>JAWWEE010000058.1:4783579-4836805 GCA_035221455.1 Xenops minutus
ATGAGCACCCAGACTCCCGGGATAAGGCGTCCCCCCGATGGAAAATCCTTCAGGCACCGCTCGCCCGACCCTGCAGCGGCTGCGGCGGTGCCGGCGCGGCCATGGGCGGGGGGCAGCAGCAGGAGGGGCTCGGCGGCGGGGTGGGCACGGGGTGGGCACCCGGGGGGCACCCAGCGGGCGGGGGGCTGCGGGACCAGGGCAAGGGGAAGGGGCAGCCAGCCCCCGGCCGGGGCTGCGGCGCTGCACCAGCCTGCGGTGCCCACAGCGATGCTGCGCCGGCGGCAAAGGGGCACAGCCCAAACCGGCCCCTTTGGAGGCACGGGGGGACCTGATCGGTGGGCACCGCTGCCCCTCCGGCGTGGCCAGCCCGGGCACTGCCGGCTCAGGGGAGGGATGCTCCTGGATGCAGGATTTGGCCCTGCCTGGAGCAGGAGGGGGGGGCTTACCCCATCGGCTGGGATGTCCCCAGGGAGGTGACACCCGCCGTGGGGTCCCCATGGGGCAGGATGCTCGGGGGCAGCGGCAGAGGCGGCGGTGCAGGGAGAGGAGCAGGGCTGGGGTGCAGTGAGGCCACCGCAGGGAGGGACAGAACCTCGGGGCCACCTCGGGTGTGGCCTGCTGCTCCCAGCCCTCCTCCAGCAGCACATTCCTCTGCGAGCGCCCCCGGTTCGGAATGTCGTTCCGAGTGGATCTGGGGTGCATGGTACCCCCAGTTCAGCCTCGCAGCAATGGGCAGCCTGCACTGGAGGGAGCCGCTCGCCCTCCCCGACAGCTCCCTTGGGGGGATGTGCCCTGGTAACCCGGGCTCCCTGGGCTGAGGGCGACCACCGGGATGTGGGCACGTGGGGCCAAGGAAATAGTGCAAATCAGGGGCTGAGCCCCAAGCAGACCCTCCTGCCCAGCCCCGGAGGGCTGCAGCAATCCCCAAGCTCCCACCCAGCACTGAACCTCTGTGCCACGGCTCTGGTCTTACACCAGGGTGTCCTCACGCCCAGGGGCACAGGGACCTGTCCGTGCCCCCTCCCTGGGCACAGGCAGAGTTCAGCTGTGACAAATCCCAGCCCCAAGTGGCCTGTCAAGGACAACGGTGGCATGGGCACAAGGATGCCCATACACTGGTCACAGCATGTGTGCGAGTGCCAGAGCAGAGCAGGTGCCAATCTTCCACCCTATCAGGTGCCCCAGCACCCCAGGGACCCCCTCAGCACCCCTCCAAATCACCCCAGAATCCAGCAGGAAGAAGCTCAGCTCTCCCTCTCCCCCTTTCCTGCCTCATTAATTAAATCCAAATGCTTAATTACAATCCGCCGAATCCATGGCTGCTTCCCGGAGCCCGCTGACACCACGGGGCCAATCCCAGCCTCCCCATATCCCTGTAGGAAAGGTGGAGGACAGGGAACTGGGGGAGCATCCTGGTGCCTGCAGGATTTGGGTTGTGGCTCATTAGCGGCATACAGAGATCTTCATACAACACGCAGAAAAGGGCAAACCCAACCAGTGGAGCTGGGAAAGTCATCCCTGGGGATCTTGGCCTCTCCAAGGAGAGATGGGGACAGATGGCTCAGCCCTGGGGTTGTTCCCGAGCTGTTGGCAGGTCCCCCAAAGGATGAAGAGGGACAGGGATACTCAGCTCAGCTCCTGGTGAGCTGCCAGTGGCAATAAAAAAATAACTGAGGTAAATAAGGCTGGTGGCAGCGTGAGAGGGGTGGTGAGATCCAGTGTGTCCCACTGTGCTTCCCCACATGGTCACCCACCAGTGGTGACAGGGCAGTGGGGAGCCCTGACCCTCTCCCCCTCCTGCCTGCAGGTGCCCACCAGCCCATGAAGTGACCCAGGCGGGTGGCACAGCCCCTGCTCCTGCCGTAGCCACCACTACCACACCAGGCACTGAGGTAAAGGCTCGAGATCACAACTGTGGGGCGGGTGGGATGTATCTCCCACACCAAGTCTATAGGGCACAATTCCCAACTGGGATCTTCCCATGTCCATGGGGGATCCTCAGCCCCACCAGCAATGGCGTGACCCCATAGGGGTCACCTGAGGCAGCCCCCCAAGCCTCAGGCAAGCACAGGGTGCTGGGGTGGGGGAACTGGGGTCCCTCAGTGGTGGCTGAAAGGCCAGGGGTGCCCTAGGGAGCACAGCACTCCCAGACCCACAGCCCACTTCCCTTGGGAATTGGCAGAAGTGCCAGGAGAGCCGCGCCACCACATTCCAGTGGGTGCTCTCAGCTGTGTGCCCGGCCAGGGGGGAGAGGGCAGGGGGCCGTGGGGTGCAGATCCTGGCAGGATGGGCACAGGCAGGTGCTGTGGAAGTGGCACGGTGGGGGCTCGGGGTGCCGGTGCTGTTCCACTCTGTTCTGTTTCTCTCGCTCAGGTCTGCTGGCCATGGGCAACCTGATAAAGGTATTGGGCAAAGATTTAGAAAACTGTCCTCATTTTTTCCTGGATTTTGAAAGTAAGTCCCATGAGCAGGGTGGGTGTGGGGAGGGGCCGGGGCCACTGCTGTGGCTGCTCTCTGGAAGATGGGGACAAGCACTGTGTCCCCAAGCAGCCCCGTGTCCCCAAGCGCCTTGGGGCAGCCCCAAACTCACCCTGCAGAGGGCTGAGTGGGGCAGGGGAGCAGGACCCCAAGAGATGCCCCATCCCTTGAAGAGTGGGGAGACGTTCTGGCTGAGTGGTGGGATGCAGGATACATCCCAGCTGCAGGACCTGGCCCAGGACAGCCTCAGGCACCTGCCCACTGCTGTAGATGATGGCACTGGTGGCCATGTGGCATGTCCCCTCCCACCTTCACGGCAGGGACAGCCTGGAGGCTGGGTAAGGAGGAGGGAATGATCCACCTGCACTGCTGGAGAGGTTGGTGTGGTGGTTGCAGCCTGCACCAAGTGATGGGGATGAGGGACCTGCCCCTGCTTCCCACTGACCTGGGCTAACTGGGACAGGAAAGCACAGCTCTCGGACCTCCCAGGCTGGCCATAGGGCTGGATAGGAGATAGCGGGCACTGTGGCAGGATGCCAGACCGGGCACAGCCCCAGGGCACCCCTGGCTTCCTCCCAGGGCACTGCTCAGGTCCAGAGTGAGGAGGGTAAAAACAGTGCAACAGCTCACCCCAGTCCCGGCCCCAATTCCATCCCCAGCAGGGAGAGGCCGTGCACAGCCACCTCAGGTACCAGCACCCCCAAAATACCCAGGGCTGGGATCACACAGCCACCCATTCCCACGGCGGGGGACCTTCCTGGGGCTGGCTCTGCCCCTAGAGAGGGGGACAGCTGTAGCCAAGACTTCGGGGACTCACTCACCGCTTGCCGGCGGCTCCCTCCTCCCTCCGCTCCTTCCCCTCCATCACCACATCTGCCAGCGCTCATCACATCGGGGGTGGGAAGAGGCTGCACTGGGGGCCGGGAGCAGCTGCGGGGTCACCCCCCGGCCGTGCTGGAGCCCCCCGAGCCCCCGGGGAGCGGCGGGGAAGGACGGGGGCTCTGGCCACCGCCTCTGCCCACAGCCCAGCACCTCTTCCCCGAGCTCCACCTCACCATCATGCTTTTTTCCTCTTGTTTCTTCTCTTGCAGGTTTCACATGGGGAACCTTCTAAAAGTGTTGACTTATAACGAACTTGACCAAGGCCCTAATTTTTTCCTTGACTTTGAAAGTGAGATGGGATTTTTATTTTCCTTTTTGTTTCGTACTTAATCCTGAGTTCCACATCCACACCATTTTGAGTTCTTGTACCCGTCGCCCATCGCATTGCGCCCATCCCAGACGTCCTCCCCCACCCTTTGCCGTCCGGGGGTCTCCCCGGGGAGGGGGGGCAGACCCATGGCCAGGGGCTGTCGCTCCGCACCTCTCCCCCGGGGCACTTTGCAGCCCGTCGGGGCCAGCCCGGGGCCGAGGGCCGCTTGGGGACCCCCGTGAGAGGGGCCGAGGGCTGCTCAGGGACCCCCACGAGCAGGACCGCGGTCACAGGGCAGCCAGGACTCACCCCCACCCGCGCCCCACTCCTCGGCTCGGCTCGAGCTCGGGCAAGGAGACGGACGAGGGGGAGAACCCCGCCAGGAAGGGCTGTGTTCTGGTGGGAGAGCCACGGGACGGGGTGCTGGCACCCCACTCTGGCTCTCGCCGCCCCGGGCCCCGCTCAGAGCCCTCCGGGTTTCTCTCCCCGGGGCGCTGCCCTGCAGATGCGCAGCCGACAGAGGCCGAGACGGCGGTGTGGAACCAGGTGAACGCGGTGCTGGAGGAGGCACAGACCATCCTGGCCGAGCTGCAGTCGTACACGGGCGCTGGGCAGGAGATCCGAGAGGTGGGTGCAGCCCTGGCCCCCGCTGCCCACCCACCCGCCGGCACCTGGGGCAACCACCGGCACTCTCCCCTCCCCAGGCCATCCAAAACCCCGGGGACCTGCGGCTGCAGGAGCGGGCATGGAGCGCCGTCTGCCCCCTCGTTGCTAAGCTGAAACGCTTCTATGAGTTCTCCCTGCGGCTGGGTGAGTGCCTGACCCCCGTCCCCCTGCCCTGCATCCCCCCTGGCACCCCACGTCCCTCCCCGAGGCAGGAACGGGACGGGCTGCGGGAGTGCTGGCCCCGGGCTGTGCTCAGCCCTGGGTGCTGTGCTGCCCTGTGCCTCCCTTTCCCCGTCGGGGGGCTGGGGAGGTGCAGAGGCGACCAGCGGTGCTTCGTCCCCAGAGAACGCCCTGCGGAGCCTGCTGGAGGCTCTCACCAGCCCCCCGTACGCCCCGACCCAGCACCTCGAGCGGGAGCAAGCCCTGGCCAAGCAGTTTGCCGAGATCCTCCACTTCACCCTCAGCTTCGACGAGCTCAAGGTACCTCCTGGTCCCCACGCTGGGACCGTGCAAAAGTTGTGAGCCAGCAGAGTCCCTTTGGGACCCCCGAGTTCTGCTGTAGCACCTAACCCAGGTTTCCCACCCCAGATGACCAACCCTGCCATCCAGAATGACTTCAGCTACTACCGACGGACCATCAGCCGGAATCGCATCAACAACCTGCAGGTGAAAGGACAGTGCTGACCCCCAATCAGGGATGGCCCCCCCCAGGGGTTCACGGGACTGGGGGTGACTCAGGGGTGACTAACCAACCTAATGGCCCCCCATCACACCCCTCCCCAGCTGGACGCCGAGAGCGAGGTGAACAATGAGATGGCCAACAGGATGTCCCTCTTCTACGCTGAGGCCACCCCCATGCTCAAAACACTCAGCAATGCCACCACCAAGTTTGTTTCAGAGGTGAGGGAGGCTGTGGGGACCCTCGAGGTGGAGGGAAGGCCCCCCACAGCCCCAGCACTGTATGGGGGGCTGGAGGTGGAAATAGCAGGTGGGATGTGTTGGGTTTCAGAACAAGACCCTCCCCATCGAGGACACGACCGACTGCCTGAGCACCATGGCCTGTGTCTGCAGGGTGATGCTGGAGACCCCGTGAGTGCCCCATATGGGTTGGGGGGGACATCTCGGTGCTGGGATCCCCCTGCCACCTCCCCAGGCTCAGCCAGCCCCTCTCCTGGCACAGGGAGTACCGGAGCCGCTTCACCAACACTGAGACCCTCCTCTTCTGCATGCGGGTGATGGTCGGTGTCATCATCCTCTATGACCACGTCCACCCCGTGGGGGCCTTCGCCAAGACCTCCAAGATTGATGTGAGTGGCCATGGGGTGCACCGTGGGGGGGTCACACCCATCCTGCTCATCCCAGTGTAGTGGTGATGCTCAGGGGTCCCTCTCCATGGATGACCCCTAAGGGGATGTCACTGAGCTGGTCCAGAGGGGAACTCATCCTCCTGAGCAGCAAGGAGGAGGAGGGAGAGGAAGGGGGACAGGCCCCAGTGGCACATCTAAGATCTCACACTCCCTCTCATTCCCCCCACCAGATGAAAGGCTGCATCAAAGTCTTGAAAGACCAGCCCTCAACCAGCACCGAGGGGCTCCTGAATGCTCTGAGGTGAGCTGGGGGCCGAGGGCCATGAAGGGGGCTGTGGGGTGACAGCAGGGCAGGTCAGGGAGGACACAGGGTGACCGTCCCCCTCCCGTCCAGGTACACCACTCGGCACCTCAACGATGACACCACGTCCAAACAGATCCGGGCCCTGCTGCAGTGAGCGCGGGGCGGCCACCGCAGCCATTCGTCACCGTGTCACCGACGCCATGACCATACTGCTCATTTTGTACAGAGGGAAAAGGGACAAGAAGGAACACACAGAAATACTAACAGAAAATCAAAACGGCCTGAGGCCACCCCCGCCACGCGCTCCTGCCCCCCTTCCCACCCCCCAGATTGGCCCCTGCTCCTGGACACGAGGTGTGGGTGGCACGGTGGGGACACCACGCTGAGGGGGTCGAGGCCAGGCAGGATGGACCCGGGCAGGGATGTGCCACTGGGGCCGGGGGCAGTGAGTGCCCATGGCATGGGGACACCCTGGGGAGGGGGCAGGTGTCGCCCCTGTCCCCATCCTGGTCCCCGAGCATTTGGCCAAGGAGGAGGAGGAGGAAGAGGAGAAGGAGAAAGAGGAGGAATCAGCATTCCTGCAGATCTGCACTGACCTTGGAGGAAACGGCTCAGTCTCACCTGGTAGATTTTTAATATGAGCAATTAAATCCACACTCACCTCTTCTTTTCTACATTTTTTTTCGGGTGTGAAATAAAATGACATTTAATCTGTTCGAGGCCGGAGCGGGGCTGTCTCTGCCGTGTCCCATCCTGTGCTGCCCCGGCTGGAGGCACCCACGGTCCAGCCCTCTGGACAATGCTGGTCACCAGGAGCTCCTGGAGGGACAACAGCCCAGAGTGGCCCCCGGTGTGCTCCACACGGTGGGGCTGCCCCTGCCGCTGCCCCCATGCCAGCCCTTCCAGGGCACCCTCCTTCCCCAGTGCCCCTGCAGCTGCAGACTGGGAGCACTGGGATGCCGCTGGAGGGGATGGCTGGCTGCCACGGGGCCGGTGCCTTTGCCGGCAGATGGCCCTGTGACACCGTGACAACCCAGCCATGCTGGCCCCACTCATGCCAGCTACACCGTGGGGGGGCCCACGCTGCCTCAGACCCCCACCCGCAGCCCCCCGAGGCGGGGCAGACCCCGACGGGCTCCCTGCAGTGCCGGGCCCCGGGTCAGCCCCTGGCGGGGGCTGTGACACCCCCACGGTGTCACCCCAGGTCTCACCTCCCCAGAGCCACCCTGCTGGGGCACAGGGCCAGTCCCCCCGGGGTTTGGTGTCCTGCCAGCCCTCTCCTTCCCGCCGCCCTTGCCGCCTTTCCCGCTGGCACTGCTGGCATCCCCTCCCTGCCCCACGCAGCCCCTCCACTGCCAGGGCACAATGACACCCCACGGGTGACACCAGCACCCCAGAGCCTCCTGCCAGGACACCCTCTGGCAGCACTCCCGTGCCTCAGTGTCCCCACGTGGGCAGTGGGTGACAACCACTGCATCCCACGCGTGCTGGAGGATGTGCTGGATGGGCAGAGCCCCCAGGGCCCCCCAAACTCTGGACCCCCACCCTGAATTCCTCAGGGTGCCAACATGGGACACTAATCCCCCCCCCCCGCCCCTGCAGCCAGCTCAGCCCCCCATGCCCCCAGCTGCATGGGCACCCCCTGGCACAGGGCAGCACGGGAGGGGCACAGAGAGGGGGGACAGCCCCCAGCCCCTGGGACAGCAGCATTTCCTGGGCCCAATGCCAGGATCCAGCCGGGCTTTGCCGCCAAACCCACCGGAGTCCCGCGCAGCGAGGGATGGGGCACACGCTCTTGCACAATTCCAGCCAACAGCTCTTTTTATTTTTAGGCTCTTGCGACACGACTTCACCGCAGCCACCCGAAACGCTGCTGGGGCACCACCTGGGCCGGGGGGTCCCCAGTGCCCTGCCCTGCTCCCAGCCCTCCGAGCAGCTCCGTGCCCAGCCGTGCCTCAGTTTCCCCATTAGCTCCCTTCGCACACCAGCCCCACAATAGCAGCGATGCCAGCGGTGCCAGCGGTGCCACTCAGCCCTGCTGAGCCCAAGTGGACCCTGAGGGCTCCCTCCCGCTGCACCCACCACCCAGGGCTCTGTTAAATCCCCCCTGTGCCCCGTGGCACAGCGATCCCAGCCGGGAGCCGCGGATGAGCCCAGGACACGGCTCGGTTGGTGGCTGCAGCTGCTGTGTCTGCAGGAGCTGATGTCCCCAGGTGACACCGTCCCACAGATGGTCCCCAGCCCGTCCGAGGCACCGGTGCAGGACCATCCCTGCAGTGTGAGAACTGGGGTGGGAAGAGCCAGGACAGCGTCACCATCAGGACCTCCAGCAGGAGTTAAGGGACAGCCAGATGCTTTGGACCCACCAGTGAACAGGGGCACAGACACCAGCTGGTCACCGGTGCCGGCTGAGGTGGCAGCTGTGCCCCGGTGCCCCGGTGGGCACAGAGCCCATAATGTCCCCCCACCTCCCATAATGACCCCCCACCTCCCTCACGGTGCCTCTTCCTTGCAAGGGGAGGGATGAGGCCAAATTCCTGACATATCCCAGCCCTGACTGCCCCCGGTGTGGCATCTTGCAGGGCAGAGCAAGCGGCACATCCCACCCCAGCAAAGGGCAGCGCTGTGTGGATGAGCCATTTCCTGGGGGATGAGCAGATCGGAGCGTTTCACAGCCAAAATATGGTAAGAAAGGGGAACCAAAAGGTGGAGGAGCAGAAGGAAGTGCAAGTCCTCAACCATCACAGACAGACTTTGGGCTCTGAACTCCAGGGACAGTGGCCACGAGCGAGGGCAGCAGGGCTTGGCCACCCATGTGGGCAGTGAGTCAGGGCTGAGCTCGATGTGCTGGCCTGGCAGGGGCTGGTGGAGGCTGGAGGCAGCAAGTGAAGGGGATACAGAGGGTGAGGTGCTGCCCATGTACCTCTTGCTGCTGGACACAAAGAGTTGTGCTGAACTGGCTGCCACGGTGCCTGAGCTCCTCCTAGGGCATCCCAGGAGCATCCCAGGAGCATCCCTGGCACCTGCATCACCAGCTCTGCCTCGGACCCAGCCCTGCCAGTGACCAGGGACAGGAGCCCAGCTCAGAGCTGTGCCAAAACACCATTGCCCAGATGAGGGGACTCCTCCAAGAACAGGCAGTGCCACGGGGACAGTGCCCTGTCAGCGAGGACACGGAGCTCCTGCAGCTCAAACTCTCAGCTCGATGCTCAGCCAGGCCAGGGTGCCGAGGACATTAATTGATGGCGAGCCAAGCCATGCTGGGCCTGGACTGTTTTCTAATCCCAATGTAATTAATGACCTTATCTTTGGCCAAAGCCATTTAGATTAAGTGGCTGGTGTGATGGGCTCGGCGGCTCCGGCTGCACAGATGGAAGAGCCGCGTTTGTCTGGGGATTAGCGGAGGGCAGATGGAGTGAAGTGCCATTCCCATCCCCAAACCTGCCGGCACTGGCAGCAGCCTGGAACCTGAGACCACAGCAACTTTCTCAGCGAGTCCTGGCTAGGACTGGAGAGAGATTCTGCAGTGTTTGTCCTTTCTGCAGGGCCCAGAGCAGGAGAAGGTGCTGGTGCCAGGAACTGGTGCAACACTGGCTGGAGACCTTCAAACAGCAGAGGTACAACAGACACCAGCTCTCTCCTTGGAGACAAAACCATGGCAAGGATGCTGGCCCTGGCTATGCCTGAGTAAAACCCTGTGTCCTCAATGACAGCCCCCACCTCTTCAAGGAAGCAAACTCAGCTGCTCTTCACTACTGGCAGGATCAGGGAGTGCTTCCTCCTTCCTCCTGCCTGGCCATGGTTCAGCACAGCCCATGCTGAGCAGGCTCCTGAAGAGAACAGGCAGACTACAGCTATTGTGGAAGAGGAATAACATGTATCTGTGAGGATAACAAAGTTCATATTAAACCGATTAAGGATATTTAATCCATTTCTAGCAGTATGGACATCTGACTGCACTCAGGAGTCGGAGCAGATAATCCCACCCCTCACTCCCAGCCCTGCCCCTGTGATCCTGGCCTGGCCTGGGGAGATGACTCAACATCTCCCTGCTGTCTGTCAGAAACCAGGCTCAGCACACCAGTGGTGAATGGGGCTCACAGCTTGTCCATCCAGGCTGGGAGCACACAATTCCATGCCACGACCTCATGGCCATGTGCTGCAGCACTGGGCTGAGCTCACAGCCCTGGGTTTGAGTCAGCATGGATGGCAAACAAGTCTGGGCTGGAGAAGAGGCTCAGCTGGCGCTGCACAGACCCAGCAATACAAATGCAGTGCCCAGCATTCCAAACCTGATGCCCCGTTCTGCCCAATGCCAAATTCCCACTCTTCCCCACATATTCCCTTCAGTCCAGCTCTCCAAGCCACCCCACGCCCCATGATACCACCCAAAGCAGCCACTCCACTGAGCATTACAGAAATAACTCAATGCTGAGGAGCACAAAACGGAGCTTTAGTCTAATCCCCACCAAAGCAGGAATCTCCAGAGCCTGCGCTGGCAGATCCACCCACGCAGCCCTTCTCCTCGCAGGATGAGCCCTGCGAGGTGGCTCTCGCCACATGGCACAAGCAGCTGAAGGAAAAACTTGTGCTCTACCAACCCAAAACCCTCCCAGGAGGAAGTGTCCTGATTGCATTTGCCAGGAGAATCCCAAAGGCCCTGGAAGGGGCTGTCCTGGTTTCACCAGAGCAGCGCAGCGGCACAGACGGCACTCGCGTCCTCCAGGAGCAACACTGGGACAACCAACTGCCTGGAACACCAGGAATGTGCAGCTCAGCAGCTCAGCATTCAAATGCAGGGCTGGTTCCCACTGCCAAACCACAGTGTAAACCCCCGGGAATTCAGCCTTAACTAGGACAGACTCATCTGTTGCAAACTCGATGAGATCATTTCCAAGTTCCTGTTTAACAGGTGCCAGCTCCTTCTGCACCTGCTGTGTGCTCAGGGAGCAGCCTTCCCCCACCGGGCTGGGAACATCTGTTCAGCTCCCTCAGAAGCTGTGGAAAAGGTGAGTGGAAGAAGGAACCAGACCTGGATCTCCTGCCCTGTGTCTAGAGCAGAGAACCTGGGCCAGGTGGAATCAGAGAGCAAGGAAACCGCACCTGTTAACGGGGAGGGGAACCCACAATAATCCTGCAACTTTATTTCCATATAAAAGAACAAAAAAAGTATCCTCTCCACAATAAAGGCAGCAAGAGCTCACTCGGCTCTGAAGCTGCACTGGAGGAGTGGGGGTATTTCTGTCTCTGAGATCGACAGGTCCACATGCCAACAGCATCAGCTCAACCCTTCCAAGGATAACGCTGTGTCTCTGGCAGGAATTCACACTTTGCAGGGGAGGAGGCTCCCAGCAGCCCTGCCCCGAGGCCCAGCCCTTTCCAGCAGGGCTGGGGAAGCACAGGAACACGGTGGGATGAGGCCACGTGAAGAGGATCCGATGCAGCCGATGGCCTTTGCTGTCTCACACCTGCCTCAGCCCCCAAAAATGCCTCAGCCCCTTGGTTCAAGGCTGCCCAGGACTAAGGTGCTGGTGGGTGCACGGCTGACCCTCTTTGCCAGCTGGTTTCCAGCCCTATGGCACAGGCAGGCTGCTGTCCTCGTCTGAGGTCTCTGTGTCCCCACTGTCCCCCCCAGTCCCTGTGGCACGGCCGGCTGCCTCCTGCTTCCTCCTCTTCTTCAGGTGGTGCAGGTGGGATTTGGATCGAGTGTGAGCTGGAGGAAGAGGCAAAGAGTGTGTTTAATGTGTGGAATCTGGAGGAGGAAACACCCGCTCCTCCTGTGCAGTGCAGGGCACCCTCCCTTCCCATCCTCCTGCAGGGAAGTGAACTCCCAGACCCTGCTCTGGCTGTTTCTCTGGACACTTCTAGACCAAACTATCAGGCTCAGACGGGCACAATGCTCCCAAACCTCCTCCTGACCACAGGGAGGACTGGGAGAGGGAATGATCCTGGTTCTGCACACGCAGAAGATTCCAGGTTGTCATGACTCAACTCCCCCAGCAAGTCTGCTCCCAGCCTCTCCCAGGAGGACGGGAGAAGGGAAAGTGTTTCTAAAGAGGCAGCACTTTGCAGGTTGCAGGTGGGGTTGTGCAAGTCTCTGCTCCCAATGGAGCAGTGCCAGGATCATTTGTAGGGCTGGATCCCTGCACCACTGCACTGGGAATATCCTGTGCATCTACAGAGCAGCCAGGGACAGAGCCTGGAGCATAACTACACCTCTGCATAACTGCAGGGCAATGCCCCAGCCAGGAGTGCACTGCAGCAGGAGACAGATGGGAACAAAGGGGTAATCCCAGGGATTCAGCTGGTACAGACACAGCAGGGCAGAAGGAGCTCCATTTCCCTGTGAAATCACATCCCCAAGGACAAAAAACCCTCCTCTATCAGTGGTTTTATCTCAGGGAAGGTGCTTTGCCTGACCACCTTAGCAAGGTGGTTTTGCTGTTTCCAAGAGATCAGAGCAGCAATTAAAGCACAAACTTTTCAAGCAGGGCCTTAATTAAACAAGGGTATTTGCTTGCTGAATCAAGGCCCTCAGGTGTTTTCCAGTCATCCTTTTTCTGCCAAAGGATGAAATTACATGCAAAGCTGCTGCTTTATCACAATGCTGGAGGGTGATCCTCAGCTTGAAATAAAGTCTCACCTCTTGCAATTTGTCACAAGCAACACCAAAGCTACAGTGGCTGAAGAAGGGCTGATTTCTGGTGCTGTTTGGGGAGTTGTGCTCTTTAAGTCCACATAAATTGTATAATTAAATTTTAAAATCTTCCTGAACCAGCAGGGTACTGGGAGCAGTTCCCAGAACTATCTGTAACTTGACTTAAGAAAACAGACCAGATTGCAGATCCACTCAGCTCCCACCACTGTTTTCACCTTCCTTTTTCATTTTGCAGGCACAAGTAACACCCAGGTTTTGGACCATTCTTCTCCCACCATCTGGGGATTTGAGCCCAGTTCAGCTGGATGCAGAGAACAACAGCTGGTCTTGGCTGGGGGAGGCATTGTCACCATCGATTGGAATCTGGGGTGACATCCCTAAGGACAAGGAGCTGCAGCTGTGGTGTTTGAGGGGACCTTGAGGAGTTCCCACTCAGTCCCAGAACTTGCTGGACTTGGAGGGATGACAGGAACCCTGACAGCTTTCAGAGTGCTCTAGTTCTGGGGCAGGCAGAGCTCCTTCAAAGCACCTCCAAGCTGAGAGCGGCTACAATAACAACTGCACTTAGAAACTGATCTCATTACAATGAGCTTCCTACTCCAAGCCCACTTCCATCTTTGCTTTCAGCACTTTCCCAGCTCAACAGGAATAAGTGACTCGTTCAAATGTGAAGATCAACAACCTGGGAAATTTATCTTTACATTGTGTCTGTGTGTTGGTTTTGGCTGCGGCAGAGTTGATTTCCTTCACAGTAGCTGGTCTGGGGCTGTGTTTGGATTTGTGCTGAACACAGGGTTGATAATTCAGGGATGTTTTGTTATTGCTGAGCAGTTCTTGAACAGCATCAAGGCCTTTTCTGCTCCTCACACTGCCACAACAGAGGGGGCTGGGGGTACACAAGGAGTTTGGAGGGGACACAGCTGGGACAGCTGATCCCCACTGACCCCAAGGATATCCCAGACCATAGGGCTACTGCTCAGCATATAAAACTGGAGAAGAAGGAGGAGGAAGAGGGGACATTGGGAGTGATGGAGTTTGTCCTCCCAAGTCACCATTAGATGTGATGGAGCCTGGCTTTACAGGGGATGGCTGAGCACTTGCCCAACCATGGGAGGCAGTGAATTAATTCCTTGTTTTGCTTTGCTTTTTCTATTAAACTGTCTTTAACTCAACCCACAAGTTTCCTCACTTTTACCCGTCCCATTCTCTCTCCCATGCCACTGGTGGGGAGTGGGCGAGCAGATACAGCTGGGGTTAAACCACAACCCTGCACATCCTGCATTTGGGCAACACATGGAGATTTACCAGTTTCATTTCTGCAGCCAGTTTCTCCACTACTTCTTGTTTCTGGCTCTCAGCATGAGCCTCCCAGCACAGATAAATTCACTGACTTAATCTGATTCCAGCTGAGCTCTTTTAAAGTAAGTCTATTGAAAATAGAAAATCCCTTTCTATTACTATTACAGCTAGGAATACTTTTTTTTTTTAAAAAAAAAAAAACAGGACCCCACACAAATAGGATATACTGGAGCAAAACTGAGTTATTAAAACACTGAGATACTTTCATTTGCACAACAGAATTTTAGAAGAAAGAAATTTGTTGTGTGCTTTTTGAAGTGTTGTAAAGGACCAGCAGCCCTGACTAAACCCAGTCAGATGCTATGCATAGATGCCTGGCATGACACTCCCCGTGTTTTCTGGGTGCTGGGGAAGGGGGGGAGCTTGGGGAAGGGGGGAAGCCCGACAGATGGTTGCTGTGGCACAGCTCCTGCACCCCCTCTGGGCTTGCAAATGGCTGCTTTCATCCACAGGCTGTAAACAATCCTTGAAAGCCCAAGATCATGTGCTGAGGGTCATCTGGCCACGGAGAGGCAGCCAGGGAAGCTGCTCCATCCCTCCCTCCACATAGCCACACTCGCTGTGTCCCCTCCCAGGCCCCTCCTGTCCCCTGCTGCATCCTACCTGCCCACTCCCTGTCCCCGATGATGAGTCTGTCACAGAGCTCACACACGCGATGGCTCCGCTTGTTCTCGGTCACATCGTGCTCCATCTTCAGGGGCTCTGCCGGGGGCTCCCGTCCCTGCAGATTAAAGAATGTCTCAAAGTGGCTTCTCGCATCAAAGTTTGCCTGTCTGTGTTCACTTTGGTAGGGTCTGGGATGTGGGCTTGCCACACTAAGGCTGGCAGGACAGACACTGTAATTTTATCAAGTGGAACACTGAGCATTAGGACAAATTTTCAGCTTGGACAACGAACTTCTACCACTGCAAGGAAAGCCCAAGGCTGGACATGTAAGCAGCCAGCACTGTTCATGGGAGAGACTGTGTGCCAAGTTATGGGGCCTGGAGACTGTTGAGAAGTTGGCTTCTGTCAGTGCTCATGTGTTAACTCCAGTTACCAGTACCTGGATGAAGCTCTCCACAATCTCCAGAGCAGGTTTCAGCACATCCTCCTCCCAGCGCAGGAGGTCAGACACCTCCAAGCCATACACTGGGGGCACATTGGGCCCAGGACCTACAGAGACACAGAAAGGCAGGTCACCACCAGAACCTCCCAGCATCCCATCCCCATGGGGAGAAAAAGGGATCTGCTTTTTCCTATCTAGCTGTTCCTCAGCATCCAGAAGCAAAGAGCACCAGGTTTTCCAGAGCCAGAACGACAGGGGCACCATCCCTGCAAGCAGCAGGAACACCTTGGAACTCAAAAAATCATCTTCCCAGCTGGCTGCCTTCGGGCGAGCATTACAGAACCTGAGTGTGCCAATAGCCCATCATTAGAACAACCACCTCACCCCAGCCATGGTCCACAGGAGGCTGAGGAAGATGAAAAAGCTGGATCCAGGCACAAAGCCATCACACCAAGCTTACAAGGAAATGCAGGCGTGGAGCCTCAGGGCTGTAATTGATCGTGCAGGGGCTGATGCTCCCGGCAGCAGGACACGGTGGGACACACTTTACTAATGCCTCGACCTGACAAGGGACAGGCTCACAGCCACCCCTTTGGCCTCCCTGGGCCCGATGCCAGGGCACAGGGCACTTGCTCCAGCCCAGTCTGGGTGAGATATCACACAGCTGCTACGAGAGAGTGCCAGCTCCCTGGGGTGACCTGGCTGCTCTCCACGGCTCACCTGCCCTCCACACCTCACCTGCCCCTGGGTACACGGCTGTCCCTGCTCAGACAAAGCCACCAAAACGTGCCTCGTGCCAGTGCCCAGCAGGTGCTGGTTTTATTGCTGTACCCACAACCAGGCCCCTGACAGGGCCCATCTGAAGCACACCTGCCACCAGAAAGGTGAGCCACAGCCACCCAGCACATGGCTCCGGGAAAGCTCTCGCGCCTCCTTCAAAGGCCGTCTTCTTTTGACTCGAGTTTCTCTCCGCCTTTTTATTATTATTATTATTTATTTTATTGTTGTTTTGCCCCCACTGAGCACCTTTCAACAAGTGCCCGGCTCCCAGCTGCTGCTGCTGGCCCTGCTCCAAGGCTGGGGCTGGGATGGGGAAGTCCTGCTGGCTCCCTGCCACCACAGCGAGCACGGCCCAAGCTCAGAGCAGCCACAGGGCTCCTGCTCCTAATCTGGAGGGCAGCTGTCAAATGGGCTGTTCTCCCTGCAGAGCCAGGAGCATGTGTGGGTGGGTGGGGACCCCCTCCCTGCGCCCCTCAGGAGCTGCTGGTGGGGTGGGAACAGAGGACTTACGTTTCAGGAAGCGGTTTCGGACCCATTTGTTCTGCCTCCGGGCGTACCTCTTGGTCACCTGTTTCAGGGCCTGGATCCCTTTGAAACACAAGGATTAAAAAAAGAGGAAAAACCCCATAGGTCAGGACAACACTGCAAACTGAGCTCAGAGCAGTGAGAAGTGGCTGTCCACTCCAGGTGGGGAATCACACAACACAGGAGTTTGTGCTGGGTGGCACCACAAGAATTATTTCTACTGTCAGTCTGGGGGTCTTGAGCCAGCACTGAGAAAGGTCATCACAGCAAAGAGGACAAGCCCTGACAGTGTAGGGACAGTGGCAGCATGGAAGGGTTGGATAAGGTGTCCTGAATATCACAGAAAAGAATAGTGGGAGAAAAGAGCCCAAACCCTCCACCCTGAAGCTTTTAGCAGGTAGGAAAATCAAGGGCTGACCTGCTCTCATAATGCCTAATTGAATAATTCTCTGCTCAAATGGAGCCCAGGACTGCTCATCCCACCCACAGTGGGCCCACAGGATGATTTACCATGGTACAACCATTCAATATTTCATACCAGGCTTATCATATCCCTCCTAATCGTCTCCTGAGCAGACAAAACAAGCCCTTTCTGCACCAGACTTGTTTTCAAGCCTTTTATCATTTCTGTGGTTTCTTCAGTCTCCATCTCCACACTGAACACTCCTTGAGACAGATGGGCTCTGTCTGGGCTCTCTCTGTGCTGAGAAGCAGAGCAGCTCCCCTGTAACATCAGTCCAGACACTCCAGGGACTGGAGTGTCCAGGAACACCACAGAGCACTATCAAAGGGTGCATCACTATTGACTCGTGCTGTGATCCACAAGATCCCCACATTCCTTCCCACCATAATGCTCCTGAAACTCTGAGTTCTGCTTCATTCCTCCTTTCTATCCCTGTTCTCCACAGCAGTCACACCCCAGCTGGGATCTCATCACCCAAGTAGACCAGCTCCAGATCCCAAGTCATGCTGTGCCCTGTATATCTTGCAATGAGGCCTGGGGGAAGGGAAAGGTTGCTCTAGGTGTGCTCAGAGATGCTCTCCAAGCACTGGAAAAGCAGATCTGGCTCCCTTGAGCTGGCAGAAGTGGGAAATGCAGAGAGAAAGGTGCAGCATAGCCCCAAGACCTGCCCCAAGGTCTGACCATCACCACATCACACAATCTGGTGGTGCCACCCTGGAGCTGTGTGGGGCTAAGGGACATGGGGCACACAGGGTGCTCCTCCCACCTTTCTGCAGCAGCAGGGCACTGGTCTCAGGCGAGCAATTCCCTTCACTGACAAGGTACTCGTGGAACTCCTTAAAGCCAATGGACTGGAAGATGCCATGCTGGTAATCCTGCCTGGAGAACAAGATAAGAGGCCGGAGTCACAGCCATCTCCTACGAAACAGTGGGAGACCTCAGCCCTTCCCAGAGGAAGGTGGGGAGTGGGAGCAGAGAGGAGCTGGCTCCTCACCCACCGGTTCTCAGCCACCTTCTGCCGGTTGTAGCGGCGGTGGAAGTCCCGCAGCTCGTCCAGCAGCCCTGCGGCCAGCATGTCATCCACCCGCTTCTCCAGCCGCGCGTCCAGAGCTGCCAGGAGGAGAGCAGGGCACGCTGAGCTGTGCCCTCGGGAGGCCCAGGGCTGGACAGCATGCCAGGGCATGATTCAGCACTGCCAACCTCCCGCTCCACCTGAGGAAGGCAGAGCCCAGCCAGTGAAGGGAATGACACCTCCGTCACACCCACTGGTGCCAAAGGAACTGCTGCCTTCTCCAGGGAGGAGGCTGGGGCAGAAGCAGGGAGGCAGCCCTAACCCTGCACCACCTTACTCAGCCAGCCAGGAGCCCGCTCTCACCTGCCTGGTCTGCATGGAGCCACAAGATGCAGGAATGTGGGTATTTCAGGGGCCCACCTAAGGGCCCCCCACCTTCCTCCTCCTGCTGCTGGTGCAAGATTTCACTGTGGGGGATCCCTGTCTCTTCAAACACTTGGAGGCTCCTGTAAGCAGAGACAGACAGAGCTCAGAGGCTCGGTGAGAATGAGCTTTCCCATTTCCCCAGCAGCCCTGGGGGCTCCAGCAAAGGGAACCGCAGACATTTGCTGAGATCCAACCCTCTCATGTGGGGGGAGGGCAGGTTTCATCCCTCTCCCGTGCCCGGCATTCATGCACACCCAGGTCCTGGGGGTGCAGTGCTGGCACCCAAGGAGTCCAGAGTGCAGCCACCCACTCCTGCCTGGCACTGGGACAAGCCCTGCAGGGGACAGGGATCTGGCTCCAGCCCTGCCCTTTCCAGCCAGGCAGGGCTGCAGGGAACGGGCCAGTGCTGCCGATGCTGCAGAGCTTTACCACCAGCTCAGCCCAGCCCAGCCCAGCCAGAGAGGTGGAGGAAGCTGTGCTGGGTGCCCAACCCTCTGTCCCCTGCACCGTGCGAATGGGGTGGGTGGTGTTCTGCTCCCCCCGGGCCAGGGCTCGGCTGGGATGGGCCCTGCCAAAGCAGCAAGCCTGGTCTTGCTGCCGTGCTGTTCCCACAGAGCTCAGCTATGTTACTCAGCCAGCACAGCAGCTTGTCTTTAAATAGCTGCAGATAAACCCTGCTCCTGGGGCACGGCAGCAGGAGCAGCCCCAGTGTGCACAACCCCAGAGTGATGCACTGTCCTGGACCCCACGGGGAGCTCAGCCAGGGGGCTGCATGGACAAAGGTCCAAGATCCCAGAGAGCAACTCAAGCCCAGTGCTCCCAGGTGCCCAAGCACCAGGCGTGGAGCAGCACCTCCACAGTGGGAGAGCCGTGTTCCCAGCACATCTTGCCGTGTTCCCAGGTTTCCCTCTGGAAGGGGGGCTGGGCCCTGGCACCTCCTGCCCCTGCCATGCCAAGCTCACCGGGCCACTTTGCGCTTGTCATGCGGGTGCAGCTTGGCTGCCATCTCTGGGTCCACCTGGCTCAGGCGGCGATGGAGCTCGACACCATCCAGCTGCTCCAGCTCCACCTTCCTGTCGCTCACTGGCCCAGGGGCAGTGCTGCTCTTCTCCTGTGGGGCACAAGGCAGCCCTGAATCAAACCACTCAGCCCTGTGCAAGGCCAGGGTAAGCAAGAAGATCCTCCAGCCCCACGGGGTGGTTCACAGCCCCCCACAGTACCTTGGTGTTGATAAGGACCTTCCAGAGCAGGGACTCGATGTAGTAGTTGGTTCCTCCCACAACAATCGGGATCTTGTCTCGGGCAAAGATATCTTCAATGTGCCATAGTCAGGGAGCCTAAGCACGGCTGCAAGGCAGGGAGGGAGGGCTTGGGGCCCACTCTCCCAGCCCCATGGGGCCAGTGAGGGTGCAGGGCAGGGTTAGAGGTGTCCCTCCTCTCTCACTATCCTTTGTTACCTCTGCCAGCCACCACCAAAATCCAGGGACACGCAGGGACTGCCAAGGGAAGGCAATACCCAGCTCAGCACTTGAAGAGCAGCAGAGATCTTCCCTGGCCTGTCCTGAGCATCAGCTGGGCAAGAGAAGCCCCAAACCCCTCTCTCCAGCAGTATCCTCTAAAAAACTGGAGTTAGTTGGGATGTGGAGAGCCCAAACACTGACCCCTCTGGCAGGTCTGGCCATAGAGGAGGAAAGCCCATATCTGCTCAGTCAGGCAGGCTGCAGCATGAAAGGATATCAGAGCTGTGGCTTTGTCCCTGAAATCCACCACTGTGTAGTTGGAGACAAGGGGATCCACAAAGCTGATCATGTGGTGTCTGCACAGACGCTGCTCCTGCGGAGAAACCTTGTTGGTGATGATGTCCAAGCCCTTGTACACCTGGGGAAGAGAAGAGCCCATCCTTCACCTTTGTGACCTGTGAAACCTGCATCAACTACCACTCCTTCCCCCACACACAGCCCCTTGCTGTCCTGGTCACCCCTCAGTGCCCCGTGCTGGTCTCTGGAGCAGGCAGCACAGGCAGGGGCACAGGCAAGGGCACATGCCCCGTTCAGGCAGGGCAGCAGGAATCTTGCCAACTCCTGCTCCTGCCAGGGCTAAACTGCATCTCTCTGGTGTTTGTTCCTGCCCATGAGAGATGAACCGTTGAGTCCAACCACTCGTGACTGCTTTCCTGGTTTGATATAACCCTGCAATTAGGGATGGAGAGGCTGATTGAATGACCAGAGAGCAGAGGCAGAGCCCAGTCAGTGTCACCAGTCCAGCACAGAGCTGTGAAACAAGTGCAGCTGCCTCCAAGCTGCCACCTCCTCATCTGCTGCTGTTGCAGCTAAAAGCTCCGTTGTGCCTCTCTCCAAACACCCATTTCCAGCACAGCACGGAGTCTCCTGTGGGGACAAGGATCACTGCTTCCCATAACACACAAAGATCTCTCTGGGCACAACATGGAACTCCATGGAGCCTCCTAAACACACACAAACAGTTGAGCTCATGCACACCTTAAAAGCCTGACGTGCTGTCTGCTCTCCCTGAGACACTTGGATACAGAGCAAGACATATTGGTGCAGGTCAGTGATCCCAGGAAAAAGAGGCACTACCCTGGCCAAGGTGCCAGGAGACACTGGTGAGCACAACCAACAGTCTTCACTCTCAGGTTTGGGATCCACAACCTGGGAGAGCACA
This sequence comes from Xenops minutus, assembly GCA_035221455.1. NCBI lineage: Eukaryota > Metazoa > Chordata > Aves > Passeriformes > Furnariidae > Xenops > Xenops minutus. The sequence continues at coordinate 4,804,480 of JAWWEE010000058.1, forward strand.
GCTGAGAGATGCTGGCCCTCAGTGAGAAAGCTGAGAGCAGAGCAGGGAGAAAAGCCACCCAAACCAACCCCTCGGGAACATTCTTGGTAAAGAGCCAAGACAACCTGGATCCCAGCAGATGCACCAAATCCACCCCCCAGGCTGCATAAAGCACCAGCCACAGCCCAGCCCGCAGATCCAGGCGGTGCAAGGACTGGAGATGCCTCAGGCTGGATCCCCATGGCTGAGGAGAGCAGATTCCACCCAGGAGAAGGGAGGACAGCCCCTCGCCCCCCATGGCATGCAAACATGCAAACATAACCTTTCTCAACACAGGGTATCCTGTGCCCTGGCACTGCCCCAGGCACTGCTCCAGGCACACCTCTCAATGGGTGCTGCAAGGTTCTGCAGAGCTGCAGATAAACAGGGATTGGAGTGGGTCCTGCCTCCTGAGGGTGCTGGCAGCTGGCAGTGGGGCACAGTGGGACACACAAAGCCTCTCAGTCCAGCCCAGCTCTGCACCATGCCCAGGACTGAGCAGGTGGTGACAAAGGATGTGTTTAGTTCTTAGCACCTTCCTGATTAGAGAAGTCTCCCAGCTTGGGATAAACTCTGATGATGGGAAAAAGGACTGGAAATAGCTGTACTCATTTCCTCCTCCATCCCCCAGAAACCACCCCAGCCAGAGAGCCAGACTTCAAGAAAAAAATTTCCCCTTAATCCCCTGAGAAGCTATCAAGCCTCCAGCTGCAGCACAGCCTCCACCCACTGCTCCCCTGGTCCCAGACAGAAGGACAAGGTGACACAGAGGTGACCCACGGGCACCAGGCACGGAGCGGCAGCCAGGGACGATCCAAGGTTAGTGGAGCAGGGAAGCCCTATCCCTGCCTGGAGCAGTCATGTGAGCTGCTGGGGTGGCTGAGCCAGCACCACTCCTGTCTTGCTTAACTCTGGCACTTGCTGCTGGGAGGGCAAGGGCCGGCTCCTGCTCCCGACCTGAAAGGCTCTCCTGGGGGCAGGAAGCAAGGGGGAGAGGGAGGGCAACCAAATGCTCTTCCCTTCTGCCCTGCAGAAACCCAGCTGCCCCAGGGGCTGGTGAGCAGGCAGGAGACGCCCACAGGCAGCTCTGCCAACATGCCCCGTGGCTGCGGGCAGCCTATTGATCCCTGGGCTCAGCAGCTCCATTCAACATGGGGCTCCAGTCGGCACAAGAGCCTTTGAAATTGGTGAGCTTTGGCTCAGTGCCTGCTCTCCCCATTTCCAGCCCTCCAGCTCCTCCAGTTCCCACTGTCTGCCTGAAATCACAGTGAGTACAGAGGGCTGACAGGAGGCTCGGAGTCAGCCGGGAGCTTGTAGTGCCCTACACGGGCACATCCAGGATACACAGTTCAGGCTGCAATCCCCAGGTTCTCGTGGAGATTAAACACCGAGAGGCTCCCGGAGTATCTGGCAACAAGGGGAGGAATGCGGTGTCAGTGTGTGGGCTGGGAGGAAACAAAGGCAGCCTTTTACACACCCAGCAAAGCCCAGAGAAGGTTTCCACCAGCTGGCTGTCGGCAGGGCCTCGCACCGAGACGTCCTCCTGACACTCATTTCTATTTTCAGCGAGCGGCTCAGATAAGCCTTTGTTGCTTTCTAAGGCCCCAAAACAGATTAGTGGCAGCCTGGAGCAGCCGGCCTCCGAGACACGGAACACAAACCAGGGCTAAAGATGCTTAGCCTTGACGGCATCCTCCCACCTCTGTGCTGAGCCCCTGGGCTGGAAGGGCAGCACTGTCCCCTCTTCAAGGGTGGGGAAACTCAGGCAGGAGACACAAACACCAGTGATCCTCAGGACAGGGTGCCTTGAGGAGCCACAGCCCAGGAAGGGCAGGCTCCCCCAAACCCTCGCTCTGCCACCCATTTCATCCAGAATCCCAGACTCTGGCTGGCTGTCACCATGGGGGCAAGGCGTGGTCCTTGCTCTGAGCACAGCATAGAAGGTGGCATGACTGACCCCAGACACATCCAAACCACCTACAGGGAAAGCATCAAGATTTCACAGGGACCAAGGGGTCTTCCCACTGGAGAGTGCACGGAGAACCCAAACCAAGCCAAGGTGCAAGGAGAGCACAATTCACTCCCCACTCCGATCCCTGCCATGAGAAGGATGTCAGCAAAGACTCTTAAAGTTGAAACACTGACAAATGTACCCAGTGTACCAGAGTAACCTCGGGAGAATGACTGCATCGCCACTTCCAAGGGTGAAATCCAGGAGGGACAGTGGGATTGTGAGTGGATGGAGCCCTCAGCATTGCTGCATGTTCACTGCTCTGCCAGGAATGAAGAAACAGGACTGGCTTCACCTCGCTTGGCTTTCGAAGGAATTACTCCTAAACAAAACTCACTGGGCTGACAAACAGCAACAGAAAGGACAAAAAGAAAGATTAAGAGGCCAGCAGATTAACCAGAGCTCCTGAGCTGCAAGCAGGCAGCAGCTAAGTCTGTAATTTGACCACAGCAACTCACAGCCATGACGAAAACACCCTGGAGAGAGATGGAGGGGTGCCTGTGTGTGGAACAGGTGGGCTTGGGGCTCCCTGGCCCCTTCCCGAGCCTGGCTCCAGCTCCAGCAGCTGCCCAAAACCCTGCCAGCATTTGTCAGAGCTCCACGGAGCCGAGGGATGAATGGACAGCGGAGGCCGAGGGCGACACGCTCGCCGGCAGCTGTCAGTCCAGAATGAGCAATGGGGCTTTTCAAACCCGGTTCCACAAGGACCCCAGAGCCAGCCCTGCGTGGCAGAGGGAAGGATACGCCACGGGGACACGATACTGCACGGGAACAAAGGCAGGCAGGCAGAAAGAAGCCCGGGCTGGGGGGCACGGGGTTAGTGGAGCGCGGTGGGGGAGGCGCAGCCCCTCGGGGCCGTGCTTGGGGCCGCGCCGGCAGCACGGTGCATTACAGGATAAAACAGCGGAGCTGCTCGGCTCTGGCTCCACAGTCACGCTAGAATGAGATTAAAAGGAAAGGAGGACAAGAGCCACTCGAGCCCGGATGCCATTGGGCGCCTGCAGCAGAGCCCTCCCAGTGCCCGCATTCCCATAGTGGGACCTGAAACAACCAGAGCACAAAATACACGCTCCAAAACATCCACCAGCGTGCAACGGGAATTCACAGCGTGCCAGGAGGCTCCAGTGGAGCTGGGGATGCAGCAGGAGCCTCGTGCTTGCAGGATCATTCAAGCCAACAGCCATTTTCCTGATATTAATGCTGGACAAAGCTTCCACACTTTGCAGGAATGTTTCGCCCCTGCAGGATTTGGTCAATTCAGCTCAGCCCTCAAACACTTTTTCCCCAACAGCTTAAGGAAAGCATTCCATAAAATTACTTTTTGATTGCTGGCTCCAAATTCAGAAGAGGGAGTTTTTAAGTTTAATTTTCTAGGACACAAACAGTAAACCAGCATTGGCAGGCTGGGGCAGGAAACCAGGAGGTGGGCAAAGGACAGCAGGAGTTGGTCTCTGAGCAGCACAAAGGGTGTTGTTGGCAGGAAACACCTTTTTAGAAAGTGTAATAAATACATTAAACATTAAAAGTGGTGGAAAGTTCAGGCATTATAGAAAGAGAACAGTGAAACTGTGGATTAGGAAAACATTTTGCTAAACAATAACAAAATTGTTATTCTTGTGGTGGCCAAAATGTACATTGTGACAAAGCTCTTGTAGCTGAACACAATCAGGACCAAAAACTGAGGTTTGGCTTCTCAGTGCTGACTGATCCCAAGTGAACAACTGATATATTCCATGCTGCTGCTTGCAATAAGAGATGAGACCACAGAGACTGTCACTGGTAGAAAATATCACTTTTAATACTCTTTCCTATATCTCTTGGTGTCCCTTTGCTGGTGATAGAGGATGCCACCCTGGGTGTTACTCATTACTAAGTAACTCCAGCTGCTGCCACCCCTTAGCTTACCCCTTATGCCTTCGAGTAGCTTTGGGTGGGCTAAAAAAATAACTCCTTTGTTTTGGTTTCCTTTCTAAAGGTGCATTTATTTGGGATGGGGGGCTTGAACAAATCCAGCTCTGCAGTTTGGGTGGTGCCACCGTGTCCAGAGCCCACAAGCCCACAGGGCACTGTCCCCTGACAGCAGGAGGGGAGACAGGGACACTGCTCACATGGAGCAAAGCACCTGCCCACCGGGACAGGGCACCAGGGCTGGGACAGGGGCACTGGGACAGGGACACCGGGACTGGGACAGGGACACTGGGACACTGGGGCTGGGACAGGAGCACCAGGACAGGGGCACTGGGACACTGGGGCTGGGACAGGAACACTGGGACAGAGACACTGGGACACTGGGGCTGGGATAGGAGCACCAAGACAGGGACACTGGGACACTGGGGCTGGGATAGGAGCACCAAGACAGGGACACTGGGACACTGGGGCTGGGACAGGAACACTGGGATAGGGACACTGGGACACTGGGACTGGGCCAGGGACACTGGGACTGGGACAGGCGCATTGGGACACTGGGACTGGGACAGGGACACTGGGGCTGGGACAGGAACACTGGGACAGAGACACTGGGACACTGGGGCTGGGACAGGAGCACCAGGACAGGGGCACCAGGACACTGGGGCTGGGACAGGGGCACTGGGACACTGGGGCTGGGACAGGGGCACCAGGACAGGGACACCAGGACACTGGGGCTGAGACAGGGGCACTGGGACACTGGGACTGGGACAGGGACACTGGGACTGGGACAGGGGCATTGGGACACTGGGACTGGGACAGGGGCACCAGGACAGGGACACTAGGACACTGGGACTGGGACAGAAGCACCGGGACAGGGACACTGGGACATTGGGGCTGGGACAGGGGCACCAGGGTCACCAGGACAAGCGCAGCAGGGAGAGGACACGGGCACCAGGTCCAGGACAGGGTCACAGGGACAGGGGCACTGAGGACAGGACAGGGACACTGGGGACAGGGACATCAGGACAGGGGCACTGAGACATGAGCACTGGGGACAGGGGCAGTGGGACAGGAGCACCTGGGATGGGACAGGGGCACCGGGGACGGGACAGGGGGACGGGGATAGGACAGGAACACGGGGACAGGGGCACTGGGGACAGGACAGGGACACTGGGGATAGGGACATCAGGACAGGGGCACTGAGACATGGGCACTGGGGACAGGGACACCGGGGACAGGACAGGGACACTGGGGACAGGACAGGGTCACCAGGATAGGGACACTGGGGACAGGGACACCGGGGACAGGGACACCGGGAGCACACCCAGCGAGCAGGATGCATCCCCCGGGCCCTCCCCCGGCCCGGCCCGGCTCTCCCCCGGTACATCCCGGACCTTCCCCCGGTACATCCCGGACCTTCCCCCGGTACAACCCGGACCTTCCCCGGCCCACCCCGGCCCTCCTCGGTACACCTCCGGGCCCTCCCGGCCCCCCCCGCTCCCGCTGCGGCCCGGGCGCTGCCGCGGCCTCCCCGCCGCCCGGCGCGGGCCGTACCTGCATGGAGTCGGCGCTGACGATCTCCCCGCCGAGGCGCAGCCCGAGCTGCAGCGCCAGCGCCGATTTCCCGGTGCCGGTGGCTCCCAGGACCACCACGAGGGGCGGCGGGGCCCGCGGGGCCCGGGCCCGGCTCAGCGCGGCGCCCGCCATGGCCCTGCGGCCCGGCCCGGGCGGGGCGGGGCGGGACGGGCCTCGGAACGGGCCTCGGAACGGGCCGGGCCCGGGGGCGCTGCCGGCCCGAGATCCGGGCCCCGCGGTGCCCCCGGGTCGTTCCACGTGTGCCGGGCCCTCCCGGTGCTCCCGGGTCCCTCCCGGTACCCGCGGGTTCCTCCCGGTGCCCCCGGGGCCCTCCCGGTACCCGCGGGTTCCTCCCGGTGCCCCCGGGGCCCTCTCCAATCCCCCCGGTCCCATTCCCAGCCCGTGTCCTTCCCCGGTGTCCTCTGGTCTCTCCCAGTGCCCCCGGCTCCCTCTCCGTGCCCCCGGTCCCCTTTCTCAGGCTGTGTCCTTCCCCGGTGCCCCCGGGTCATTCCACGTGTCCCGAGCCCCCCCGGTACCCCCAGGTTCCCCCCGGGGCCCTCTCCGTGCCCCCGGTCCCCATTCCCAGCCTGTGTCCTTCCCCGGTGTCCCCGGTCCCCCTTCCCCGGTGTCCCCAGTCCCCATTCCCAGCCCGTGTCCTTTCCCCATTCCCAGCCCGTGTCCTTCCCGGTGTCCCCTGGTCTCGCCTGGTCCTTCCCCTGGTCTTGCCCCATGCCCCCCGGGTCCCTCCCCGTGCCCCCGTGTTCCCTTCCCACGTCCCGGGTCGCCAAACCCATCGCCAGCCCCCTGGCTCCTTTCGGGGGCCTCAATTCCTCCCACTCCAGTCCCTCCCGGCCCCCTCAGCCCCGTGGTCCCTTTCCTCGCGGGGAGCATAACGGGGTGGGAAGGATGCTGTTGCCATGGCAACGGTGCAAAAGAATGAGGAGCAGGGCTGTTGCCACAGCAACGGTTCAGGAGGATGAGGAGTGGGGCTGTTGCCACAGCAACGGGGCAGAGCAGGATGATGCGGGGCTGTTGCCACAGCAACGGGGCAGAGCAGGATGATGCGGGGCTGTTGCCACAGCGAGGGAGAAGAGCACATTGCCGTGGCAACCGCAGCCTCCACGGAGGCTCGTCCTCCCCATCGCCACGGCAACAGGAGGAGATGGGGAGCGGGCGGCTGTCTCCGTGGCAACAGAGGCAAGGGAAATGGGGAGGCGGTTGCCATGGCACCTCCTTGGTGCCGCTTTCCCCGGCAACACACATCCCTCTCCATGGCAACAGGAGAGGGATGCTGCAGGCCGGGGAGGGGGCAGCCAGCCCCCCTCGGCAGGGAAGGGATTATCGCTGCCTCGGGGAAACTGTCCTAAAAATTTGCCAGCCCAGGCGTGAAGGCGGCATCGTGCCCACGGCACCCCCAGGCTGGCACTGGCGGGAGGGAGGATGTGGTGGGCGAGCAGAGGTGGTTTGGGGGGGGTACAGCAAGGAGCAGGGCAATGTGTGATAAAAAATAACTCATTCAGGGCTGGAAATGCCAAATTGTGGTGATTACAGCTGACACTCGCAAATTGCAGTGCTGCACGAGCAAGGAGGAAAGCCCTGTGTGTTTATTTTGTTCACTTCTTAGCACTGTCAGTCTCCTTTCCTCGTCCTGACTGTGGTGATACAAGAGATGACACGTGCCCCAGTAACCAGGGAAGTTTCAGGTAGATGTGTACTTATGTATGCAGCTTTCAGCAGGAGAACTCAAAGGTACATGCAAAACTGGAATTGTTTCTTATTTCATTCAAGACCAGCTACATTTCCCACTGCTGACAGTCTCAGCTCAGACCACGGATTCTCTCATCACTTCCAAGAAAGATAATTAATGTTTCAAACCTCTTATGTGCACGGCACAAGAACAAAAAGCCCAGCTTGCTAAAAACCTTCTCAGGAGGGTCACCTTGAGCTGAAAAAGGACTCCAGGCTGCAAGTGTGAGTGTACACACAGCAAAAATAACCGTTTGAGGGGCTGGTACATCTGGGCTTTGTTTCCTGCGCATGGGCGAGGTGTCAGATTTAGGTCACTGCTCCCTGGTTAAGCTGAGGGTCACGAGAGCACCTTTTAATGCAGCTCTGAAAGGCTGTGACACGGTGTGATGCAACACACAGGGTGTGAAAGGTTGCTGGAACCAAAGGGGATGGGTGTTTAAGAGCTTCTGTGTGAAATCATAGCTGTTTAAGGCTGGTTTCCTGGGGGTGATCAAGTCTCCAGCAGCAGCTCCTCTCTCCTGACTCCTCAGCAGTAACAGGATCCTGTGTCCCTCCTGCATTTAGAGTAAGACTTTTGCTGCCAGGACAAAGGAAACTCAAATGCATCGAGTGTGGCTGCAGCACAGAGAACACACATATATATAATTTCATCCACTCGGCAGATCCAGGATATGGAGCTCTCTGATGCCCCTGGAAGCGAGGGGATTGCATTCCCCCCTCCCTATAGGGTTACTGCCAGCCATAGCCCTGGCCCCTGACCCATGGGGCAGCAATCACCCCACACCGCCTGCCCCGAGCCCCATTAGGGGGGTTTATAATTACACCAAAGCCTCCCCCGAGCCCAGCCTGGACTCCCTGCCCCTCCTTGCCAACAAAACCACTTAAAAGGAGGAAAAATAATCCAGGTGATTCATTTCCCTGGCCCCACCACCTTGAACACTTCTTCAGTTGCTGTGAGAAAACCAGGACAAAGAGCTCAGTCTTGGTGTAGCAGAGCCCTGGTGCAAAATACATTAATTCCCATTCACGTCCAGGGTACCCCAAAACACAGGGGCCAGATCAGCCCCCCCAGGAGCCTTGTGATGTGATGCATGGAAACCCAGAGCCAACGGCATGGAAAAAGCCAACCCAGGCTGTTGCAAACTTATTTATTTATGAAGTGTGAGGTAATGAAGAAAGTGCTAAATCCGACCACAGTGTTAACTCTAACAGTTCTCAGCAGGTCAGCAGGGGCCCGAGGGTGCTGTCCTGCAGGACCACTCCTGCCAGCACCCCTGGGAGGGGACAGGGAACCCTATCACCCACCTAACCCACCGCAGGGTGGGCAGCAGGAGGACACAGGCAGGGGGAAGCCTCGAAGGCAGCACAGCCCCACACACACAACCTGCCCCCTGCAAAGGCCAAAGCTTTGCTGGGGTTTTAAGTGGCTGCTGGTGAAGGGGTACTCACAAGGGTGGGGAAAGGGGTCATAAAGATACTCACAAGGAGAGGAAGGGGATAAAATCCCCTGTTATTGCAAATGGGTGGTTTGGAGAGCTGCAAGGGGATAAATGACCTCCGCGAGGACTCAGCTCAAGGGTCCAGCAGGAGCCAGCCCCTTCCTGATCTCCCTAAAGTGCAGCAGGACTGAGCCCTCCCCCGCAGCAGGAAACCCCCCTTAAAAAAAAAGTTTTTATATATATATAAAAAAGCAAACTCTTTACCAATACTTCTCAAAAAGTGGTACAAAAATACAGTATAAAAACACAGCCTCCGGTATAAGACTCGCAGTTACAGCAGCAGTTTCTAGAACATAAAATCCAAGACAAGCTACTGCGTGAAGTGATAAAGAAGTGAGGTCCGGGCCAGCCGAGCAAGGGGATCGCCCTCGGGGTGCTGCTCACTCTGGTGAGAGACACATCCTGCTGTCACCATCTCCATGGGATCCATCCAGAGATGAGCCCCGTGCTGGGCTCTGTGTCTGCCTGCTTCCAGGAGCCACGGCAGACCATGGTGGCTTGGGATTTTGAGGGCAAGGTGGATGCCCAGGGGCAGCTCCCAGTGATGCTGTTGGTGGCAATCAGAGAGGGGCACGGGGGCTGCTGGGGAGGGGGAATAGAGTTGAGCTCTTGAATGGATGTAGTCACTTGACAAAGCTTCACAGCAGGGACGGGGGAGATCTTGCAACACTTGGTGCCAAGAAACCAGCCCCAGGCAAGTGATGCCATGGGGGGGTCTCCACTGCCACCCCATTCCCTCACCCAGGAGCAGCACCATGGCCACCCCACAGACAGCAAACACCACGTGCTCCAGCCAGCCCCCACAGCCAACAGTTCAACAAACAACCGAAAAATAAAAAAAAAAAACAAACAAATGTGCAAATTGAGAGGGAGCCAGGGGGGTTGTGGGGACCAGGGCTGGGCGCACCCCGGGTGCTAGTGGCCCTTGAGGTGAGCAATCCGTTTGAGCAGCTGGGTCTGGCGCAGCTGCAGCTGCCGCTTCTCGGCTGCCAGGCGCCTCTCGGCACTGAGGAGCGACTGCAGGTACTCGGAGGATTTGCTCAGGATCACCACTTTGGGTGTCTTGGGGCAGCTGGCCAGCCCGGGCACCTGGTCCCGCAGGGCCAGGAAACGCGAGCGCAGGTCGTTGCGCCGCTTGCGCTCCAGGTAGTTGTGGTTTTTCCTCTTGGCCACGTCCTCGCTGTCGGAGCCGGGGCTGCTGCTGAGTTTTGGCAAGCCGGGCTCGGGCAGAGCGATGGCAGGGACCGGCTCTGCAGCGCTCAGTGGCTCGTCCTCGTCCTGCTGCTGGTGCTGCTGGGGGGACTGGGGCGGGGGGCAGGAGTCGGGCGGTGAGCGTGCGGCGTAGTTGTGCTGCTGCTGGTGCACGGAGATGTGGAAGCGCTTCATGCAGGGGTCCAAGGGGTCTGCGCGCAGGGTGATGGTCACCGGCTTCCTCAGGCTCAGCGATTGTCTCTTATCCACCGTCACCACATCGATCTCTTCACCTTCTGCTCAAAAGGGACATGGCAAAGAAAGAACAAATCTCTATCAGCTGGGAGCCCCCTGTCACCCCGCCACACCTTGCTGGGGGTCCCCACTGCCGTCCCACTCAAGTTTGCTCATGCACTGCAGAGCCACTCTGTGACCTCAGAAGGGACTATGTGATTAAGCAGCTCTTCCAAGAGCTCTTCTAATACCACTGCATGGAAAGGAGAATTCCCCCCACACTCCTGTGCCTGGTCCCCCAAAATCGGACGGGGCTTTCTGTCTCGCTTCAGCACCAGGAGCAACATGTGTTCATGTTGAAGGATTACCAGGCAAGAAACACACGAGCCCTTCTGCTTGGGAGGCAGCCGAGGAGCAAGATGTGAGGACAGCCCAGCTCCAAAGTTCATCGCGGTCGGATGCTTTCATGGCCCATTGGAATTGTAAATGAGGGATGTGAGGGCAGAGCTGCCCTTTGTTCCCCTCGGCTGCAGTTTCCCACCTCGGTGACTTGTTACTTTTCACAAGTGATAAAGCCCATTCAGCTCCGGCTTCCCGGGGACAGAGGGGACAATCCCCCACTGTGCAGGGGGGGAGGGAGAGGTGAAGGGGTCCCTCTAAGAGACTCTGAGCCTCGAAGGCATCCCAAGCCCAGGAACAGAAAGACCTAATTAAAGCATAACTGACCCCAAAGCACCCTGCCTGTTGTCATCGCAGCTTGTCCTGTGCCAACAAAGCCCAGCGGCAGGGAGCTGGCCCTGGGGACAGCGAGGTGGCTCCAGACACACTTGTGGCCATTCTCACTTTAGAGATGAGCCTCTAACTTGTTTCCTAGACTTCTGGGGGAAAAATACAGCCACTCACTAAAGGTCCCCCGACATGCTCAAAGCCCCGCCAGCATCGTGGGCAGAGGCGTGGCCCTCACCCCTGGGGCGAGAGCATCAGTGCCGGCCAAGGGACAGCCTTGGCTTCAGGGCACGCTCCTGCCTCTGGCCCCCAGGCTTTTGGGGGGTCTGCCCAGCGAGCCCAAACCACTCTGCTCCTGGAGCTGCTGGGCTGGGGGGCCATTGGCTGTCCCCGCCCAGGCTTGGGGACACTCTCACAGTGTCACCACGGGCCCGGTCCCCGCCACGTGGAACCGCTCGGGCACCCCCCGCTCATTGATGAAAGCCGGGCTGCGAGGCCCCGCCCCTCGAGACCGCCCATTGGCTGCTCGGCGGGGCCGGCCGGCCGTCCTGCCACGCCATTGGCCGGCGCCGCTGTCCATCAGCGCGGCCGCTCTCATTGTTTGCAATCTGTTGCTTTTTGTTCGGGCTCCACGTGGCGCGGCCGGACCGCGCCGGGACCCCCCGACCCCCGGGACCCCCCGGGCCCGACCCCCGGGCCCCCCGCTCGGCCACGCGGAGTTGGGTTAAGCCTCTTAACGCCCGCGACCTGCTTACCATGCCCGGGCTGCTAATGGCATTAAGCGCCCTTCCCGCGCCGTGACTCACCGGCGCAGGTGGCGGCCACCGGCAGATTTATTAACGGGGTCACGGCAGCAGAGCCGGCCCGGCCTCCGTGGGAGCGAGGGAAAGCAGCGCACGGCCCCCGCCGGGGGTTTTGGAGAGCGCCCGGGGATGTTTGTAAATAAGGACTGAAAACCGGAGTGGCCCGGGGGACATGCGGGGGGTGAAGCCACATTGCCCTGGGCTGGGGGGTTTCGGGGGTATCTGCTTCTGAGCCCGAGCCCCGGTGTGAACACCCACACACACCCCACGCGGGACAAGCAGACGTGCCCCGGGGCTGGGCTGGGACTCGACACAAGTGGGGCGGCTGTTCCTGCCCGTCCCACGGAGCCACCGCCTCGGGGGACACGGCGCTGCTCCCGAACCTGCTGCCCCCAGGGCACACTTTGCCTTTTGTCCCGAGGGGAGCCCGTCCCGGGTGGGCCGTAGGAGCGCAGGAGGAGGCAGCCGAAGTTACGAGCCGGCAGCAGGGCACGCTGCCACGCTCAAAACGCAAAACTTTCCACGGCGAGCTACAAACTTGCCCTTCCACCTGCCCACGAGGCTCCCGGCACGAGGGAGAAGGGGCCACGGGAGCCCCACGCACCCTCCCAAGAGGGGCAAGGGTTCCCCGAGCAGAAGCCGAGCCCGCTTTGTTCGTGGGGCCGGGACCGGGGCTCGCTCGGAGCCTCAACAAAGGCGCAGCCGGGCTGGGAGGCTCCCGGCACACACATGTGCGGACACGCGTGTCCCCCACGCCGGGCCGGAGGGTGGCTGGGCCGGGGCAGCCCGCACCTCGGCGGCGGAGCGGCTCCATCCCTTACCGGAATCGCTCTGGCCCTCGGATCCCGAGGATGCGGGGATCTTGCTCTCGGCCAGCGGGCAAAGGAAGACTGCGGCGGGATCCACGCACTCGCTCACGGAGCTGCTGAACCCAAAATCCTGCGCGAAGGAGGGTTTCAGTGGGGTGGCTCTCTGCGTGCCCGTGGAAAGTTTCTCCGTCATCGCCTTCTCCAGTCTCTCCCGGGCTGAAAATCCGCTCCACATGCAATCCTTGAGGATGAAAGCGCTCAGGTTCCCGAAGATCTGCCCCGTCCCGATGAGGTACTCCGGCTCTTCCCCGGCGAGGCAGTACCGGGAGAGCCACCCCGAGCGCTCCTCCGCCCCCGAGCAGCACCCCTTCTCCCCGGGGGCACCCAGCGGGGACAGGGGCGGCGTGGGCACCAGCTCGAACTTCTTCCAGATGTCCTCGCTGGGAGCCGTGGAGCGGTGAAAATCCTCCTGGGCATCGTGGTCGTAGAAGTAGTGCTGGTACGAGTCAAACTCCATCTCGGCATGGGGAAAGGGGGCGGCAGAGAGAGAGAGGAAAAGCGGGGGCACCCCCCGGCAGCCCCAGGGATGAGGGGGAGCCCCCGCCCCGGCGCCAGCCCCCGAGCCGGGACCGCGGGCGCATTGTTCCCCCCGCTCTTATAGCCCGGCCGCGCCGCCCGGCGCCGCCCTCGCCAATCGCCGGGCTGGGATTTGCATGAAGAGCGTGTTCCTGCCCCCTGTCCCTCCCCCGTGGGGTGGGGGGCACGGGGGGAGCGATGCCGCGGCCCCCCCCGCGCCCCCGGTCCCGCTACCGGGGATGCGAACGGGGCTCCGAAGCAGCAGCCGCTGCCGGGGATGCGAACGGGCACCCCTCGGAGCGTCCTGAGGGCACGGGCAGGGCTCGGGGTGTCCCCTCTGCAAGGACAGACGTGCAGCGGTGCCACCAGCCCGGGGACATTCGGGAGCACCGTGGAATCGTGGAATCACGGAGAGGTTTGTGCGGGAAGGGATCTGAAAGCCCATCCAGGTCCATCCCCTGCCGTGGGCAGGGACACCTTCCAGCAGACCAGGCTGCTCCAGCCTGGCCTTGGACACTTCCAGGGATGGAGCATCCACAGCTTCTCTGCCCAACCTGTGCCAGGGCCTGCCCACCCTCCCAGGGCAGGATTTCTTCCCAGCATCCAGTCCAAGATGGTGGGATCCAAGCAAGCCCAGCAGGATGCTGCCTCTCTCCACTGCCAAGGTCCTTCTAGGAAGGGCAACAAATCTTGTGAAAATACAGAGAGATTTCCACTTCGTGCACAAGTGGCATCATTACACACGCACACACGTGTGGGTACAAAGTCCACCTGGAAGGAGCAAATTCCCCGCACAGCGTGTGTGAACCCACTTCAGCCCCAGCACCCCCCTTTTAGCACCCAGTGTGGATGGGGCACAGGATTTGCCCTGGGTGGCAGCACTGGGAGCTGGGCAGGCTCGGCACTGGTCCTTGGGATGCAGCATCAGCCGTGCTGGGAGGAAAATATCCCAGTCCAGTGACCAGTACAGCCCAGCACAGCCCAGTGCAGCCCAGCGCAGCCAGTCCAGTGCAGCCCATCGGAGACCAGCACTGCCCAGAACATCCCAGTACAGTCCAGCACATCCCAGTACAGTCCAGAGCAGCCCAGTGTAACCCAGCACGGATCAGCACAGCCCATCCCAGCCCAGCCCCGCATGAATCCGTGCTGCCCAGCCCGGTCCATCAGAGCTGCCCCCGGTTCCCTCCGGTCCCCCCCGGTCCCGGGCTCCGGTCGCCGCTACCGGCGGGCTCGGGGCGCCACCTGCTGGGCCCGAGACCCACGGTCCGTGGGGCGGCGGGGACAGCGACACGGCGGGGACACCCCACGGGGCACCGGGCCCCGCTCCGCAGGCAGCGGGAGCGGAGCACGGCGGGGCCGGCGCTGCCCGGCGCTCCGTGCCTCGGTTTCCCCATTGCCGGGTGCGGAGAGGGCCGGGAGTGGGTGCTGGCCTGGCGTCTGTCCGGGGATCCGCACCCGAGAGGTGCCCCGGTGTGCCCGGTGTGCCCGGGGCAGCTCCAGCCCTTCCCTTGCTGGCTCAGGGCAGAGATTTGGCAGCCACTGCGTCTGGCAGGGTGCTGCGCTGGGCTGTGGTTTCCCAGCCAGGGTGGTGCCGTGGGGTCCCCACAATGGTTCAGCACCCTGCATGCCCTCCTGGCAATTCCAGAGCAGCCCTGAGCATCCCAATCCTGCCTGCATGCCCGTGGGGCTGGGGCAGGAGCTGCAAGTCTCAGGTATCCCATGGAGCTCGGGCTGACGGTCCCTTCATGCTCCTGTCTCAGCGCTGGCCACAGGTCTCAGCCAGACTGGGAGCCCTGGGCATGTCCCCGGGGTGTCCCTGGCCAGAATCCTCCCACACCAGGGCTACTCCCAGTCCTTTTCCCTCCCCGGGAATTGCAGGTTATACCTCCTCTTCCTCAGTAGGAAACAAATCACCCTGCACTGAGGGAGAGGCTGAGCTGCCACAGAGGCTCATCCCGTCCCAGTACCTGCAGAGACAAGTGGTCATTGTTGGGGACACAGCTGGCACTGCCCCAAACCACCTGTTCCAACACCAGCATATCCTCGGGCACAGACCCTCCTGCAGCCTATAGCTCTCAGCCACGTCTCCTTCCCCCTCCCTGCTGGCCTCTGGGATGTCTCCAGCTTTTCCCAGGGTGAGGCAGGCGCTTGTCCCGGCTTCAGGGGGCTCCAGATGCTTTGAAGGTGCGGCAGTCCCGCTGGAGAGGGCTGGAGGGGCCACACAGCCCTTTCATCCAGGCCTCTCCAGGCACTGGGCAAACAGGACCCAAGAGCCTCTCGCTGCGGCACCGGCTGCGCAAACAGGGTGGGTGGGTTGGGTGGGAGCCCTGGGGGCTGCAGCACCGCAGGTGACAGGGATGGAGGGGCCACCCACGGGACAGGATAGCTCTCATGGTGCCCCGCAGCCACAGGGCACTGGCACAGCTCCCCAGCCAGCACTGAGCACATGCCCTCGGTGCTGGCACAGCCCCACAGGAGCTGCCGTGGCCCCACCAGCGGCTGGCACGGCTCCAACACGTGTTGAAAGGCAGTTCCTGGGGGCCCCGTGCCCTTTGGATCCCCACTGACAGCAGGGCTGGACTTTGAGACCCCAAAGCGCTTCCCCACGGTGGGCAGCCCCCCTGGGCCTGACCAGTGACCCAGGGGCATCCTGAGCTGGGCTCTGCCTCTGGCTGTTCCCATCCTGCTGCAGCAGCAGCCTTTGAGCCACCCTGCTGTCCCCATGGGGGTCCTAAATCCTGTGAGCCACATGCCAGGCCGTCCTGGCCCTGTCTCATCCCCCTCAGCCTTGTGCCACACTCCCCAGGGTCCCAAGCAGGAGGGGGGTGGGCAGCTGCCATGTGCTGGCCACGCAATATGTCCCCTTTGTCCCCGTGAAGCTGTTGGGTAGCAGCCACAGAGGCTGGCTGGGTGCTTGTGAAACGCCAGCTCAAGCCCCTTTGGGGTACAGGAGCATCACGAAATTCTCCCCAGCTGTATGGGGAGGGGGACAATGCCCACAGCCCCATGGTCACACCAGCCCCAGTTCCCTGGGTGTCCAGCCAGCCACCCTGAGTTTAGCAGCCAGTGAAGTGCAGAGAAGGGAGAGGAAAATGCATCACTGATTCCAGTCCTGCTGCCTCCTCACCCCTCCAGACCCATTTTGCCCCTGTCACACTCTGCCTGATGCCAGGAGGTGCCCTGAGCCCCAGAGCAGCTCTGTGCTGTGCAAGCAATGCTCTCCCCATGCTGGGGAGCCCCACTGAGGCTGGTCTGTGTCACCCCAACAGCTCTGTGACCCTCTCACTGCCTTTTGCACCCAAGCCTGTCCTCCCTGTCCTGGCTGGCCCAGCCTGGCAGGGCTGTCTGGTTTCGGGTGCTCTCACCCTTGCTCAGATCCTGCTCCAGGCTGGGCCGGATGTGTGACAGCAGGAAGTGTGGGTGGCAGGGGATGGCATCATGCACTGGAGCAGCCCCCATCCCTTTCCCTGTCCCCGAGGCCAGTATTTGGGGCTCAGTCCCCGAGGAGTCCCCAGTGGTGTCCCCAGCTGAGGGATGTGGAGGCCAGGATGGCACAGTGTCACTGTCGGAGGGATATCTGAGCTCGGGTGGTGCCTGCAAGACCAGCACACTGAGCTGGGGCTGGAGACAAGGGCAACCCTCTGAGTGACCCATCCCAAACCACCTGTGGGTCGCTGGGGACCCCAAACCTGGCAGGAGCTGCTGCACTGACATCTGCACTGGGATCAGCCCTTGGTGGTCCATTTATTGCTGTGAGGATCCCCCAGAGCATCTGCTTGGGAGGAGGGTCTCAAATCCCCCACCGGAAACAGTGCAATACCAGATCTGGGGGGAGAAAATCCTCCTAATCCAGGGAAATCCTGGTCTGTCTACTTCTCCTCTTCATATGTAAGGCTGGGCTCACCTATCTGTGATCCTTCTGCACAATCTCCTTCTCAAAGTCCATCTCTTTGTTCCCCTAAGGTGAGTTTGCCCAGGAGGTCCTTTCTGGTTTCTGAGTGCTTTTCTCAAGGACAGGAATGCCAAAAACATTCCCAGGAGCTGAGGAGCCCCTGGGACAAAGGCAGCAGAGTAATAGTGCTGGTATCACACATAGAGGGGAGTCTGGTCCCTCCAGGGCAGTCAAGTGTCCCCTCTGCTCCTTCCAAGGAGGTTTTCTCTGTGGAAAGGACTCAAACACATGTCCCCAGCAGATCCCTGGTTACCTGTCTTCAGGAAGCAGAGAGCTTTGGGGGACCCAAATCTGTAGGGGGGACCCAAATCACCCTGAAGGTGTCACCATGGAGGTGTCCCTGCCTATGCAGGGGATTGGAACAAGATGGTCTTTAAGGTCCCTTCCAAGCCAAATCAGTCTGTGATTCCATGTCCCCAGTGGCTGCCTGGGGACACAGTCATTGCCAGCAAGAAGGTGAGCAGGGTCCTCTGGCCCACACCAGCACCTAGAGCCAGCACAGCACAGTGGGGTGAGGTGCCAGAGGCAGGTCTCTGTCACGCTGGGTGAGTGGCATTGCCCACACCTCACTCACCTCTGCTTTCAAGGTGTTTTGTGTCACTGAGCAAATTCGGGCACCCTGCAGCCTCACACAGGTCCCTGTCCCCAGCAGGTCACATCCCTGAGCAGCCAGCGTGGCCAGACACAGGGCTGGGACACAGCAGCACTGGCAGAACCCACTGCACGTGTGTGAGGGGCAGGAAATGGTGAGTCGACGTGAAACCAGCTCAGCACTCCTGAAACCAGGGAGTGCACAGAGCTGCTGTGCCACTGCCCCATGCCAGGGACCACCCACCCCGCTCATCCCCAGCACCAGCTCAGGGTCTGCTGCATCCCAGGTCCCTGCTTGGTGCCCGCTGCTCCCTGGTCCTCTCTGCCCAGCCCTGTCCCCATGCCCAAGGGGCAGTCAGGTGGTGGTCATTGGCACCACGCTGGCCCCGTTCACTTGGCCCTGCTCTGCAGCTCCGTGTCACGGTGATCTTTGACCAGTGGCCCGAGCCCAGCAGAGTTGGTGGCTTTCACTGCGGTGACACGACACTGGCACTGACCTCTGTGTGCTCCCTGCTGGGCAAACAGCACCTGGCACGGCTGAGAGATGCTGGCATCGACGTCCACGGGACTGTCCAGTGGTTTTAAAAAGGGGAGACAGGTTAGATGTAAGGATTATGAAGTCTTTCATTATGAGGGTAGTGAGACATTGGCACAGCTTGCCCGGAGAGGTGGTGGATGCTCCATCCCTGGAAGTGCCCAAGGCCAGGCTGGACAGAGCTTGGAGCAGCCTGGGACAGCAGAAGGTGTCCCTGCCCGTGGTGATGAGATGGTCTTTAGGGTCCCTTCCGACCCAAACCATTCTTTGATTCGAAGGGATCTTAGAAGAGCTGGGATGGAGGAAAGGGACGGAGAGGAAAGGGATGGAGAGGAAAGGGATGGAGAGGAAAGGGATGGAGCGGTGGACGGAGGGATGGAAGAAGCGGGGAGCGGATGGCTGAGGGGATGTGCAGCCGCACAGACGATGAGGAAACGCGGCGAGTGGGGTTTGGGCGGTCGGGGGAAGGGCCGGGGCAGGACGGGGAGGCAGAGGAGGCGGAGGAGGCGGCGGGGGGCGGCACGGCCGGCCCCTCCCGGGGCGGGCGCTGTCGGTACAAGGGCGGGCGGTGTCGGAGCGGCTCCCCATTCATCGCGCACGGCATGGCCGGGGGCGGCGGCGCCGAGCGGGCCGGGGCCGGGGGGCTCCTGCCGCCCCCCTGCCGCCAGCCCCGCCGCAGGGTGAGCCCGCAGCGCCTCGGGGGGGGCTCGGGACGGGGCGGGCTCGGGGGGCAGTGCCGGGGTCGCTAACGCCGGTCCCGCTTGCAGGAGAGCCGCGAGCGGCTGTCGGTGTTCAGCAAGCTGTGCTACGCCGTCGGGGGGGCTCCCTACCAGATCACGGGCTGCGCCCTCGGCTTCTTCCTCCAGATCTTCCTCCTGGACGTGGCGCAGGTACGGCCGGGGCTGGGACCGGGGGGTCTCGGAGCTGCCCGTGCCGCTCTGCCCGGGGATGGACGAACCCGGGGCTTGGCAGAGCCCCGGCCCCCGCTGGAAGCGCCCCGGCGGCTGCGGGATTCCCCCGGGCCGGTCCCACGCGTGGTGCTGTGTTGGGTTCCCCAGCGCCATAAAACGGGCTCGTGGTGGGTTTTTTTGGGAGGCACAGGACCCGTCCCACGGACCCGCAGCGTGCCGGGTCGGTGTGAAACGTGGAGGGAAAGAAACCACGGGGGAAGTGCCCGTGGGCTCCCTCGTGCTGGCTGCGGGGTGGATTTGGGGAACTCTGCTCTGAGACGTGGGAGTATGGTGTGGAAAGAGCGTGGTGGGGCAGCTTTTGGAGGAACTGGACACCCAAAGTCCCCCTGAACGAGGGGGAGAGACCAAGGGACTCACCCCCTGCTCCCAAATGGTAGTGGGGTCGTGGTAGGTAGGGTTGGGAAGGTCCTGAGGGGCTCAGGAAGGGCAGCTGGGGGCACTGGGGGTTTGCATGTGCCGACACAAGATCTTCCTCCTGCAGCTGGATGCTTTCTATGCCTCCATCATCCTGTTTGTGGGAAGAGCCTGGGATGCCGTCACGGACCCCATGGTGGGCTTCTTCATCAGCAAATCCTCCTGGACCTGCCTTGGCCGCCTGATGCCATGGTAAGAGCGGCTGGTAGCGCCCTGCATTCCCTGCCTGATGTGTCACAGCACTTCCAGTCAGCTTCAAGTGTCCCCTGGCGTGAGATGTGCAGGGCAGGACGTGCTGACACCCTGGCTCACCCAGGTGAAGTGCCCTAAAAAGCCCAAGGTGCCACCAACAGCTGGAAGGCCTGAAGTTTGTGCTTTGGCTGGTCCCAAGCTTGGCCTGGGTGACCTCCATGTGGCTGCACCTGCAAGCTCTGACCTCCCAGCTCCAGTGCTGGACTTTGTACCAGCAGTGGTTGCAGAGCCCTGGCTGGTGGCAGGGCTGTGATACCAGCAGAGCAGGTGGCATCACAGCCCCAGGGAGGAGGGCCGGGGGTGTGTGTGGCTGTTGCGTGGCGGTGGGTGCTGACTGACAGTCACGAGGAGGAAAACAGCTGTCATGGCTGTCGTGGACCCGGGTGACCACACGTGGATGCTCCCACGGCCCTTGGGAGCGGGGAGCTGGAGAGGATGGGATGGGGTTTGTGAACACCCAAACGGCTCGTGCCTGCACCCAGGGCAGACTCAGGACATCCATGAACACCTGTCCCCGTGCAGGACGGACACTGATCCCTCAGTGGGGAGAGGGTGGCATGTCCTGTGCTAAAATAACCCCGGGCACCTGTGGGATCGCTGGAATACAATGCAGCAGAGAGGGTGGGCACGGGGGGAGTGGAATTGGAGGGACGCAGTCCTTTCCCCCGCAGATTACACCCTCTGCTTCCTGGCTTTCCTGGAATAGCTCTGGGCAGCAGCAGGCAGTTGTTGGGGCCAGGCTCCAGCAGTGCCTGAAATAGTTCCTCTGCAGCAGCTCATGCGGCCGGGTCTGGGGGCTGGAGATTAGCACGGGGCTGGCTGGGCTGTGTGGGACAGCCAGGGTGGCTGCTGTGGCTCTGCTCGCCCTAATCTCGAGGCAGGGGGTGGGGATGGAGTGGCTGCATTCCTCCAAACTGCTTCTGCCTCGTTAAAATTAGCCGGAGCTTTCGGCTCGCGCTGGGCCCCTCTGCAGTGCCCGGGCAGACAGAGCTTGCTGCTGTTGTACATGGCTCAAGGGCTGCCTGCTGAGTCCAATTTGGATGGAGTCGAGCTCATTTTAAACCTCTTAAACCCAGGGTTTGCTGGCGGTGTGGGGCTGCTGCTGCTGCTGTGGCTGCAGAGCTGCTGCTGCTGCCTCGGTTCCCTGTGTGCAAGGCCAGGAGCTGCAGGCACTGGGGTGGTCCCAAAGGCTGCTCTTAGACCCCAACCCTCGGCACCTCGGAGGTGACTGTGTAACCCCCTGTGTGTGAGAGTTTATCACCAGGTTCTGAAGGGGCTGATGTGTGTTTCCTGCTGGCTCCCGCTCCTTAGAAGGGAGGGGAGACCTTCCCTGAGGGCCATCACCTCTTTCCCTTTCAATCCTTTCCTTCTGAAACACTTTTTGTTCTCTTTTTCCCAGCACCCTTCCCACCGGCCGCTTCCTCTTCTCCCCCAGCCCCGCGGGCCGCGCTCTGCCCCCAACTCCGACCTGCAATGCCCCTTCCCTTTGACCGCCGCGGGCGTGCCGGGGACTAAACTTTTCCTTGACGTGTGGGTGACGGAGGAGCCCCTGGCTGTGACCTTTGCCGGGGCTCGGAGCGCGGCACGGCGGGGCGGGCAGGGCTGGGAGCGCCGCACAAAGGAACACACCATCGCGCCGGGGCCAATGAGCGGGCGGGCGCGTCACGGGCAGCCGCCTCCCCGAGCCTTAATCACCTCGGCCCGGGGCAGGGGTTACTCGCAGTCACCGCTCCGAGCCTGCCCGGAGCTGCCGGCCAGCCCTGCCGGGGCTCAGCGCTCCGGCGGCGGCACCGGGAGCGCCCTCGGGGAATTAGCGCATCGCCCCGCAGCGCTCCGGGATCCGCTCCGCGCTCCCCGGCCGCGATAAGAGGGGAAGGAGGGGCTGCTGCAGGCTCGCCCCCTTCCTTCCCCCTCTGCCCCGGGAGGCTGACGTGGGTGCGGAGGAATGTGCATGTGTTGGGTCCTGTGCAATGCCTGTGTCGCTCTCCATCCATGGAGATTCGGTGTTTCGGGCTCCCGCCCTCCCTCTCGCCCTCCCTCCCCCGACTTTAAATTTAAACTTTGCGTCCTGTACGTCAGCCCGGGCGGAAAGATCTCGCTGTCCCCTGGCATGGAGGGCCAGCTCTGGCCGAGCGTGGCTCTGTCGCGTGGCCAGCCCTGCTGGATTCGCTCCAGGACGCAGCCCCGTGTGGTTTGTGGAGTGCAAGGGTGCTCGCGAGTCCCCCACGCAAAATCCATCTCCTAAACAGATGTGGGTGGAACCTCAACACTTGGCTCGCTCCCCTCCAGGAGCAGGAATTCCTGCTGTGCTCTCCTGGGTGCTGGGGGGCCCTGGGTGCCTGTGGTGTCTCGGGGTGCTGGTGCAGGGCAGAGCTGTCCTGCAGCAGCACGAGGGTTGTGAGATCCACTGGAGGAAGGGGCAGATGCTCTGGGTGCCTTCCATCACCTCTGCTGGCTGGACCTGCAGGGTTTGCTGCCAAGGGCCAGCACTTGAGCAATCCCCTCTGATCCTCTGTTGCGTTTTGCATCCCATGTCCCTGCTCCCACAGCTCTGGGAAGTTGGGCAGAGGGGAAAGAAGGAGGTTTGGCCCATCACTGCTAGCAGAACAGGGGTGACCCCAGGGCCAGGGCTTGGGGAGCCTGGCAGCAAAGCCAAGCTGGTGAGAGGTTTTTGTCTGCTGGGGGGGCACAGCTGAGCTGCCTTGCCTGGCTGTTCCCCAGCTGCTCCCCAGCCCTTGCCAGGACAAGGGAGGTGATTTCATCCTGCTGAACACAGCAGCACTGCCTGGGGGAGAGCCTGGGGCTGGAGGTGGAAGCCAAAGACAGGAGCAGATCAATCACTTCCATGGAAGGAGGTTATCTCTGCTCTTGCAAGAAAAGCTCTTCCCTGGAAGTCTGTGTCAGCTCTTTCCACTCTGAGCTGCTGTCTTCAGCCTGGTTTGGATCACCCCTGGGAACCCCTGACCAAGGGTTGGAGCAGAGTGGGCCAGCCTGGGACAGCTCAAGAGGCCCCATAACAGGTGCCTGAACCCCACAGAATTATGTGAAAGTGGGGAGAGCTGGGCTGATGGGGTTACTCAGGCACTGTGTGCCCACGAGGCTCATACTCTGTTCTCCCAAAGGATCATCTTCTCCACCCCATTTGCTGTCATCTCCTACATCCTCATCTGGTTTGTGCCAGACATCTCCAGAGGCCAAGTGATGTGGTATCTTGTCTTCTACTGCATCTTCCAGACCCTCGTGACGGTGAGTCGGGCTCTGCACACACCAGGGCTGGTGGGGGAGGGATGGAGGGCACCAATCCCTGCCTCCTCTTTGCTGAGCTGCACAGAGGGGCAGGTTCCCTCCCTGCCCAAGGTGCCCTGGGCTGTTATACCCTCCCTGAGCCAATTCTCCTTGTGCCATTGCAGTGCTTTCACGTGCCTTACTCAGCACTGACCATGTTCATCAGCAGAGAGCAGAGTGAGCGGGACTCGGCCACTGCCTACCGTAAGAGTTCCCTCCTCCTTCTCCCCCCTTCCCTCCTCTCTGGGGGGATCCTCCTCATATGCCCTCCTGGAAGGGTTCCTTTGACTGCCCCCCATCCCAAGGATGGTGTCTGATGAGTATCATTCAGGGCTTGAAATGCAGCTGGTCCAGTTCTTCCCATTCCTCTTCCCTGGCTCCTCCAGCAGACATCCTGGTCTGGTCTGGTTTGAGCTGGGCTGGAGGGGAGATGATCCCTGTGATGGCTCTGCCTGGAGCAGATGATGGGGAATTTGAGCTCCTGAGACTTTCCTCCTGCTCCATCACACAGCAGTGGGAGCTGCATGACCAAGGCTTGGCCTCTCCCTCTGACTCAGTTTCCCCAGCAGACACTTTCCTTCCCTGTGGCTTCATCAGGTGGGGGTTTGGAGGGAGCTGTAGGAGAGCTGGGCTGGCTCATTTCTCCCAGTGAAGGGCCATGAATTGCAGCTGGGGAGGCTCTGCTGTGAACAAGGGTTTGCACCCACACCCAGGGTGCCCAAGGGCTGTTCTCAGTCCCCTTGGCTTCTCCCTCCAGGTATGACTGTGGAAGTGCTGGGCACTGTGCTGGGCACTGCCATCCAGGGCCAGATCGTGGGCAAAGTGGACACTCCCTGCATCGAGAGCCCCCTTTTCCTCGGCATGACCAACTCCTCGGTGGCCCTGGAGGAGCTGAACATGACCCACGACACGGGGTTACTCACAGACACTGTAAGCTGGGGACACCCTGCCACGTTTCCTTGCCCTTTGGGCCAGGCTGGTCCCTGGGCTGAGCCCCTTCCTCACCTGTGCCCCCTCTCTTGCCCAGAGAAATGCCTACATGATCGCTGCGGGCGTCATCGGGGGGCTCTACATCCTCTGTGCCTTGATCCTCTGGGCAGGCGTGCAGGAGAAGAGAGGTGAGGCTTGAGAACACCCCAGACTTGTGGAAACACTCTGCTTCCTTCCTCTCCAGGAGCCTGGCTGAGCTCGTGGCCCCTCATTGCTGGGTCAAGCCCAGAGGAGAGGGGTGGGTAGAGCTGAGCTCTGGGTCTGAGGGCCCAGGGAGGTGCTGCAGAAGGGCAGCACAGGAGGCAGGAGAGGCCAGAGCATCTCTGGGGTGTGTGAGGCACAGCCATGAGGCCTTAGCTCTGCTCTGCACTGTCAGAGATAACCTTTATCTTGCACATTTTTGGCTGGCCAAGCTTGCCAGTGCCAGCTAGGGCATCCCGGGAGGGACATGATATCAAAAGTTCAGTAACTTCTGTTCCTTCCCTCCTCTTGCTTATCCCAGGGGGGTCAGCCAGGCCACCCTGTCCCCTCCATGGGGCTGAGGGACCCCTGTGTGTGGGCAGGGATTGCTGGGGTGGGATGCTGTAGAGGGGCAGCAGGTGTGCTGAGCAGCAGGATGGGGCCCTGCACCCCTTGCACCCAAGGGTGCTGTTGCAGTGGGTCTAACGATGGGCTGATTTGCTCTGCTCCCCAGAGTCCTCTGAGCTCCAGTCGGACGAGCCTGTCTCCTTCTTCCAGGGGCTGAAGCTGGTGATGAACCACGGTGCCTACATCAAGCTCATTGCTGGCTTCCTCTTCACCTCACTGGGCTTCATGGTGAGCTGGAGGGACTGGGGCTGGGGAGTGGCAGCAGCACAGCTTGGGGATGGCTGTGGGGACGATCCCAGCTGGCTGGGACCATGTGAGGTGCCCCAGGGCAGAGAGGAAGGATGTGGCCTCGTGCCCTTGGATGGGTCAGTGAATGGCTGCTTTCTTCCCCTGCTTGTGCCTGGGGTGCAGCTGTGGGAGGAGGGATGTGTCCCCCTGAGGTGCTGGGGTGTCCCCCCAACCCCTGTCTGTCTTCACAGCTGCTGGAGGGAAACTTTGCCCTCTTCTGCACCTACACCCTGGGCTTCCGCAACGAGTTCCAGAACATCCTCCTGGCCATCATGGTGAGGCTGGTCCCACCCCGGAGCCCTCGGGGCTGGGTCTGTGCTGGGATCCAGTGGGTCTGTGCTGGGATCCAGTGGGTCTGTGCTGGGATCCAGTGGGTCTGTGCTGGGAGCTGGCATGGGATGGGTGCTCAGCGGGCTGAGGGGAGGGAGGCCGTGGGGCTGTGATGCTCTGCCACAGGGACAGTGATCAAAGGTCCCCTGGGAGAAGGGCAGGGAGAAGAAGCTGCCAAATGTCCTGCAAAGGCCTGGTGGGTTGGCAGGAACAGCAAGGCTTTTGTTCCTGAGTGAAGGCAGCCAGAGACGAGGGAAACCAGGAGCCATGGGGGCCTTTTGTCCAAATCTTGCTACTTATCTCCCTTCCCCCCTGCTTCAAAAAAAAGGATCTCAGTGTTTACTGCCAGGAAGATGGAGAAAAACAGCTCCTTGAGAGCCCTTTCCAGCTTGCCTCATCCCTGGGAGCACTTCCCACCCTCTCCTCAATGGGGTGGAAAGGTCCAAGGTGCCATGTTCCCCACAGAGCCTGGCTCCTGGGCGTGCTGTGACAGGGGTGACAGGATCAGGTCCCTTCCCAGCACCAAGGATCGAGTCAGTCACCCCTCTGTTTGGGCAGGTGTGGTGCCAGGGTGCTCCACACGGGGGGAGGAGGTGGCCCCACACACACGTGTGGCTTCATGCCAGCCCCAGCAGCATGTGGAAATCACAGGTTCTGGGAATGTGATGCAGGGAGGCTGTGCCCAGGAGCTGTTCCTTGCTGGAAAGAGCTTTTCCCCCAGAGAAGAGCCTTGTGACACTGTGTGACCTTCTCTTCCCATAGCTCTCGGCCACATTGACCATTCCCTTCTGGCAGTGGTTCCTTACCCACTTTGGGAAGAAGACAGCTGTCTACGTGGGCAACTCGGTGAGTGGGTCCCCTGGGGCATGGGGGGGATCCCACATGGGATAAGCAGAGCTGTGTCCCCCCAAGAGGACCCAGAGCTGGGCAGAGGCTGCTGCTGCTGAGGCTGTGGTGCCTGTCCTCATCCTGCTACCAGTGCTGTCATGGCCAAGGCCAGCAGCAAAGGTGCTGTGGGCTCAGGGGCAAAGGCTGTCCTGCTGCTTCCCTGGCCCTGCTGGGATGTGTGGGAAGGAAGGGCACTGCTGATGCCCACCTGGCTTCTGTCCCCTCCCCAGTCTGCCATCCCCTTCCTCATCCTGGTGGCTGTCCTGGACAGTAACCTCATCGTCACCTACATCGTGGCCGTCGCAGCCGGGATCAGCGTCGCCGCCGCCTTCCTCCTGCCCTGGTGAGTGAGTGAGGGAGTGAGTGAGTGCCTGCTGCTCCCAGCACTGCCCCCTGCCCCGGCCACGGTGCTGCCAGGGCCCTGTGGAGGGGCTGAAAACCCTTGGAAAGGCCTCTCTGCAGTGTTTTCAGCCCAAGATGGGGCTCTTGAGGGAAATCCTCTCAGCACAGAGCAGGTGATTTGTTGTCTCAGTCCTGGTGTTCACCATCCCACTCTTGGCACAGGTCCATGCTCCCAGATGTTGTAGATGACTTCAAGCTGCAGCACCCCAGCTCCCATGGCCATGAAGCCATCTTCTTCTCCTTCTATGTCTTCTTCACCAAGTTTACCTCTGGGGTCTCCCTGGGCATCTCCACACTCAGCCTGGAGTGAGTTCTTGCATGGGAGCTGAGGGATGGGCAGGGAGGGGGACAGGTCTTGCACCTCTGCATCCAGACATCTCTGCTTCCCAAGGCTGGGAGGGGGAGTTCAGGGAGTCTAAATCCAGTTGTTGCTCCAAACCTCTCCCTGCAGGGATGAATTCACCTCCTGAAAACCCCGTCTCCTTTGCCTGAAGGTGCCTTTCTGTCCACAGCTTTGCAGGGTACCAGACCCGGGGCTGCTCCCAGCCCAGCGAGGTGAACTTCACCCTGAAGATGCTGGTGTCAGCTGTGCCCGTGGTGCTGATCCTGCTGGGCCTGCTGCTGTTCAAGCTGTATCCCATTGACGAGGAGAAGAGGAGGAAAAACAAGAAAGCCCTGCAGGATTTAAGGTGAGTATTGACTGTGCTCTGCAGGCAGCGAGCGTGGCGTGCCACCACGTTGGGGTGTGGGGGAGAGGATCAGGCTCAGACGGGTTGGGACACACTGTGACTTGTGCAGGAATCCTTCAGGACCCGTGGGTGGTGGGGTGAGGGAAGGGCTGACTTGTTTTCCCAATCCAAACTTCCTAAGGGATGACGTGGGGAGTTGGGAGATCAGTAGGAACCTGCCCTGGTTGGCACCCAAAACTTGTCTGTGGGCTGTGCCAGGCAGTGACGTCCCTCTCGAGCCATTGGGAAGCTCCTGTGCTCCAAGGCAGGTATTGCTGGGCTGCAGCCCTTGCCCCATGGCTCATTCCATGCCTCCTTCCTGACCCTTTTCCCCAGGCAGGAGAGCAGCAGCAGCTCGGAGTCGGACAACACAGAACTGGCCAGCATCGTGTGACCGCCCTGGGGCTCTCTGGGGCTCTCGGAAGGACTCAGCCCCTCCAGGCTGGCCCAGCCCCGTGCCCACGGAGCTGTGTGCCCCGGGAGCAGCTGGAGGAGCTGTGTGCCTTGGGAGCAGCTGGAGGAGCCATGTGGAGCATTCCCCTCCTGGGCCATGGGCTCTGTGCCCGCCTCGTGCCTTGCAGGGGGAGCACTGGTAGTGTACATTACACACGTGGAGGCACCCCAGGCACCAATCCTGACGGGTCCTGGGGGGCAGAACAGCCCCATTGGGCATGGCTTGGCCTGGAACACTCGTGCCCACTGCCCCTCTGTGCCAGGGGTGATCATTGGTGTACATTACACTGTCGGTGTGCCCGCGCCGAGGACGTGGGCTCACCTCTGCTGCCTGTACATAGGACACTACTGTGGGAAGCTGTTCTTTTTTATAGAGCCTCATTAACTTAATGGTGTAAATAGGAAGCTGTTTCCTGTTTGTATATATCTGTACAGAATCCAAACTCGAGGACCTGTTAATATTAATTTACATAAAAGTGGGAGAAGTCAGCAGTGGGCGTGAAGGTTTTCTTTTCATGTGCTTGGCTGGGATTTTTCCTGGCTGTCAGCAAGCCCAGGGTCCCTTTTCACGCCATGGGGTGCAGCATTGACTTTTCCTGAGCCGTGGCCCAGCAATGCCATAATCCAGGCAGGCAGCTCTGCTCGGAGCCCCTTTCCCCGTGCAGCTCCTTGCTCGGTGCCGCAGCCACCCAACAAAGGCTCTATTATTTTCCCCTTTTCAAGAGGGAACGGGGGTGGAGGGAGGAATGAAATCAAAGTGCTGCCAGCGGAGATCGTGAACCCAGGGCTGGAAACAGGAGAGGCAGCTGGGGAGCGGAGAGGAAGGGAATGAGGGCTGTGGGTGACACTCAACACTCTCCCAGGGCAGGCTGCTGTGGGAGCACTAATCTCCGTGGATATTTATACCACCCTCTTGCATTCCCTGCTCCCCAACAGAAATGGGGAGAGCCCTGCCTTCCCCACCCCGCACGCCTCCAGCAGCAAGTGTAACTCCAGGGAAGAGTGGGCTGGAATGAGTGCAGGGAGGATGCACCAGGGATGAAACAGCCACCCAGATGGATGGGGTGAATTCCCAGTGTGGGGACTGTGTTGGCTCTGCTCTGTCCCCAAGGCTGCTGCCTTTTGTTAAGCACATTTGTGACACCGAGAAGTTGGGGAGGTCAGTGCTGAGCTGAGAGCGGGGGGCTCAGGGGGAAGGATGGCTCATCCTTTGTTCCACATTTGGGTACAAAGGACTGGAATGAGGATCAGGTTCAAAAATAGCCCAGAGGGATTAGACCTTAGCTGGGAATGCTTAACTGGGCCCCACTCTGCCACCGTGGTCATGGGGAAGGGGAAAAGGGAGGATGTGAGGAGGCTGGGAGCTGGCTCTGTGCTGAGCAGGGGCACGGGGCAGTGCTGGCCGTGGCCAGGGTGCTCCCTCTGCTTTCCCAGGGATGGAGCCGGCAGGGAAGGAACAGGGGCAGGACCGAGGGGGGACAAAGCCAGCACTCTGTGCAGCCCCTGGGGCATGGCAGGTGGGTGTCATGTGCACCCTGTGCAGGAGCAGGAGGGCAGGGCTCCAGCCAGCACAGAGCTGGGGATTGTTGTGAGTGTTCTGACCCCTGCCCTGCTCCTGGCCGGGATTGCCAGGAGTTATCCCTGCCCCTGCCATGGCCTGGCTGCCTCCGAGGGGTGTGGGCAGCCCTGCTGCCTCCCAGTATTTAAAAGATTGCTGCTAGCTTTTGTTTGCAAGGAGTTTCCACAGAAATAAGGGGAGTTTTCTTCCCTGCCTCCTTGTTTTCTTGGCTCTGTGGGGCTCAGGGGGAGTCTGTGTTCAGGTTTTTTGCAGACAGCTTGAAGCAGGGCCCGGACATTCCAAGCAGAGCACACCTCTCCTATTTGAGGCTTTTAAGAAAATACATGTGAGAGGAAAAAAATGACCCTGGGAGTCGATAACACTTGAGCCCTGGGCACAACTCCAGCCTGAAAGCAGAGACCTTGCTTCAGTTGTGATCACAGAAGGTTTCACTCCAAGCATGGAGAAAGCCTCTGGCATGGGAAGTCTGCCTGGCAAGAAGCACACAGGGAGATGCTGCCTGCACATCCAGTTGTGCTGTGGTTTGATCCACAGGGAACTTGGGGATGGAGAAAATGCACCCACGTGCTGGGAAGCACCTCCTTGCACGGCTGGAGTGACAGGGCTGGGTGTCCCCTGGGTGAGCCGCGTGGCTGGGCTGGCACAGGGGCACTGCAATAGGCAGGGGGTCAGCTGTGTGCTCACACCTGCTGAGCTGGTGCCCCTCACGGCACAGGGGCCAGGGCTTTGTTCCCAGGAACCAGCTGCCAGGGCTGGGAAAGGGCTCTCAGTCCCAGCTGATGGGCTGTGCCAGCTGGGGCAGGGTCTGTGCCAGGGGAGCCTTCCCTGGACCCGGGGGCACTGCTGCCTGTGCAGGGAGGCACCAGAGGGGTCCTGGTCTGCTCAGGGAACCAGGTGGCTGCAGAGGGGACAAAACCAAGCCAGCATCGTTTGTAGCTCCAAATGGCAGCAGGTGAACGTGCAGAATTGGACCTCCATCCCCTGGCACCAAGAGGCAGCCCTGTCCTGGCTAAGGCAGAGGCAGCAGGAGGGCTGGAGTCCCCGAGGTGAGGGCAGCAGTGCTGTGCCTGTTCACCCTGCAGGGGATAAGAGGAAGTGTGAACAGTCTCTCCTTGCAGAGGGTGAGCAATAGCCCCCTCCTTATCTGCAGGGAAAGGGCGAAAAGCCTCGGGTTTATCTTGCAGCAGGATTTGTGACACATTCCGAGGGCTGCTGCTGGGGATGGTTTTCCCTTGGCCCCTGGGCTGGAAGGACCCCCATGCCCCACCTGCAGCAGGAATCACCCAGGGCTGCTTTCAGACACCTCAAGCTGACCCAAGCCCAGGCTCCCAGGGGAAGGAGTGTCACCCCACCATGCTGGTACATGGGAGGCTGGACCAGGGAAGAGGTGCAGCTGGGGATTAGCCTGGGAAGCCCTGGGGAGAGGCAGGAATGCTGGAGCAGGGCTGTGCTCAGGACAGGTGCTGGCCACTGGCTCACAGTGGGCAGACACAGGGCCCTGGCTCGCTGGGCAGAGGCATTCCTGGGGACAGCTGTCCCCGGGGTCACCCTGTCTGTGCCACCACCCTGGGGTCACTCACTCCTTCTGCAAATACAGAGTGAAGGCTACCGACCTGTGCTGGGGGGCTCTGGTTAATGTTTTGCAAAGCCCCTGTTCCCAAGGCTGTAGGAGCCCCAGCACTGCAGGGCAGGCATGGGAATGGTGGGGCAGTGAGATGGTTTCCTGCTACCCAAACCAATCCATTTCCCCAGGAATGAAGTTGGGCTGCAGCTCGGACAAGTGCCCTCCTCACACCACAGCAGAGCAAGTGCTCTCCTGCAGCTGCAAAAAGCCAAAGGGTGCTGGGGGGGGGACACAAAGCCATAAAATGATGAAAAGACTCCCATGGGCTCTTGGAGCAAAGGGGGACAAGGCACAAACCACGTGGCAGCAGCATGGGGAAGGTGGAAGCTTTGCCCTGGAGACCTGGCAGGGATGGCCCAGGTTGGTGGGCACTGGGAAGCCCCTCAGCCCCCACTGACCTCCCAGACCTGCAAACACACAGCTCTGTCCTGACCCAGCCTTACCAGGAACTCGCTCTTTGTTCCTCCAGGAATCACACTCAGCTGAACAGACCCACCCAAAAGCAAACACCTCTGCTGGCTGGGCCGTGACAGCCCCTCTGAGCAGAGCTCTCCCTCTCCCCATCCCCTGGGTATTTCTAGTTCCTCTCCCCATTCTCTGCTTATTTCTCCTTCCTCTCCCCAGTCTTGCTTCCTCCCCACAGACACTGCCCTGCCCTGGTGGGGCAGGATGTGGCGGGGCTGTCACTGCAGTGACAGCCTCAGGGTGCTGTGAAATACAACTCACTGGCTGCGAGGAAAAGAGGAGGGTTTATCTTATTTTCTATTCTGCGTCATGTCAGTTGGTCCTGGGGTGTCTGATCACGATGGGGACAGGGCAAGCGGAGCATCAGGTGTTGGCAGGGTGGAAAATGAGGCAAGAAAAGCAGGAAAGAGCCTGAGTGAGTGCAGGGAGCTGCAGCTCGAGTGGGAAGGACGAGGAGAGGGCAATGGTGGGTCCTGCTGGGCTGTGTGTGCTCTGCCAGGGCAGCGGCTGCACAGAGGGAGGGGACAGAGGGGGACAGGGGTAGGGACGAGCTGTGTGTCCCCAGGGAAAGGGACAGGGGTGAGCTGTGTGTCCCCAAGGCAGGGGACAGGGGTGAGCTGTGTGTCCCCAAGGGAAGGGGACAGGAGTGAGCCGTGTGTCCCCAGGGAAGGGGACAGGGGTGAGCTGTGTGTCCCCAAGGGAAGGGGACAGGAGTGAGCCGTGTGTCCCCAAGGGAAGGGGACAGGAGTGAGCTGTGTGTCCCCAAGGGAAGGGGACAGGAGTGAGCCGTGTGTCCCCAAGGGAAGGGGACAGGAGTGAGCTGTGTGTCCCCAAGGGAAGGGGACAGGAGTGAGCCGTGTGTCCCCAAGGGAAGGGGACAGGAGTGAGCTGT
>JAWWEE010000058.1:4837527-4872759 GCA_035221455.1 Xenops minutus
AGTGCCTGCCCTGCCCTCCGCTGGTGCCTCATCCCTGCGGTGAGAAATGTGGGGCTGCGCTGGATTTTATGACACGAGAGGCTAAACCAATAATACGGATATTTTGCACATCCAGTCACGGTGTGTGCCCAGGGGGTCCCGGGATGCCCCGAGCCCTGTGCTGGAGCACCAGCCATCCCTGGCATCGAGGCTCTGCCCTGTTGCCCTTCCCTCCCTCGTGGCCCTGGAATGTTGCTGAGCTTCCTGAAAGCCAAAAGTCCCCCCTGGTGCTGGGGTGGGAAGTTGAGGCTGTGCTGGGGCAGGCACAGCTCGGGAGGGATGCTGAGGGTTTCCCTGCTCGGAATTCCTGCTCTGCAGTTTGGGGCTGTGTCCAGTTTAGCCCAGTGTGAGACCCTCAGCTCCTTCCCTGGTGGATTCATTGCCCTGGCAGGATTGGGAATGGGAGAATGAGAGGAGAGTGGCAGCAGAGTCTGGCGAGTGCAAACCTCCCAGGCCAGGTAACTGTGGTGGAAAAGGAGTCTTTGCTTTAGTGCAGAGCGAGGAGACACTTTACCCATCTCATAATGTGTGAATAAAACACCAAAGAACATTTTTAATGGCTTCAGTAGGGTTTGGTTTAAGGGAGAGCTGACATAGAGAGCAGATGGATTTATTTTTTTTAAAAGCACTTTTGGTTTTCTAAATGAAGTGGATCTGAAATAGCAGGAGCAGCCAGCACGGGTTCTGGCACCGTGTCAGGAAGTGTTGTTGCACTATAAACAGCCCAGAGCTCTGTCCTGGCAGCTGCTGGGACCAGCAATAGCTGTCTGCTGTTCGTGGCTGGTCCTGACCACTGCCTAAATTCAGGCATTTGACTCCCATCTTGCTTCAAATAATTCCTTCCTTGACGAGCTGAACTGTTTAAAAAAAAAAAATTCTTTGGGCTTTTGGCAGATATAAACGTTGGAAATCATCTGGTAGCTGATCCCCTGAGATATTCCAGTGTCAGCTCTGAAATAAACTGTGGTATGTTCCTAATTTAGTTGTCCCATCTTTATTTCTTTTGCCTGTAGAAACAGGAAGTGGCTGATGCAAATCTCCTGGTGCTGACAGCAGTTTGTCGGGCTTCTCACAGCTCCCTGTGAGCAGGAGCGTAGGTTTGACTTGCCTGGGCTATAAAACGAACATTGGTGTCTTCCAGAATGTCTAAGGAAGGGCTCAGGTTAATGTGCTGGCTCAGGCAACTGAGTAATTGGATTTCTGCTGGTTTTCTGAGAGCTTGCCTGCCCCTCAGAGGAGCCTTTGGCTGGGATGAGCCGACTCCTCGATGTTCCCCAAGCAGGAAGCTCCTTTTGCTGGGATGTGCAGGTTTGGCTTTGGGGGAGCTGGTGCTTTTGCAAATAAAATCCCTTCCCTTTATTGCTCTGCCCAGTGTATCAAAACAGTCTGGCTGGAGAGGGAGCCTGTTTGTGGCACAGCGTGTTCAAAGCCGTGTTCCCAAGCTGTGATGGAAATAAAGGGCAGCTGAAACATTAACAAATGTGCTGTGAAAAGGAATGGCCTCGCTGGCCCACAGTGAAATGTGGGTTTGCTCTGAGTCCATCACTTCTGCTCCATTGGCAATCAAAGTTCAACTGAATTGAAACAAGACCTGGGTTTAAATCCTGCCTTGTGGTCCCAGCAGGGAGAGTTTCCTCTCACCCTGTCAGCTGGAGAGCTCCAAACCCAGGCTGCACGTGGGGCTGGAAAGGCTTCCTCAGCCCTCCAGGGCACAGGATGATGTGCAGGACAAAAGTGACTCTTTGATGATCTCTGTGTCTCAGTTTCCTCTCTAGAGAAGGGAAATGAGGTCTGACTCTTTGCAGTGAGATCTGTGAAGTCAACTTGTCACTCACTGTCAAATTATTTTACATTCAGAGCAATCAGTGGACAAACCACTGTTTAGATGTAGCCCAAGCAGGTCCACTTTGTGATTATTTTCCTTGCTAAATGTTAATCTCGGGATTACAAGCTCTGATTTAGTTACAACTAAGTCTTTCTATTTCACTCTGTAGGGGTGTGCAGGCAGCAGAAATAGCTGTGTCCACAGTGCAAAGAGCACAGGGAGGGTGAGTCAGGGAGTGACTGAGATCCAGGACTTTGGGCTGCCTGCACTTGGGCCTCATTTTGCTGCCAATTTACCAAGTGACTTATCCTGTAAGTTGCCCTAATGCCACTCATTAAAAACAAATTAAAATGAGTTCACCATCTGCCCTATAGCACTGGCTGCTATGGAGCACTGTGAGTTTATGGCTGCTGTCAGGAAAAACAAGGAAAGACATGTCAGATTGGGAGGGAGAGTGAAAGGAACGTGTGGCTCAAGGAACAGGGTGATGTTAAAGGACATGACTGCCAACAGCTGATGTGATATGCTCCTCGCAGCAGCGTGTTGGACTGCTGGGGGTAGGAAGCAGCCCTTCCATCTGGGCTTTCTGGTTTGTAATCCTGATCTGAACTGCAGTTCTCGACTGGGCAATGGGGCTGATCAGATTAGAGCCTCGCCTGGAATGTGGTGGGGATCAGTGGTGCAGAACAGCAGCTTTGGCTGCCCAGCAGCCCCCGTGTCCTTCCTGAACCCCCCGCCTTCCATCCCTCTGTCTTGCTGCTCTCAAAGCAAGGCAGAGCTTCCTTAACAGGTGGCTCTTTTGGGGGAAAAAGCCCACGCTCTGAGCATGCTGAGAGCGGGGGAGGCAGAGCTCTGCTCTTGGCTGGGCTCCCGTGGGAAGGCGTGAGCCCTGTTCTGGATGCAGCAAAGCACTGAGGATCCTGGGCTTGCTCCAGTGCACACAATTAAAGAGGCAGAGGTGTCATTACTGTGATTGTAGGGGCCACTGCCATCGAGGTTCAGCTCCTCTGAACTCTTCCCTGTGTATCTGGAAGCCATCCAGCCCCTGCTGTCCAGTTTTCTGCACAGCCCTGTCCCCTGGCTCACTCTTGGGCAGAGGAGGAAACCACTCTCTTCCTCTTGGAAGGAAGGGGGTGGCCTCTCCCCTGCCCCCCACAGCACTGCTGCTTCTCCTCATGCAACCAGCAGAGAGAGGGGTGGGAAATGGCCTTGTTTGTCTTGTGACATCAGCGCTGCTCGTGACTAATGCTGGATCTGCCCCACATCCTCTGGAAATGAGGTGAAAACAGGCCCTTTGGAGCAGAGCTGAGAAGGCTTGTGAGCAAAAGCAAAACCCTAGTGAGAACTTGAGGTTTCGTTTCTGAAGGGATCCGGTATCAGTTCCTCGTTCAGCTGAGTAAACCCTGCATTCCTCCTTTGAGTATTCTAGGGAATGTTTTGGGAAGGACCTTCTCCTCCAGGGGCTGGAGCTTTCGCAGGCTGTAGCAGTGAGAAGGAAGCTGTGTCCAGGCCATAATAGTGAGTCATATTGTGGAGTCTTTTGATGAGTGCTGATAAGATAAAGATGCAATGGGTGACTTTCTGCTCCCTCCCTGCATTCCCCATGCATTAGTTTGCTCGGAGCGTGACCTGTCTTGTTGCTTGGTGCAGAGGCTCTGCAAAGCAGTAATTAATGGAAAGTTTTGATGACTTTTAAGACTTTTCCAGATGAGATGCTGCAAATGACTTGTGCACCTCAATCCCTTGGCTGTGCAGTGCCTGCAGAGGAGGCTGTGCAGGCACCAGAGCTGCAGAGGAAGAACAGGGGCGCGTTGTTGCAGAAGCAGCTCCGCCGCCCCAGCTCGTGCAGCTGCTCCTCGTGCTCTGTGCCAGGCTGGCTCGTTCTGCATGCTGAGGCTCTGTGCTATAGTGATGTTGGACTTACAGTTGTTCCTTGGGAGAATTCAGGACTCCAGGAGATCCCTGTGGATGCTTTAGCAGGACCAAACCCTCTAATTTTCATCTGGAGCGTGTGAGCTCCCAGTGAAGCAGTTGGGCTTTATTTGCTGTATGGTCACAGCTGGGACTTTGGCCAGGACCTGACTGCAGTGAGGTTTTGGGCAGACCTTTCTGCCCCTGAGTGGTGTCACTGCGAGGTTAGAAGGTGGAAGTTTTGTGTCATTACACATGTAAGACGTTCTTAAAATGGAATAGAAACCATTAAGGAGCGAGTGTGGCAATAGTTAAGTGGCTGTTGTGTAATCTGACTGTCTTGGCTAATGTGAGGGGACCTGCTGTCCAGCATCAGGGTGCAGGGCTGGGTAGGAATTACTCTTCTGGAACGGGTAGAGCTTGCACCAGACAGCTGATAAACCCTCTCCAGTGCCTGACACCCCTGTTCCATACTGTCAGGGGGTGCAAATAATTGTCTTCTGCCTGTGCAGGTTGTGGACAGCGTCGATATGGAAAGACTGGTGGAACGGTTGGAGAAGGCTGTGGAGCGCCTGGAGTCCGTGTGCCAAGGGCCTGGCATGTGTGGGGATGGCTCTTCCAAAGGTGAGGCCCCAGCTGCTGGAGCCGGGGCTGGGCAGTGCTGAGCTGGCACAGGGCACACAGGGGCTCAGGGAACTGGCCCTGCTCAGGGGGAAGTGGGGCTGGGAGCGGACCCTGCGTGAGCACAGAGGGCTGTGGTTACTGCCCTGCCAAGGGAAGAACTGCTGTGGCTGCAGCACTTCCCTCCGGGCTGGGCTGCCACATGTGGGAGCTGCAGCCTGGGAGCTCCAGCCCTGTGTGAGCCCTGCCAGTGATCCTGTGCCCTGGTTCCTTCCCTGCAGGGCTGGCTCAGTACGTGCAGGCCTTCGATGCCCTCCTGGCTGGCCCAGTGGCCGAGTACATGAAGATCAGCAAAGAGGTCGGCGGGGATGTGCAGAAACACGTAAGGCCTCGTGCTCTCCCTCTGCTCTGCAGAGCTGCTGCGTGTCCTTCAGGGCTGCAAGGGCCACGTTTGCTCTCACTGTCTGCATTCCTTTGGAGCTGCATTCTAGGGCTTTTATAATCCCTGAGGATTCAAAACAGATGTCCAGATAACCTCCAGCAGATTGCCACCTACACACACACAATGAATCAAACCTCCTCCTCCTGGAAATCTTTAGTGGTTAAGTGCCTGGCTCTCTCTAAGCCTTGGTGCAGGCCTTCAGGAGGCCTGAAAACCACCCAACTCAAGAGCTGTTATGCTCTGGGAGGTTTCTCTGAGGATGGCTGTCTCCAAAGTACATGGTTTGAAATCAGTGTAGCTGCTTCCTCAGAGACCGGGAGCTGTAGGCAGTGGGATGGCTTGTGGACACGAGGCTGGGTGCAAGGGAATGTCTCATGTTTGTCTCTGTCCTTAGGCTGAGATGGTTCACGCGGGTTTGATGAGCGAGAGGGCTCTTCTGGTCGTGGCATCTCAGCACCAGCAGCCAGCAGAGGTGAGTGTGGGACATCTCTGGGCAGAAACCTCTTCCCTCGGAGTCAGGGCTGTCTGTGAGTGTGGGGAAGCCAGGGCTGCTACAGCTGTTCCAAAGGAGGAACTGGAGGAGGGCTGGGGGCACTTGCTGAAGGCATGAACTGCTGTGGGTGCTCCCCCAGTACTGAGCAGAGTTCTGGAGGTTGATTCTTAGAGCTGCAGAACTGGCATTTTCCAGTTGTTGCAGCAACAATTGTTCTGTAGCTGTTGGAGCAGCTCGAGAGTGTCACCTCACAGCCTCTGTCTCGAGTTTCACCTGGCACCAGCACTGCACAATCTCTGCTCCTGAGAACCTGCAGACAGGAACTTGTCTGAGCCAGGAGCCACACTGGGATTGGTGTAGCGTGTGCTTTTCATTATGTGATGCTCCCAGACTTTGAGGCATCAAACTCCTCCTGGAGCAGAACAGACACTTGTCTCTATTGAATGGCCTCTGAATAATAGCTGGGCTTTTAGGACTGATTTGTCCTTAGCGAGTAATTTAACACTTTACCCTGGACTGCTGCTTCTCAGCAGGGTCTGTGGCTGAGAATCTGATCCTGAATGTATTGGCTTTTTCCTGCTGAGAACTGTTTTTCCTGAGCAACAGGATCCCACCTTGCTTTTTGCAGTTATTATCTGGCTCAGCCATGGCTTCTACTGTTACCTTGTAGGACCTGGATTTCTGTGCTCCCTTCCTATTCACTGCAAAATAGATATGCATCCTTTTCCCCAAACTCAGCATTGGAGGGTTGTTTGTCTCTCACCAGGCTTGCTGGGATGCTCTGTGTAGCCTCCAGCTTGAGAATCTGCTCCTAAAACCCACTGACACGTTATTTAAATAAAGGATTATGAAAAAAGAACAACCTTAATCTAGGGTAGGTCTTGGTGCAGGTTGTCTGGCAGGAGTCTCGTTCTGGAGGAGCCAGTTTCAAATGCAAAATGTGTGAACTGTCAGTGCTTGTGGTGAAGGATTTCCCCATCCTGTCACGGGGTGCTGGCACTAGGCTGGGGCTTCTGGAATTGTGGCCTGGCCGGGGGTGCTTGGGACCTCTCAGTTTCCATCTAAAGAGGAAGGGACAGCAAGAGAAGCTGAGGCTTTGAAAAGCAACTTTTGCCCAAATTTGTCTCTCTCTGCTGCCACCAGCAGGAGAATTTCTAAGCTTAAAGGAATGAAAAGTTGCCTAAGAGGCACCTCTGGAAACATGTCTGGCTGCTCTGCTGTGACCCCAGAGCACTGCTCAGCACTTCCAGTCACCATTCCAAGTGAGCAACACACAGAAACAACTTTACCATCCAAACACTAAAGGCTTGGGCTGATTTGAGAAATAACTGGAATCCTGAAGACAGGGTGACCTGCTGTGACTCTGCCTGTAGATCCCCAACCTGCCCAGCACCCCTTTCTCTGAGGGTTTGTGAAGGAGAAGGAAAATTTAACAAACTGTCTTGGAACAAAAGAATCCAGGGAAGGCAAATGCTATTTCTATCCTCGTTACTAACAAGCTTTGTCAGTGTCTCTTGCATTGAACATGAGTCACAGTTCTTGGCGTTCTCCCATCGTGGCAATCCAACTGGGAGCAATGACTTCAGCCCTGGAGAGCTGGGCTGTGGGACCGAGCTGGGCTGGAGGGCAGGGCTGGACCTGGGCAGGAGCTGGAGCAGCAACTTGTGCCAGTTGGAATCTTCTCCCATCATCTCAGCAGAGCCGCCCATGAAGACGTGCAGCCATTCCAGAGCAATGCTAATTAATCTCCTCCATGCTGTCCCCCTGCAGAATGCCTTCTCAGCACTTCTGAAACCCATCTCGGAGCAAATCCAGGCGGTGCAGAACTTCAGGGAGAAGAACCGTGGTAGCAAACTGTTCAATCACTTATCAGCAGTCAGCGAGAGCATCCCAGCCCTGGGCTGGGTGGCCATGGTGAGGACTCCAGTGGGAAGGGGTGTCCTTGGGCTCGTGGGAAGAGTTTGGTTCACTGCTCAGCTATTCCAATGTGTTCTTTCTGCTCTAGGCTCCAAAGCCTGGTCCTTATGTGAAGGAAATGACTGATGCTGCCATGTTTTACACCAATCGGATCCTCAAGGAGTACAAGGATGTGTAAGTTCACCCTCCCACCTAACTGGGTGTGAAGGGGCTGCTCCAGTGTCTGACCTCGGCCACCTTGGTCTTTAATTCCTTGCTCTTTGATCTCCTTGTGTCCTCAGAGATAAAAAGCAAGTGGACTGGGTGAAAGCTTATCTGAGTATCTGGACAGAGCTGCAGGCCTACATCAAAGAGTACCACACCACAGGCCTGACCTGGAGCAAAACTGTGAGTGCTGGCTCTGTGAGCAGCAGCCTCTGGGCTGAGCCTTGTGCGATCACTGCAGCAGAAATGGAGCTTATGCAAGTGCCTTTCCTCTTCTCTGCTCTTCCAGGGTCCTGTGGCCACAGAAGGGGCTAAAGCAGCACCTTCTGCCCCCGCTGGGGCTGCTCCCCCCCCTCCAGGGCCTCCCCCTCCTCCTGCCCCCATGAGCTCCAGCACAGACGACTCTGCCTCGCGCTCTGCACTCTTCGCCCAGATCAACCGGGGAGAAGGGATCACCTCGGGTACGTGGCAGGGACAGCAGCCCCAGCTCCTGGCTTGGCTGCTGTCCCTCAAGGCACCTCCTCAGAAAGTACATGACCAGAAGCCATCTAGTCCCAGTATGGGGCTGGGAGCAGAGGCAGTGCTGAGCCAGTTCCCTGGGACAAAGGGGGCTCAGCTGGGGGAGAGTTCTCACCCTCCCCTGGCAAGTGTATGACACATCAACCTCTAGCTGGAATGGAGACAGCCCTTTGGCTGCCTGCATGTTTCCAGTATAAAAGGTGCAATTTTGCACCTATTATTTGTGCAAACCTTCTCCCTTTGTTGTGTTACCTGGTCAGCACATCAGGACAGGTGTGAAACAAAGGTGAGTGCTTGGCTCAGGGCTTTTTCCAGCTGCCCAGTGGAGAGCTGGCACACTCTATTTCTGTGGTACATCAACATTGCATCAGTGTTCCCTGCTCCCCCCACTTGTCCCTCAGGGTTGGGCTCAACTTAGGCCCAGACCCAGTAATTCATTTACATTTTGACAAATCATTTCATCATGGGTGTAATCACTCATGTCTGCTCTTTGTGGGACTGCAGTCTTGGAGGAGAGCTGGCTCTCAGGTGTGACTTCTCTTGCAGGCTTGAGGCATGTTTCAGATGACATGAAAACCCACAAGAATCCAGCCCTGAAGAACCAAGGGGGCCCTGTGAGAAGTGGCCCCAAACCTTTCACTGCTCCCAAACCAGCCTGCAATGCTAATCCCTCCCAAACCACCTCTCCGAAGGCACCTCCATTGCTAGAATTAGAGGGCAAAAAGTGGAGAGTGGTGAGTGCCTGGTGTTGGCCTGAGTGGGTTGGAGGGATGGGAGCTTTGGAGCAGGGAAGGAGGGTCTCCTGGGGACCTTTCCTGTAAGGGGCACCAGCCTGAAGGTACCTGCAGTTGGCTTTTAAAGGAGCTGCCCTGCCCTGCTGCTTGCAGGGGTTGGTTGCTCTGCATTCAGAACATGAAGTGGGTTTTCCCTGCCTTTTCAGGAAAACCAGGAGAATGCCACTAACCTGGTAATCAGCGACACAGAGTTGAAGCAGGTAGCATATGTGTTCAAGTGCACAAATAGTACACTCCAAATCAAAGGCAAGATCAACTCCATCACCCTTGGTGAGTGGGAAACCCTGAAACTGCTGCTGTGCTGGTGTGTTTGCAGAACCTGAGTCTCCAGAACCTTCCTGTCATCTACTCTGCTTTTTATTTTTTGCAGACAACTGCAAGAAGCTGGGTCTGGTGTTTGATGACGTGGTGGGAATCGTAGAGATCATCAACAGCAGGGATGTTAAAGTTCAGGTGAGTGTCTGTCACCTGCTCTGTGCCAGGAGTGTGACAGCTGTGTTTGCAGCATCTGCTTCTTGGAGCAGTTTTATTTCCAGAACAGGAATGTTCATCTATGGAGAATATTCATGAAACACCATCTGTCCTACTGCTCTCCCAGCCCTCAGGAAAGGGCTGAAACTTGCCTCACTGAAGGAGTGCAATTTGCCTACTGCTTCAGGGCTGTAGGTAAAAGCTGAGGCTCTGTGAGCTGGGCAGCAGCAGGCCAGGAATATACTCCAGTTCCAATTTTGGTGTCTGATCTGGGATGGTCAGTTTGCCCATCATTCACTGAAGTTTTGTTGCAGAGATCCAAACAAGAAATTAACTTTGGATTTTTGCTAAAGGTGGGAGTATTTGAATCCCGTGTGTCTGCAGTGGGGGGGCTGGAGACAAACCTCTTGCCTTGAAGGCAAACACAAAAGAAAAGTGCTGTGGTTGCCCATGCCAAGCTAATGCTGCTGTTCCCCTGCCAGGTCATGGGTAAAGTGCCAACGATTTCCATCAACAAGACAGATGGTTGCCACGTGTACCTGAGCCAGAGCTCCCTGGACTGCGAGATCGTCAGTGCCAAGTCATCGGAGATGAACGTCCTCATCCCCACAGAGGGGGGGGACTTTGTGAGTGTCTGCTGGGAAATCCTTGGGGAGCTCTGGGGGGGTCAGGGCATGCAGGAGCTGTGTTTTGAGCCCTGCAGGGAATATCAGTTACAGTGAGGTGTGGAGGGACAGCTTCTGGAGTCTGGTGGCTGTGAATGATGATCAGCCAATGCAGTTGTCTGTGGAGAAGATTCTTGCTGTTCTGTGAGAGCTGCCCCTTCCTTGGGGTCTCCTGGGGGCACAACCAGCAGTGATGGTGGTACAGGAAGGGGCACAGGACATATCTAAGAAAAGAAATGCCTAAAGCAGTGGGAGTAGTTCCTGGTCTTAATCATAACCTGATGTTTGATCTGTTTCTACCCCGCAGACTGAATTCCCTGTCCCAGAACAGTTCAAGACAGTGTGGAACGGTCAGAAGTTGGTTACCACTGTGACGGAAATTGCTGGCTAAGCAGAAAAGCTCATGCCCTCCCCTGGCCCTGCTGTGGGACAAATCTGCTTTCAGATGATTTCTCTTAGATTTCTTGTACCTTTCTGCTCTCAAACTGCTTCTCTTCTACCCGAGAGACACAGCTACCTGCCGTCACTGAAATTCCTCTGCCTGGGGTTTGGGGTAGGTGGCGGGTGAGTTCTTGTCCACATCTATTAGCAGGAAGGTGTTATTTTCTCTCCCCTTGTCCGATCTAACTGCACCAATTGATCAGAGTGAACTTCACAGCCAGTCCTGGCAGTTGGCTTTC
This sequence comes from Xenops minutus, assembly GCA_035221455.1. Classification (NCBI taxonomy): domain Eukaryota; kingdom Metazoa; phylum Chordata; class Aves; order Passeriformes; family Furnariidae; genus Xenops; species Xenops minutus. Next base: position 4,848,109 of record JAWWEE010000058.1, read on the forward strand.
AGAGTGTTGTTGGGTTTTTTTGTATTTTGCCTTTAAGCAAACTGTTCATGTGAGAGGAATGTTGTCCCCTTTTTAACAAGTAACGGTGTCTGTCGGAGTCCACAGTCCCCAGTTGCTATGGCAGATGTCTTGAGAAGGTCCTGGAAGCTGCCAATTCCAGCTCTATGTACTAGTTGGTGGCATTACAGGACATGGGAATGGTTTTGTTGGACCAAAGGGCCGTAGCATTCCACCCTGATTCCTCTTTCATCATTCCTACTAGCTCAGTGTATATCTGATTGTGCCATGACAGGAGGCTTTAATTCCCCAGTGCCACAGGAAGGCTGCAGTGGTGTAACTGTGGTTGCCTGGCAGCCTGGCTGGTAGCTTGGAGCTGAGCACCTCCTATTCCATGAGCCCTCCACCTTCACAAGGGAACCTTTGCCCCAGGGCATCCTTCTTGGAGCAGCTGAACTCAGGTTCAGTCTTCCAGCATGGTTCTTCTGAACCTGTCCCCTTCCCCAGAGGAAGGGCCTCCTCCATTCCAGGTCAGTAGTGCAGTGTTGTAAATACCCGAGTTGGATCAAGCCGGTTCATCGCTCTCTTCCTCGTCTGCAAACACTCCCCAGAAAGTGAATCCTCCCCCTTTTCCCCTGTTGCTTGGCTCTTAATTTTGGTGGAAGCTCGCAGCCTGTTCCAGGGCCCTGGAGCAGGGTGATGGATCACACAGTACTGTACTGGCCCACAAAGGGAGCTGCACGTGCTTTGACCTTCATTTTTCCAACGCCTCGGGTGGCATAAGCATATCTTAAAGGCATTTCCTCTGTAAAGTGTCAATGTTCTTTTTCTCTAGTACAAAACTTACAAAAAAAAATATGCAAATTTTTTATTTTGAAACTGTCCTGTGACTTGTACTCGTCTTCTCCTGAGGCTTGTGAAAAAACCTTTCTTATGTACTTAAGATTATACAGAAAATAGAATAAAGTTAATGCCAACTTGCTCATTACTGTGGCTCTTGTCCCGTTTTTGGGGCCCACAGGAGCTCGGGTAGGACAAGATGCCCCCTCTGCCTTGCTTTCCTCAATTACCTTGAATAGTTTTCCATTGGGAAAGCACAGACTTTCCTCAATTCCCCTCAGATCAGGGTCAGTAGTCATCAAATTTCACCTTTTTTAGTTGGTTAGATGTAAAGTTCTTTATTGATCTCACTTGTACAAAAGTGCATGAGACAAGCCATTAGTGGAAAACTGTTCAAGCTGTTACTACCTGCTGAATCCCAAACCCTCCTTTTTCCCCAGAAACACCTAAATTTGGCCCTTTTCCCCACCCTGAAGGATAGGCTGTAATATAATTCCCCTACATACAGCCAGGTAAGTCCTGCTGATCCCTGCACTAGTGATGGGGGTTAATACTGCCCTTGTGTCCTGTGAGCAACAGGTGATGGAGAGCAAACCTCTGGCACAGCTGGCCCTTTGCCATCACCCAGGGACCAGACTGGCCAGCTCTGAGGGCAGATTTACCAGGCCCTGTGCAGGACAGAGTGTATCAGAGTCAGTGCAAGGCTCAGCCCACCCCTTTGGGAGTGGAATTACATCCAGACAAATCCTGTGGCACTGCTGAGCTAAACCCCCTCTTCCCCTTCCCCAGATCCCTGCAGGCTCAGACACACAAAGTGCTGTTGCACAGTAGCATTACCTACAGCAGTGACCCCTCCCCAGTGCTCTCCCAGGAGCTTCACTGGAGGAAGGGGAGGATCGTGGTGTCAAACCACTCCTCTGAGAAGTGCAGGTGATCCCCTTTGACCCCCAGGAACACCAACTTCCCAGCTTTGTCCATCTCCTGCAGCCCCAGGCGATCCTGTGGAGAGAAGGACGAGGTTCCACCTCTGCTCTTCAAACCATCTCCTCAGGGAGGAAAAAGGAGTTTTGTGTGACCCCTCCAGCAAGGCTTTAAACAGGAGCAAAGCTCATTAAACACACACTGAAGGGGATCCTGAGCCACGTGGCATTCCCAGTGCCAGAACTGGCTGGAGAGGAATGCCTTCCCAAACAAACAAGCTACTGGCAACAGGAGGCAACGCCCCAGGAAGGGCAGAGATGGTGAGAAAAGCAGAGCTGGGAGGTTTGGAGCTCCTGGAGGCCCCAGGGACACTCAGGAGTGCAAACAGCAGCAGTCCCCCAGCACGTACCTCCTTGTACAGCGCTGTCTCCTGCAGGGGGATGGTCTCCTTGGCTTGGCCACTTCTGTAAAACCCAAACCACTGTGGGACAAAAACAAGGGAGCAGCTGCTGAAGGGCTCCCAGGAGCCAAGCAGGCTTCCAGCAGCTTCTGTGTCTGCCCAACCTGCTCCTCACCAACCTCCAGTTCTGCCACCAAAAGACAAAGCAGAAACGAGCCCCAGAACAGCCCCCAGGAGCAGCTCCTGCCCTGCCTCCCTCACCTCGGAGATCGGAGGGTCCACCATGGTATCGTTGAGGAATTTCACCATCACAAACTTCTTCAGAGCCATCAGGTTTTTCTTGTAGGTCTCATTGATGCCCTGCATGGGAGCAAGAGAACAGATCCAAGCCCAGAGAAAGGTCAGGGAAACTGCCCCAACCTGCCCTTCCCCTGCACAGGAAGCCCTGGACTGCACCAGCCTGGGGGGTGGGAAGTGCCACATGTCAACAACCCCGGGGCATTTCAACCCCAGCCTCTCCAGAGGAGCTCAGTGACACAGCAGCTGCTCTGCCACACTCAAATCTCACTCATCCATCTGCCAGCAAAAATACTTTGGGATTTGGGGCAAAACGTTCCCTTGGAGCTCCAGCAGAGCTGCTGCCAAGGAGAACCAACATGAATGAAGTCACTGCTAAAGCTTCTGCTCTGCTGGTCACACCATCCCCATCCTCACCCTCTCCTGGTTGATGTCAGCCAAGAAGATGCTGTTTTTCCTGTAGTCCTCCTCCTTCAGCGGGTCGTGCCAATACTCTGCCTGCACCAAGCTGGAGAGGAGAGGAGAGGAACCACGGCTCAGCCTGGAGAGCCAGAGCTGCCCCCTGGCAGCAGGCTGAAGGTACTCACTGCTCCTGCACAGCTTGAGTGTAGGCTCCCAGATCCAGGGTCTTTCGGATCCAGTCACAGACGTGGGAGCTCTCCCCAGGACAGCGTGGGAAGCCGTACACACCTGGGGGATGGAGAGGTGTCACAGCTCAGGGAGCCAAAATGAAATCCCTTAATCCCTCTGCTGGGTAAAGAACCACCTCTTAGAGAACAGGAGCAAGAATTACCCAGGGAATCAGGCAGCCTTTAATCCTGCAATCCCATTAGGCAGCCCTCCTGCCCCAGGGCCTGTGGCAAAGACAATGGATGGGGAGTGCTGAACGCTGTCCACCTCACCTGGGCCATTCCCAGGAGGCCTCAGGATGGTTCCCTACAAGTCTGCCCACTACACTACTCCCTTTCCTTGAGTCTTTGGCCTTCCAGATGCTGACTGTAAAATACCTTTGTGACCCAGGTGCTTCAGTTTCACAAAGGCTTTAATCTATAGAAATCTCTCCCGAAATAACTAATCCCAGGTGCTCCCAAGGCAGACAAGAATTCTACCCCAGGCAATGAGTCATCCCCTTCCAAAGGTCCTTTCTCACTGCCAGTTAAGCAAGAGCAAGGCAGAGGATAATGCAGTTGGCTGACACTAATGACAGGGCCAAAGCACCAGACCCAGACAAGAGTAAAGGGACAGTTTAATTCATAGGAAAATGATCACAGTTTAAGAAGAAGCCAAAAAATATCATTCCTCCTGCCAAGAGGAGCCCCCCCCTCCCTTCCTGGTGGCCAGGGGGTGTGAGAGCTGAAGAGGACACTACCTTGGTGCTGTCCCCCGATGGAGATCAAGTTGAGCATGGGAGGAGAAGGGCACCTCTGGGCCACAGCCCTCCTGGGGGGAAGGGGAAGGGCTGAGCTCTGGCTCACATGCTGAGCTCACAAGCCAAGGCCACAGGTGCTGCTTTGCCTGGGCCTTGTCCCCTTTGCAGGGACAGTTAACCCTTCCTGGGAGGGAAGGGCTGCAGGAAACACACTCCTGCCTTAACAAAGGAGCCTGGCACTGGCTCTTTGTATCTGTTTAGTCTTTCTGAAGGGTTTTGGATCAGAGCCTGAACCCAGCAGCAGTCCCTGGAGTGCAGACTTACAGGAACTGGCCTCCCTGGGAGAAGCCCATGGCGTTGTAGCCCCCCTTGAGGTGCGGGTCCTTGGCGAGCTGGCTGCAAACCTCCCTCACCTGGGCGTTCACGTTCATGAAGAAGCTGTTCTCCATGTCCTGAGGGATTAGCCAGATTAAAACGTGCCATCTGCACCCTGACAATGCCTGAGGTTATTTTAAACTCTGCAAAAACACCACGAACAGTTCTGGGTTTGAAAGAGGACCTGAGCTGTCACAGGGATGGAAGTGAAACTCCAGCTTTGAGACTTCCCTTCATCACATCTTTGTTCCTCCTCTGGCAAACCTGTCTGGTGACATTTCCCCAAAGTTCTTCACTATTTGAGTCCCTTCAAATTTTGTATATACCTATATATAAAATTAAATTTGTAGATACATTAAAAAAAAAAATCTGACTTCACTCATCTTCTCCAGAACCCAGAAAATTACAGACATTGCACGTTTTCCTGAGAGGTTATTTAAAGAAATTCCACAGGGCTACATAAACCTCTCTGAACCCACAAAGGTGCAGAAGGCTGGTTGGTTCCACTGCAGAGAATAAACAGCTGTGAACCAAGGATGGCCAGGGATAAAGCTCTGCCTCAGCACAGCACCAATCACGTGTATTACCTGCAGTGGTTAGAGTGTGCTAATCACCGGATTTGCATATTAATCCAATTTAGATTAGGGATTTGGTTTCCCCCAGTGCTTTTCTGCAGGTATTAGAGGGACTTTATTGGGTTCTGCCTGTCAAAGCTCTTTACTTCACAGAGCACGAAAACCGAGCATGGGAAGCCCGCCGTGAATCCCGTGAACACCCGAGGCCGCAGCAGCCCCAGCCCGCCCTGCAGGAACCCCCGCGCCCCCGGGGCTACCTGGATCAGGGTGTCTCCGATCTTGAGCGACAGGACGTAAATGCCGGGGATGTTTTTCTCCACCAGTTTCTGCACGTAGCCCATGCTCAGCGGGTTGCAGCAGCTGTCTCCTGCCAGGGGGCACAGGGGGGCGCGCCGTCACGGCCACGGCCGGGCCCTGCCCTCCACACACACACCGCGAGCCGCGGGGCAGGAGCGGGGAAGGGTCGGCACCTCCCGGCCCCCCGGAGGAGGACACCGGAGCGGGGCCGGCGAGCGCCTCTCGGGCCTGCTCGGCTCCCCGCAGCCCCACGCAGCCCCCCGCCGCTCCCCGTGCCCCCCGGCTCACCCATGCCGTGCCAGATGACGAGGGGCGCGGCGGCGGCGGCGGGGCCCGGCCCGAGGCACAGCCCCAGCAGCAGCGGCGGCAGCGCCGCCATGAGCGCCGCCATCTTGGCCGGCCACATGACTGCCCGCGGCGCCGCTGGGGGCGGGGCCTGGCGGGGCGGGACCAATCAGGGCGGGACCAGCATCGGGGCGTGGTCTGGATGGGCGGTACCAATCGAGGGCGGGACCAGTATCGGGGGCGGGGCCTGACGAGGCGGGACCAATCAGGGCGGGACCAGCATTGGGGCGTGGTCTGGATGGGCGGTACCAATCGAGGGCGGGACCAGCGTCGGGGGCGGGGCCTGACGGAGCGGGACCAATCAGGGGCAGGATCAGCTTCGGGGGCGGGGTTTCCTGGGGGCGTGGCCAGGGCGGTGTCTCCCCCTTGGGTCGTGGGTTCGGGTCCCGGCCTTGCTCCATTTCCCCCAAATCCCAAATCCCAGGACAGCGCGTGGCTGCGCCTCCTTCCCCGCCCCGGCACGCGGAGCCAGGAGATCCACGATCCCCCAGGGCTGCGGAGCCACCTCTGCCCCTGTGTGAGCTCCCCCTGCGCAGGGAAGGAGCCCCCCATGGCCGGGGGTGCCTGCAGGGGAGGGACAGACCCCGCCGCCCTGCCAGGCTCCTGTGCCCTGGGCTGTAAAGCAGAGCTGTGAGCGAGGCCGTCCCGGGGCGGCTGGAGGCTGCCCACGCAGGGTCCCGCCAGCTCCACTCCTTGGGAGGAAACTGTTATCATTATTGCATTTGACTTTGTTTTCCGTTATTAGCAACAATCACCAATTATTAGTGTTGTTTCTGTTGCCCATCGTTGTTGGGTTTACTTATTTTCCATTGTTACCAACAATTAGCAACTATTATTGTTGTTGGCATCCATTATTGTTGTATTTGGCTTGTTTTCCCTTATAAGCAACAATTAGCAATTATTGTTGTTGTTGCTGCTGTTGTTGTTGTCCATCGCTGTATTTGCCCTGTTTTCCGCTATTAGCAATAATTAACAGTTGTTGTAGTTGTCCCTCACCACTGCCTTTGCCCCTCTCCCTCTATCAGCAGTAATTAACAGTTGTTATTATTGTTGTTATTGTTATTATTGTAGTTGTCCCTCACCGCTGCCTTTCCCCCTCTCCCCCTATTAGCAGTAATTAATAGTTATTGTTGTTGTTATTACTGTAGTTGTCCCTCCTCGCGGCCTTCACCCTCTGCCGCCCTCAGCATCAACCAGGCCCTCCCGTTGCCATGGCAGCCCCCCGTTGCCATGGCAGCCCCCCGTTGCCATGGCAGCCGCCCGCGCCGCCCTCCGCCCGCCAGGGGGCGCTGTGGGCGCGCTCCCAGAAGGCCCCGCGGCGGGGGCGGCCGCGCCCCTTGCCCGGCCCCGCCATGGCGGTGAGTGGCGGCACCGCGGCCCGGCCCGGCTCCATCCGCCGCCATCCGCCCGCGCCCGGGCCCGCCCGCATCCCGCACGGGCCGGCAGGGATGGCGGGGCAGCCGCGGCGGCGGGACGGGCCGCACGGGCGGGCGGGGAGCGAGCGGGGGCGGTGGGGCCGGAGAGGGGCCGCGGGTGGGCCTGGGCGGGGAGGGGGGAGCGGGGTCCGGCTGCGGGAACCCCCGGCCAGGCGTGCTGGGGACAGCGGGGACAGCGGAGGGGTGTCCTCCGGGGTGTCCCCTCGGTGTCCCTCGGGATGCCCCGCGATGTCCCCTCGGTGTCCCCCTCGGTACCCCCGGGATGCCCCTCGGTGTCCCCCTCGGTACCCCCGGGATGTCCCCCTCTGTACCCCCGAGGTGTCCTCTCGATGTCCCCCTCGGTACCCCCTGGATGTCCCCTGGGTTCTCCCGCGATGTCCCCTCGGTACCCCTGGGATGCCCCTCGGTCCCCCCGGGATGTCCCTCTCGGTGCCCTCCGGTGACCCCCAGTGTGGTTTCTCCGCAGCAAGACCAAGGTGAGAAGGAGAACCCGATGCGGGAGCTGCGGATCCGCAAACTCTGCCTCAACATCTGCGTGGGGGAGAGCGGGGACCGGCTGACCCGCGCCGCCAAAGTGCTGGAGCAGCTCACGGGACAGACGCCCGTCTTCTCCAAAGGTCAGCGGCGCGGGCGCTGCAGAGCACTGCCTTGTTTTCCCCGTTGTTTCCCCGGTTGTTCCTGTTGTTTTCCTCCCCCTGGTGCGTGTGGAGGGTGCAGGGGCATCACGGCTCTCAGGAAGGGCCGCCCACATGTGGGTCCTGCTGGAGAACTGAGGGCTTTAAACATTCAGGGGCTGGCGGGGGTTCTGTAGGGTCAGTCCTGCCTCCAGACCCTGCTGCTGCTCTGCCAGCGTCCCCCAGGAGAGGCTGCCTCGGCTCGCTGTAATTCCCTGTCATTTTGCTGGGGTGAGGCCCTGAGTCCCCCACGTGAGACTCTCTGGCCGTCCCCTGAGCGTGGTTGTCACTGCCCACAGCCCGGTACACCGTGAGGTCCTTTGGCATCAGGAGGAACGAGAAGATCGCTGTTCACTGCACAGTGCGTGGGGCCAAGGCAGAGGAGATCCTGGAGAAGGGGCTGAAGGTGAGAATTTGGGCTGGCTCTTTGGTTTCTGGAGGAACAAAACTTCTCCATTGCGACTGGAGAGGTGTGTAGTCTGAAACATTGCACCTCGTGCAGGTACAGGGCAGGTACCTCATGCAGTACAGTGTGAAACATGGACTGAAATGTTCAGTTTCCTTGGCTGCTGTTTCATCCTTATTAAAGAGCTCAGTTCTGGGGGGATTTGTCTTTGCTGCTGGGATTTATGAGCAGGCTGGGGGAGGAAGATCTTAGGGATGGGGACTCAGTAGCATGTGAGTAGGTTGGGGGTCTGGTAGCAGCTTGCAGAACACACAGGACTTGTTACTGCCAGGCAGGAACAAAACAGTGACCAACAACCAACGTTTCAGGTGCGAGAATATGAGTTGAGAAAAAATAACTTCTCAGACACCGGGAACTTTGGCTTTGGAATCCAGGAACACATCGATCTGGGCATTAAATATGACCCCAGCATTGGTATCTACGGCCTGGACTTCTACGTGGTGAGTATTCCCTGTTTCCCTGAGCTGCTGGCCTTGTGGGAAAGCTCTAGAAGGGTGACTGGCTCCCATGGACTTGCTGCCAAGTGCTGGAAGATAACTTGGTTCTAATCAGCCCTGAGGTTCCCAGGGCTGCCATAAAAGCCCTGGTTTATGGAAAGTCTCACAAAGCCTCTTCAGAAGCAAATGCTGTTCTTCAGACACCGAAACAGCTGGGCTGGGTTTGGGGAGGGACAGAGCAGCAGTGCCTGAGGCAATGAGGCTTCACTGATGTGGAAGTTACAGGCTTCCCTCCTGCAGGACTGTTTAGTTTAAGAAAACCAGTAAGTGGCAGGATGCAGCAGTGCTGTTGGCCTCCTCCTGCAGGTGCTGGGCAGGCCGGGCTTCAGCATTGCTGACAAGAAACGCAGGACTGGCAACATCGGGGCCAAGCACAGGATTGGGAAGGAGGAAGCCATGCGCTGGTTTCAGCAAAAGGTAAAGGCCCTCTTTGTTTTGGCATCCTGAGGATTTCCAAGCAAGGATCAGCAAAGTGCTTCAGGGAAGGGCTGCAGCAAGTTACTGGGCGGGGGAAGATCTTATCAGTGCTTAAATCATGGATTTTTCCTGTCCCAGAGCAGTAGAAGCTGCATTTGAGCATGAGTGCTGTTAGTGCTTTTTGTGTGTGTGCTGAACTGAAAGAGCAGCTCCTGCAGGAGAGCTGGAAGGAAGTAGCAGCTCTTGTGTAACAGGCCCCCACAGTTTTTGGAGGTGTTATATGTACATGGATCGTGAGTGATGAGGCAGGGTTAGGATTTGTTGATCTGACACAGCTCCCAGCTCAGCTGCCAGACTTGGAGGATGGAGTGATCGAAATAAAACAAGTCCTTGGGTCCACGTAATGAATAATTGAATAATGAATGGGAGCTGCTGAAAGCTGGGTTGGAAATCTCAGAGGTGGGGAGGATGGATGATCTGTCTCGAGGCTCTTTGCCTGTGCAGGGAGGGCTCCAGTCAGCTCCTGCTGAATCCCTTTTGCCTCTTCCTGCCTGGTTTTGCTTACTGTGGCACAGTTACCTTCAGAGCCCAAATTTTGGGACTGTAAAAGGGACAAGAGTGGTTCTGGTCAGGCCAGCCTGTGAAGGGTGGGACTGCTGAGCAGAGCTTAGTGCTTATCTGAGCACAACCCCCTTGGGCATTCCTGCACAGCAGCAGGTACAGAGGCAGTTGGCTTCAGGAAGACTGGTGGTGGCTTGGAATGACTGTGGTGACTCAGTTTTCTGCACAGCAACACTTCTCTTTTACCTGATGGTGATTTCTCACTTGGTTCTTTCTTTTTCTTTCCTCATAGTATGATGGCATCATCCTTCCTGGTAAATGAGCAGTTCCTGTTACCAAAAAAGTAAATAAAATTTTCTAACCTTTAACTTTTGTTCTGAATTTTGTGGGGGCTCTTCCAGAGCTGGGAAGCTGCTGGGAGCAAGGGTCACTCACAGTCAAAAGGCAGCAGAAGGACCTGGCCTGAGGAAGAGAACCAACATGCTGTTGTTGAGGAGCAGGGGTTGGGTTTGCCTGGTAAAAGTCTCCACTGTCCAACTGCACAATTAATATGGAGAACTTTTATTTGAGTGTTAGGTGGGTGTAGAAAGAAGAAATAGGTGATTTTTTGTTACTGGAGTTGTGGAATTGAATTTCTGCAGAGTTAAATTCCTGAGGGGAGCCACTTTGCTGGGTGTCTGCAGGCCATCATCCATGCCTGGTGAGAAAGGTGAGGAGCCTTGTACTGGGGGTACAGGAGTCCTGCTGCTCCTGAGGACATTGATCAAAGGAAAACCTCCCACTGACTTACGTACAATCTGGGTCAGGCCATGGGAAGGATGGAAACTGCCCCTCAAGTCCTGCACCCCTCTGAGCTGCATGGAAGGCTTTGAAGGCCATGACTGCAGGAGGGATTTTCAACTCAACCAGTTCCAGCACCTTGGCTGTGTCACAAAGGACTGGGGATTTTGGATGGTTGCCTTGGTGAACTGGGAGCACCTGCTGGTCCCTGGGATATGGGGCCATGCTTGGCCCTGCAGTCTGGGGTGACACCAGACTCCAGGCACAGAAGGTGGCAGTACAGGGTGTGTTTTGCCTGACTCAGGCACAGTCAGACAGGATGAATCACATCCCAACAGCTCCTAAAGGGGTTCCCCCCAGCAGAGGGGTGAGGTGAACCCCCCCTCCCCAGAACAGGGTTGTCCATGGCCCCCTCAGCCCCTTGGGCACAGTGAGGCACCACTGGGTAACCTGTGGGACCAGCTGCCCTTTGGGGTGACCAGTTCAGTGAGCAGGTGAAAGGAGGGAGAAAAAATCAACAAAAATGGAGCTTTTGAACATTCCCAAATTCCATTTGGAACTCCAGTCTGAAACCCTGCAGTGACCACACCCCTTCTGAGGGAGTTCAGAGCAGCCAATAGATGAGGGAACAAATCTGGCCAGAAATAGCTGTGGCTGTGCTGTCTCACTGTCTGGGGCTGTTCAATTGCGCTTGGCCACAAAGATCAGGTTTCTTTAAACTGAGTAATTGACTTGTATTTAGCACTGGGGGAGAAGGAGACTCCAGCAAAAAAGTGGAGAAGGGAAAAGTTAGTCCTGCCAGGAAGGAGGATTCGAGGCTGAGCTGGAGTGGGAGAGCAGCAGTGTCAGCTGGGCTGAGCCCAGTGTGCTGGGGAAAGCAGAGGGAACAGGGATGACTCAGGAGCCACAGGGATTCGGGAGCAAAGTCCCAGGCACTTGAGCCATCCCTGGAATTGTGTTCCACGGGGCTACCCCAGTTTACACCACTGAGAGTTTGTCTATCCCTGTGTCATATCCTGGAGTGGGTGTCACTCCTGAAACTGGGACGCAAACGCTGCTCTCGCCCTGTGTTTGGAGAGGAAACAGTTCCTGACACCAGCTCAGCTCTGGAAGAAGGAACTGGGATTTACCCTTTCAGAGCAACAACACTTGGATGTTTTCAAACACACAATATGTTCAGACTATCCATTCCGTGGGAAAATTTGTTGTTTCAGCTCTTCAGCTGGATTCAAAGTGAAAACACAGGTTAAATACTGGAATTTCACAGGAAATAAAACATATTTTTTCCAGGTTTTCTCTCCAGATCCCTCAGACTTGCATCTCCCTGAGATACAGCACTCCAAGAGCATCCTTACTGCCAACAATCCCAAGGAGGAGCAGGACTTGTTCCAGAGGGAAGTGACCACCCTGTTGCTCCCACTCTGAGACTGTTCCTCAGGAGACGAAAAGTTGTTCTGGGATCCCACAGAAAGGTTTTAATCCTTCACACAAGTACAGTGGAGCTGTGGGAAGTTTTGGACTGGGATCCTGCCTGTCCCTTGGGCACCCTTGACAGACTCCTGCTTGAAGGATGTTTGAGTTATTCCAGAGTGTGGCTGTGGGAGGGCAGAGTGACCTTCACTACCTGCACTTAACACAAAATGGGACATTATTGCTGCTCCTGATTGAAACAGTGACTTGAAAGGGGTGTTTGTCTTACAGATTAATCCTGCTGGATCAATCTAGGGAGCTAGAGTGATTTGAAGAGATTTCAAAGGGCCCAGACAGAACGGAGGGAAGACAAGGAGGGAAGGCTTTTTTATAGCTCTTTGTAATAATTTAACTTTTCTTAAAAGACAGTAGTTGTCCTCACATCCTTTCAGTGCTGCATCATGTTCCTGAGCCAACAGCAGGACCTACACTGGGTGACCCTGTGTCTTCAGAAAGTTATGTCAGGATTATTTTCTCTAATATCTTCTCCTTTACCTGCTGGTGCCTCCAGCCCTGGGTTCAGTCAGGGTCTGAGTCACAGCAAACTCCAAGCCAGCCTGGACACTGCAGTTCCAGGCACTATTTTGCTGCTAATAATCCCTCCAGCCCCATTTTAGAAAGCACCAGAGTCTTTCCCCATGACATTATTTCCATTACTCAGCAGTTCCCGTGCCCCACAGGGTCTGTGCAGATCGTGCCGGGTGAGCCCTGGCTCTCCATGACTCACCAAAGGCTGGCTCTGCTCTTACCTTGCTCTCAGACTGGTTAGTCCAGGGTGGAAGCTCTGCCCAGCACCAGGATTTGCAGGTTGAGGCACAAAGACCCTCAACTTTCACTACGCAACATCCTCCTCCCTCCTCTCCCTCCCAGCCAGCCGACTGCTCGTGTCACTTCTACATTTACAGCAGGAATTGGGGGGTGTGAGGTCAGTGGGGGACAGGGAAGGGCTGGACTCTGGTCCAGACTCAGACCCGGAAAGGTGGGATTGTTGGGGTGTCCTGTGCAGGGCCAGCAGTCAGACTGGCTGATCTTTGAGGGTCCCTTCCAGCTCAGGGCACTCTGATTCTGTAACCACACGCTGGGCAGGATTCCCTGGCTAATGCCAAGGGTTGAGAGGATGAGGAGGCAGCTCTGGGCTCCTTGGTGTGGGAAGGACAAGGAGAGGGCCCAGCAGGGGCCACTGAGGGGATTTGGGGTCTGGTCAGTGTGGGGAAGGGAGGGCTGGGCAGGGATCCGTCAGTCCAAATACCTCATCAGTCCGTACAAATACCTCATCAATCCACACAAATACCTCATCAATCCACACAAACACCTCCAGGGGCTGTCAGAGGACGGTCCCGGGCTCTGCTCAGTGGTGTCACGGACAGGACACGGGGCAATGGCCATGAACTCAAACACCACAAGTTCCCCCTCAACACGAGGCAGAACTTCTTCCCACAGTTGTGGCCGGGCCTGGAGCAGCTGCCCAGGGAGGGCCTGGAGTGTCCCTGTGCGGAGACATCCCCGACCCACCTGGATGTGTCCCTGTGCCCGCTGCCCCAGGTGACCCTGCCTTGGCAGGGGGGTTGGACTGGATGATCCCCAGAGGTCCCTTCCAGCCTCAACAATTCAGTGATTTCCACCCCCAATGATTGTGTTCCTGTTTAACAGAGCTGGGAGCTATGGAAGAAGGTAGAATTGGTTTTATATATATTCATATATTTGCTCTCACTTTTTTCTTTCCCCATCCAGCCTCTCATAGCCAAACTAAAAGCAACCACCCAAACTGTGGAGAGGAAACCCAGCTCGGTGCTGTTCACAAAGGGCAGAGCCCCCCACACTTGCACCAAACAAACCACCATCCCCACCTTCTTCAGCTCCCGCACAGGTAACAAGGAGCAGTGGGTGGGGAGGCAGTTCCAGGTGTTAGAGCAAACCCATCTCAACTGTATCTCTTGGCAGCGTTGCTGGGCAGAAAAGTGTGTTTTCTAGTGCAGAGAGTAAAGGTTTGAACTCCCAGAAAGGATTTTACTGTGAGGGTTAATCTAAATGCAGTTGCCTCTAAAGTAAAATTAACAGCAACTGTTTCCAGCTTTCACTGGAGAACATTTGAATCCTAAATTATGTGCCAGGCTTTACTCCTGACAGAGCTGAGGGAGGAAGGTGGAAGAGTCAAGGGCTGGAGCAGCTCCAGATACAGCTCTTGCTTCCTCATTTGAGGGACTCTGACTGATGTGAACCACCCCAGAGCTTTGGATGCTGTTCCAGCTCCACCTCTGCAGCACAAGTAGATTACAGTGAAGTGGTGGCAGTGCTGGGTTGGTGTGGGACAATCCTAAGGACACACAATGGAGAGCAAAGCCACAGGAAGGTGACAGATCTGAGTTGAGGAATAGTGCTGTTGGGTAGTGACTAATCCTGAGAAATGTGTCTGCCACCTCTGCCTTTAACCAATTTTGTGTTGCTTTCAGATGAAAAAGACAAAGAAAACTCCAGGCCATCTCCTTTCACCTCAAATAAAGACAGTAAAGACACAGGTATTCCTTTGGCTGCCTCTCTTGTGAAGATCTTGGCCTTACCACAGATGGAGGCAGCTCAGGATCAACCCTTTGGATCTGAGGAGGGGCTGCATGTCACATCGCAGTGCCAGGCAAGGAAAGCACCTTTGCCAGACTGCTTGGAGCCACAGGTGGAGTCACAGAGCCAAAGCAAAGCCTTCTGTGGGGCAGGAGGGGATTCCTGGTGCTTCAGCTTCACCCAGGACTCAGAGGGCACCCCGATCATCACTCACAGGAGAAAATCCTGGTTATTTACTGGAGAAACGGTTTCAGGGAGCAGCCGTGTCACATCAAACTATTGGGTAACCAAACAGGAGGGCCAGGAGCTGAAGGCTGGACTCAATTTCCAGCCAGGGCTTGGTGCAAAGCAGAGTAAGAAAATAAAACAGTTGAATAGTGTTAATTCTTTAACTGATTTTGCTGAGACCGAGAATATAAATCCTGTGCCAGGAGCCAGGCCCTGGGCTCCTGGGGGGATATGTTCATCTCCACGGAGCCCAGCAAGAGCTCAGCCCCTGAGAGAACAAGGGCAGAACACAGCAGGGGCTGGGCTGGGCCCGGGCAGTCCCTGCAGGGAGCTCTTCTCCCAGGATTCGGAAGGGAACAGGGTCATTGCTCACGGCTGCAGGGACAGGGGCAGCTGCCACAGGGACCTGTCCAATTCTCCCTCCAGGGACAGTTCCAGCTGTGCTGCTTCGAGCCAGCCTCGAGGGCAACAGCTGGAGCTCTGCCCTGAGATCCTGTTCACACAGGATTCTGAAGGGAACAGGGTGATTAAACACTGGTAAGTGACCTCAGTATTCTGTGTGGCCTCTTGTGCAGCAGGAAAGTGGTGGGTTTTTGTAAGAAAGTTGCCAGAATTTCAGAAGTTGTGCTGGTTTGGCCCTGTGTGTGTGTGTTCAGGGTGTAACCAGCAGCCACAGGCAGCACCTCTTCATTTTCTGAAACTTTGTTTAATGCAAATAAAATGTTGATGGAGTTTATTTATAAGGGGTTTGACTGTTTCACTCAGGATTACGGCCCATAGTCCTGCCCCCTGTTCCTGTCCAGCCTGCACATGGAGCACATTCCCAGGAACAGGGACCCCTGGTTACAGCTCCATCTGCTCCACAGGCAGGTGTGTTCCCACCAAATCCTTGGGCAGAGGACCCTTAAGGGGACAGGGAGAACAATCACATTGTTCAGAGGGGAGGAGCTGTATCAACTCCCTATAAAATTAAGCCTTCAATGCTCTTTCTGTTCTCTACCATAAAAGCCTCTTCTCTTTTTTTTAAGATGGGGATGGTGATTTAATTTTTAAAGGGCCAAGGGCCCTTGATTAAGAAAATTAAGGTAGATTAAGAAAATCCCTGGCACCTGAGTATGTTCAGCTGCAGCAGCTGAAAATCCACCCCCCAAACAGGAGCTCCACTGGACACGAGCGCATTAAATCACCTCAAGGACAATCATTGTCTTATTAAGGCTCCATTTTATATAAAGGAAAAAAAATTAAATACAGCCATGAGGAACATTGCAGCAAATGTGGAGCTGAAGGAAAACCAGTGGGTGAGAGCTGCAGCCACAGCCAAGGTCGAGTTCCTCCTCCCCTGATCTGGGGTGTGCTCGGCCCTTTGCACTGGTGCTTCAATAAATAGACCTTTTGAATGCTAAATAAAATACAGTTTTGGAATACAAGGACTAGTAATGAAACATTAAATTACTGGCAAGAAATTAAGGCCATTCTGTCATGCAACTGTGGGCTAATCTGTGAGTTAAATACCCAGGGCATACTAAATCCAGCATCCCTCAGACCCAACCAAGCAGTTTGTTCGATCCTGTCACTGGGAAAACGCCTTTTACCACTCTGATCCACCAGCCTGAAGACCTGGAAGCATTCATTAGCTCATTCTCAATAGCTCTGTACCATACTCAGAACAAAAAACTGGAGGTTTGACCTGTTTGTATTGGAAATGGAAACTGGTTCTATCATAATGAGACCGTTAGAGGTTAATGCTTAATTGAAACCTAAAGAAAAGTGTAGGTAGAAAGAACATCATCCAGCAGCACTCCAGAGGATCCTTATCAATAATCAACATCAAAACACAGGTGGAAAAGCATTTCCATCTTCTTAAAAAGAGTTTTTCTTAAATATAACAATACACAGAAAACACATCAAATCCATAGGGTCTTTCCTAAGAGTCCAGTGCAGAAACCAGGTCTAATTAATAAAAGAGGCAAAAGGCTCAATCCTTAGGAAGGCAGCTACTGTAGAGAAAATTTTGGGAGCATAACACTTTTGCTTACAGAGTTGAATGACAGTAACATCATTTCTCCTTCAGGGCCAGATCTTCATCCTTTAGGGCAAATTTTCTCCTCAAAACTTCTGCAATAAGAACAGCCGGATCTTCCTCCTTCATGGAAGGTCGGTTTCTACACGGGAGAAAAAAAATCACTGTATAATAGCACAGACAAATGCCAGAATTAATGACCAGCAGTTCTGGGTAGAGTCTTCCAAGTCTTTTCCTACAGCCTTTACTATCAGCTGTTGTCACTAGTGGAGGAGGTGCAAGAACAACATCACAAAACAACAAAAAACAGCTAAAATTCAGCCCTTTTGTGTTGGCTTAGAAAGCCTGGAGCTCATGTATTAGCTCAAGAGGGATACTGAAAATCTCACCATCAAAGTTCTGTAAAATTTTTCTTCAACTGTGCTAATAACAAGTAAGTAAACCAAAACTTTATTATTTACAGCCTCCATCCCCTCAACATAAAACAGCAAGCAGTGAGGTGTTTGAGGCAAACACCTGGAATTATGTATTTTTTCATTAATTCTGCCATATATAATGGATATATTATTTCCTATTAGATATGGGTGATCACAGATATTTTAAAGCAGGGATGATACACATTTCCTTCCACTACACAAGTTCTTCTGCAGATTCTCTTCTAAGAGCAGTCTGCCCCCTTCAACAAGTTCACACGAGCAGCTCATTTCAGAAGCAGATTAATTTACAAGAAGCCAAACCCCAGTTCTTTTCCCTCAGGTACCATGAACTGCTCACTGCAGTTTCGTTTACAACCTCTCATGATAACTTCAGAGCTTTATTTTTTCATAGCTAAAGCCTTCCCTTGCTCAGTTTTTTAAACATTCCTAAAAAAAAGTCCCTCTGGAGTATTTCCACTGCAGACACTGGAACAGGCTGTAATTCAGATTTGCTGAAACAGGCACATTTCTGCAAGTTTCTGCCTTACTCCTGAAGCTTTCAAGGCTGTGTCTAAACACCAAGGCTCTGTATAAGCACCAAGTCCTACACAGAAGCAGCAGAGAAGTGTCAATGTAATTAATTATCTCTTTAAGCATCTTTTGGTACTTTCATCCACTTAAAGAGCACCAGACCCTATTCAAGGTTCCCAGAGCTGCCCAGCAGAGCTGGGGGAGCACAGGGGCTGCTCCACAACTGCACTGAGGGGTGTGTAAGGAATTAAATTCATCAAGTCAGTGATAAACATCAGTGATTAACTTAATTTTTCAATTCCCTGTGACTCTTCAGACAGCTTTAATTAAGCTGTAATAATCCTAAAATGTCATTGCCATGTGCAGGAGTGACAGGCTGAGAAAGTGATGAGGGGGAAACGGTTCAGCTCCAGCAGGAAACAGCCTTTCTGTCACAGCATTGCCTGGATAATCAGTCAAGGATCCAGAGACAAGGGGGGTCCTGGTGATCCAGCCCTTCTGCCCATTCTGTTGAGGAGTGATCTGGAAGCTCTCCCCTCCTCTCAGTACCAAATCTTTGCTCTCATCCATCTCCTACGACTTTAAAAAGAATTCAAGCTGCTGGTAAAGCCTTTTCTTGTGCACAAACCATCTCGTCCTCCCACTCACTCTCCCAGGGAACAGCAGGATCAAACATGTTCATCCATTAGGACTTTTCTCACAAATTCCATCGAGGAAATTAAAATTGTGGCCCATTATGTTTCAGTGTTTGCTGTCACCCACACAGTTTGTCACAGCCTCCCTCCAGTTCCTCGTGATTCGGCCAGTGCTGTCATCTTGGAATCTGCAGGAGCCTTGTTGGCATATCCAGGCATAAATAAGAAACACCTTGGATTTCCCTGCCATAATCTGAATTTGTACTAGCTTCTTCCCCCCTGAATAATACCTCTCCACCTGGCACAGACAGGAGCAGTTCCTCTGCCCTGAGAGCTTCCATAGCTGGCTGACACAGCAGACTGCACTGATTAGAAGAGTGATAACTACATTGTTAGGTAATTATCATTAATAACTATCATTAACTATCAACAGGTTTTGTTACAGGTAAAACACTACATGGCACATCATTAAGTACCTTCAATACCAGTGACCATTAGAATGGGGCAGTTACAGTTCCCAAATGCCAAACCAAACCTCTCTTCAGTCAACATGGCTGAGCCACACAAACCCCAGGATTTTTCTTAATTCTCTCTCTGTTTGCCTAATAAATCAGTAATTCTGCTGTGCTACAGACAGGAAGAAAGAAGAGTAGTTCACCTGTGGTCCAAGAATCTTCATTCCCAAGACATGTGACAGGTGTTTACATAAATCAATCAAGTGTTCAAGCTTTGAGCAATATTTAACACTCAGGAAAACAAGAGGAAAGGGGTAAGATGTGTGGGTGATGGAGGTATAACACCCTCCTGATGCTCTGGGTGGAAACTGAACATGTTCCTCTCATGTGATTACACAATTTTTTCAGTGCTGAGAATTTAATTTAAACCGAATTAGGCACAGAAATTGTGAGGGGCCATCACACAATGTGTTATTTTTGGCCAGGACTCTTACACAACATAATGGCTGGGCTGAAAAATGCAGAGACTGAACTTCATCACTGTCATTTCAGCCAACACTGAAGAAGGACCTTTCTCAGCTGGGCAGAATCTTGTTCCAGCCATGCAGCAGCTCTGGGCGTTCTCATGATCAGCGTGTCAGCTCATCATGAGACAAGTGCAAACTCACTGCCCACGCCCAGAGCTGGGCCAGATGTACAGAGAAGCTGAGAAGCTCCACGTGTTCATTCTTCTACGTGCCATGCTGGAAAAGCTGCCGAGCTTCCCAACTGCCTGGGAATGTAAGGCGAGCTGACAGCAGCACCTGGAACGCTGACGGTGTGATCCTTCCTCCCTCTGAAAGCTGCCAACACACAGAGGCCAGGTTGGCATCTGGGCAAACACAGCTTTTTGTCAGGGGAACAAGCTGAAACAGCCACCCATTGGGCTAATCAGTTTAAATCCCCCTCCACTGTTTCCTATCTGGGTGGGTAAGCCAGAGTTAAAACAAAAACCCAGGAATGTGTTACCAAGTTCTGCTCGAAACAGGTATTTTCCCTGTGAATCACGAATAAAGGAGCAGCACCAGCAGGGAGTGCAATGTCCAGTGTCCAGAAAACAATGATTTAACACAAAAAAAAGAGATAAAATCAAAGAGAGTTCAGGAAGCACTTACAAGTCTTTGCTCTGCTTCATCCTATGAATGTCTTTAAGAATTCCCATCATGTCTGCAAAACTGCTGGCCTTGGAAAGGGACACGGAGTCTTCCTCATCGGGATCCTTTGGGTCTGGTTTGCAGCTCTCAGAGGCTGCAGAACAGAGCAGGGAGACCGATGGGAGCTCGGGGCTTTCCAGCTCTGCCTCCTCCTCCGTGATATCGCTAATGACAAAGGAAGTGGTGGATTGGAAAGAGGGTCCAAAACAGTGTAAAGGAGAAGAGGCATTTGAACTCCCTGGAGATAATAAATCTGGTGTTAACTGAGTAGAAGCTGGAAAAGAAAACAACAGAGGTGGATAAACAAACTCACACTAAACCACAAAGGACAGTTTTTCCCTAGAACGACAGAATATAAATCAGAGGCATCATCAGCCAACCTCCCTTTCCCTGCATGGTTGAGGTCAATGTGTTTAGCGTGTGGCACAATCCTTTTTTTATTATTTTTAAAAGTAATGAGAAGAATTAGAAGTCTTTCTTTTTCTCTGGAAAGCAGGTATAATAATAACAACACAGCTGACACCTCAGTTTTTAGCAAAATGTTGTGCATAACAGAAACAGCTTCTAAGAAAAACTTTCTTCAGAAAGGATTCAATTCTTTTAGTCTGTAAAACTTCAGTATTTTTTGAGTTGGGATATAACTCTGCCTTCCGAATTCTCCATACACAGACACCAAGGTATTTCTTTACTAGTCACACACTCTGAAGCAGCCACTGTTGCAGCAAGACTTGTAGAACCGCTTGGATTTGGATCCTACCAAATATTGTCACATTTTTAGAGAGGACTACAGGGGAAAAGCCACAAAAGGCAGAGAAGTATAAAGTCTTCCCTCACAGTTCAGCTTTGAGGCCAAATCATGGCTTTTTAAGTGCATAAAATTTTACTAAACAAAAAGGAAAGGAATCAGTCCAGCTGGGCTTTTCCCCAAATACCTCATTTGCTACAGAAACAGTGAACAATTCTGTCATTTGCCCAAAAACAAAAATCAAAACCTCCCTCCTACCCAAATCAAGACAGAACCTTCACACTCATGGCCAGCTGGGAGCAGGAATGGTAAGAACACACCAATGTTTTCATGAAACAAGGTGCCTCCAAATGCAGCCACAAAGCAGCACTTGGAATTTCTTGAAAACAAGCTGGAATTTCTCCAGCAAAGATACAAACCTCTAAACACAGATCAAGCCCTGAGCTGCCCCCAGAGCCAACATCCCACCATGGCTTTGCTGGAATGAGTCTGGTCTGCACAGAGTAAATAACAGCTCAGTAACTCAGCCTTCAAGAGAAACAAAGCTCATTATGTCCCTACCTGACTCTGCAGCGACTATTTTTGCAATCTGGCTCCGGAGGTGACTCAGCTCATCCTGGAGCTCTGTGGTTCGGCTCAGTGCTGGCAAGCCAGGCTTCTTCAGGGCGAGCAGCTTCTCCTCCTGCTTCCTCAGGTTGGGGACGGAGGCGTTTCGCTGGATCACAGTGAAGGGACTTGGCTTCCACTTGTGCTTCAGCGGGCGAGTGTCGCTTCTAGGGGACAGAAACCTCTTGGGCATTTACAAGGTCCAAACCTACCTGTGACAACAATGCTTGGCTTACACTGAGGGGAGCAGAAGCCTTCAACACAATGAATTAAAAAGGAACAGAAGTTGTGGCTCTCCCATCTCTGAGAGTGTTCAAGGCCAGCCTGGACAGCCTTTGCCTTGGAGCAAACCTGGTCTAGCAGAAAGTGGCAGGTGGAATGAAGATGGGCTTTAAGGTCCCTTCCAACCCAAACCAGTCTGGAATTCTGTGAAAGTCTGTCACAGAAATCACAACCCAGGGGCAAAAGATGTGGTGAGAGGACTCAGGGACAAAAGTCTGTGTGTACTCACATGGTCTGAAGTCACCTTTCTTCTGGTGACCGTGTCCCCACGCTGGGTGCACATGAAAAGTCTCACTTACCAGTTAACTTTTGCTTCTGATTCCAAAGTCCATTTTATCTTTCACAAGGCAACTGTCACTACTGCCCTGCTTTAGGACAGAAGTTCAACTGACCAGAGCCAAACTCCCGAGGGCAGAACATTTCAGTCCCGTGAGAACTCAACTCTTCAACTTCCTAACGGGAAACCACCCTGGATCAGGGGATTACTCTGCACAGATCAGCCAGTGAGTAAAACATGGCATAGCACAGACTCTTGGCACTTCCTACAGGAATTCTTCACAGGTTCCCTTGGAATTTTTTTCCCCTTCCTCTTGGGAAAAATGTCTTTCGAGAGGCACCACGTCAGAGCCTGTGAGGACTGGCAGTTGTGACCATTTGATCAATGTCTGGCCTGAGCTATGCAAAATAAACCAAAGGATAACAACAAGGACCTGCAGAGAGGGAGAGGAACTAACCTGACTCTCGCATACGTTTCCTCATCGTCTGCTGCAATCCACACAATGTCAGCCAAGGTGGGGACTGGGGGCACATTATTTAAATAGAGATCTGAAACGCTTGGTAGAACCTAAAAAGCAGAAAATACTGTTAAGGAGATGATAGTTGTGTCTCCTGAAGCCGCCCAAAATGTGCTGCAGGGGCAGAACCCAACTCCTCAGCAACAAAATAGCAGCTGCCTCTGTCACAAGTCCAATAGCAACACCATGTGGCTGGGGAACTACTGCATTCCCTGTGCTGGCTCCTTGCAAGTGTTCCTGGTGTGCTGGTCTGTGTCTGAGGCAGGAAGGGACACCTGATCCAGCCCAAACACTGCCAAGGCCACGCACAACACTTTGTCACTACAAGTCCCAGATTTGTCCTTGAGCTCCAACAGTGATGTCACTGTCTCCATAAACCCTGTCTGACTGTTTAGGAAACAGGCCCAGAGGGCACAAGGCTTGTTGGAGGTCACACAACAAAGTACTGAGTCAGCATCTCCACATTTCCCACTCCTCCAGCTTGTTAAACCCACTCTTCAGGCACTGTCTGAGGAGGTTATTTCCTCAAGTTGCCAATGATCACTTTCCAAGAACAGAATTAAAGATGAAAGAAGTAAAAACAAAATTTAAAATTAACTGTACTGCTACAAGTTTTGTGGCTACAACTCCGTGGGCCTGGTGACAAACAGCACCTGGAGGCAGTGCCTTGTCCTGCCCCAGAACAGCAGCTCCCACGGCCCCCCCAAGGCCCCCGAGCCACTTACCTCGAAGGTGGCTCTGGGACAGGGTTTCAGAGGCAGGTTTGACCCGATCATCCTGACCACACTGCGTGCTGAGCCATGGGGCTTGTTCTGCCAGATGGGGATTGTCTGTCAGAATCCACGTGACAAAATTAGTATCTCAAGTCTGTTGCCCTTCTTGAAATTTATTAAATTGGAAATTCTCCTAAACTATCAAGAGTCTCTGACTTTACTTGTTCAGTGATATTTTTAATTTGGAACCTGTTGATAACTAAGTTCCCCAATCCATAAAACTGTTTCAGCTTAACACACATGAAGTCAGAGGGTATAGGAGCATTTTGAACATGGGTGTAGTATTTTCTGGATTGAAAACTAAAAGCACTCAGACACTGAGAGATCAATGAGAACTTGCAAGAGAAGGAAAACAGTGTCGTATCAAGGGCCCAGAAGGAACATGAAATCAGAATAAAGGTTTATTTAGAGGGACACTCTTGCCTTCACACAATCTTTAATATAAGTAGCACTGATAAGTTTCTGAGAAGAGTGGTTGTGGAGTCTCCTTCCCTGGAGACATTCACCTGGACATGATCCTGAGGAACTTATCCTAGGAGACCCTGCCTGAGCAGGGTGGTTGGACCAGGTGACCTCCAGTGGTCTCTTCCAACCTGATCCATTCTGGGATCCTGGGATAAAACATTTCTTTGGTGACAGCAAAGTGACAAGTCTATTCCATGCCTATCCCAACCAAGAACCACGGAGAACAGCCTTGGAGGGTACTTT
Organism: Xenops minutus; assembly: GCA_035221455.1. NCBI lineage: Eukaryota > Metazoa > Chordata > Aves > Passeriformes > Furnariidae > Xenops > Xenops minutus. Next base: position 4,871,768 of record JAWWEE010000058.1, read on the forward strand.
CAGAAACAGCAAATGTTTTAGTGATCTCTGGACACTGAACTGGACCCAAAAGGTGAAGTTCTCTTCCCCTCTGCCTGTTTTACTCCGTCACAGGCTCCTGGGACAGGAGGCAGGACAAGGCTCTGGATAGCAAATAATGCCATCACAAACCAGAATCCAAGCATGCTTTATTGGTCGGGCCACAATGCACCCATTAATGTATTGACTGCCAGAGCTCATTCACACACTGTGCTCTAGGCAGGTAGATCTGAACCCCCCAAGGTGTATTTTAAACTGAACCCCCGAGCTGGGGTGCACCGAGAGCCGTGACGGGCTCTGGCTGGGGGCAGGCCCTGGGGGCAGGCCCTGGGGGCTGGTCCTGGGGGGCAGGTCCTGGGGGCAGGCCCTGGGGGCAGGCCCTGGGGGGCAGATGTTGGGGCAGGCCCTGCGGGGCAGGCCCTGGGGGGCAGCTGCTCGGGGCCCGTGCTGGGGCAGCGGGCAGGGCAAACAGCCGGGGCTGAAGGGCAGGGCTGGTGCCCCAAGCTGGTGCCGGGGCAGGGCCCGCTGTCCCGGCCCCGTCTCACTTACGGCCTCCGCGTCCATGTTCGGCTGCGGGCTCAGCGCTGGCCACCGCGGCTGCCGGGGCTCATCGTACCCCGCTCCGCCGCCTCTCACTCACTGCAACACACACACAGCGGGGGCTGCGGGGGCGCCGCCACGGCCCGGCACCGGCTCCCCCTGTCCCCCGACCCCTCCGCCCCTCCCCGCTCCCCGCTGTCCCCCCGCTGTCCCCCCGGGCCCCCCCGTGTACCCCCCGCTCCCCCCAGTCCCCCCGGCCCGGCGGTACCTGCGGGTGGGCGCAGCTCGGCCCGCCGGGCCCTCCGCCGCCATCGCCCGGAACCGCAGCCCGCCCCTCGCCCTTCCGGGGCCGCCGCGCAGGCGCCGTGCCCGGTGCTGTGCCCGGTGCTGTGCCCGGTGCTGTGCCCGGAGCGGTGCCCGGAGCGGTGCCCGGT
>JAWWEE010000058.1:4872859-4887645 GCA_035221455.1 Xenops minutus
AGCTGCCCAGGGAGGGCCTGGAGTGTCCCTGTGCGGAGACATCCCCGACCCACCTGGATGTGTCCCTGTGCCCGCTGTCCCAGGCTGGACTGGACAGTCCCCAAAGGTCCCTTCCCTCCCTCTCTGCTGTCCCCTCAGCTCCGCCCTGCCCGCACTCAACATGGCGCTGCCGGCGCCGCTGCCAGGCCCCAACATGGCGGCCGCGCACCCTGCCCGCAGCCTGCATGGCCGGGGCCGCGCCGCGCCGCTTCCGCTTCCTGCCCGCAGCCAAGATGGCGGCGGGGCCGCGCCGTGTGCCCGGCGGGCGCTGAAGCCGCTTCCGCCGCCCGGGCGGGCCAGCAGCAAACATGGCGGAGTCGGTGCTGGAGGTGGTGGGCCGGCTGCAGGCGCGGCTGGCGGGCAGCGCCGAGCCCAAGAAGGTAACGGGGGGGACGGGGGGCCTGCCCGGGGGTTGTGCCCGGTGGGACGTCCCGCTCTGTCAGCAGCCCGGGCCGGGCGCCCTGCTCGGGCCGGGGTCCCGCGGGGGGGTCCTCTGGCACGGGTGGGGGACGGGCCGGGGTCCCTCTGGGGTGTCCCCGTGGCAGGGCCGGGCCGGGGTCTCTCTGGGGGTCCCTCCGGGGGTCCCGCTGCAGCCCCGGTGACGCGTTGGCGGAGGGGCCCGGGGGGACAGGAGGGGCCGGGGGGCTCATCCGGGGTGGTTTGGGGGGCAGGAGGGGGGCAGGACCCCCAGGAGCCCCCTGTGGGGCCGAGGGGCTGCCCACGGGTGTCTGGGTCGGGGTTGGAGCAGTGGGGGTGGCAGGGGGGGCTGTGCCCCTGCTCTGCGCTGGGCTGGCTGGGTGGAACCGGGGCAAACACCTGCAGAAGGCTCTTTCCAAGATGTGCCGCTGCCCAGGAAGAAGAGTGCGTGGTCAAGTGCTGAGCCTTGGAAATGGGAGCCCCTGTGCCAGCTCCAGCCTAGCTGTGCGATGGGATCTGGTTACTGCCCTCGCCCTGCCAGCCAGGACCAGAGCAGGGTTGGACTGGTGGAGCCCCCGCTGGAGCTGGGGGACTGCCAGGGAGCCGGTTCAGGGGGTCTGGGCTCTGCGGTGCTGAGAACACAGGCCAGGCTTCAGACAGGGCACAGAGAAGGAGTGCTGCTGTTTCCTGAGCCTCGTGTCAGCTCGGGGCAAGCAGTGCCTCTGTGTGTTCCTGGGGCACTGCAAGTCTTGGGCAGTGTTTGCACAGCCTGACTCTTTCTCCAGTGACCTCGTGCTGTGAAGTCGTTTCTTGCTCTGTTGATCCTGTGCAGTTTTGCAAGGGCAGGCAGGGGAGGTAAAGCAGGGCAGTGACTTCCAAACCTTTTCCCTTCCCCAGCTGAAAGGTCCTGTGACCTGCACTCTTTATTTCTGGTACCTTTCCAACTGTATCCTTGAAAGCATTAGTGTTTTTAAGCTTGAATTTAGTTGCTGTTGCATTGTCTCGATGGATCTTGTGAGGACTTTGCTGTGCCAAAAAGTTAACCCGTCAGCAGGACAAATGCAGGGCATCCCTGGGTGCTGCCCACACCTTGCACCATTTCCAGTCTTCACTTTTCTTGCCTTGTCCTTTGGAAATATTTTATCAGGAATGTGAAAGGACAATATTTGCCCAGTATCGTGTTCAGCTCATTGCCCTGCTGAAAGGTGTTAAGTATTATTACTGGGTTTAGGTGAAAATTGGCACAGAACGGTGTGAGGGAAATTTTGGACTGTGCTGTAATGGCTTGGAAAGAGTCTTTTCTTTCCAGCAGAGAAGGTACAAACTCTGCTGCAGGACTGAGGGAAGAAAGAGGAGAAGGAAAACATGAATAAGAGCATCTTCACAGAGAGGAAGCGGCCAGGCTGTGCTGAAGTAATTTGATATTAATCTCTGTTTTTGGTGTCGTAACGGTCTGGATGAGTTTAAGAATGAGAAAACAGTCCACCCATGTTCAACAAAACCTGGTTGGAGCTGGAACTAAGGGGAGTTTTTATGGGTTGTGTCTTGTGGGTGATTGAAACTCTGCTCTGCACTGGGGTGTTTAGGAAGAGCTTTGTCGTGTGTGCTTGATCTAGTGTCTCACAAGATAAAGGTCTGGTGTTCTCTGCCTTCTACCTGGTCACCTTTTCCTCACAGGCCTCGTAGGATCTTGGTTGTTTCGGAGTTGAGCTGCCAGATTTACAATCACAGAATCTTTGGGGTTGGAAAAGACCTCCAGGATCATCAAGTCCAACCTTTGACCGAACCCTTCCATATGCACTCAGTGCCACGTGGAGTCATTCCCTGAACACCCCCAGGGATGGGGACTCCACCACCTGCCTGGCAGCCCCTTCCAGTGCCTGGTCACCTTTTCCATGAAGAAATTTCTCCCAGTGTCCAAAATTCCTCCTAATGTCCCTTGGAGCGGGTTTGGCTGATTTCAGTGGGAGGCAGTGGGATGTACCCCATCAGCTCATTTCCATAGAAAACACAGATTAGGACAAGTTTTTAAACCTGGCTGCTTTGGAATTGTCTCACTTGGTGCATCTCCTGCACGAGGACTGGTGCTCCACAGAGGTTGCAGTGGGTGTGGAATAGCCCAGCTCTCTGGGAGACGTGTTCTGGATCAAATGTGTGGGTCCCCTGGTCTCAAGCCACATGGAGAACAGCATTCCCACTGAGAACAGCACTTTTCTTCCTGGAATTCAGCCCTGAAGGCAACAAATAACTAAAGAGCTGTGGGAGATGCTACAGCAGGGTGTAGCTAGGAAATAATTGGGAGGCTTTGAGGGGACCAGAACGAGTCCTCCCTCGGCTCTTGGTCTCATGGTGGGATGTTGTAAGCTCTGAAACAACCTCTCTAGGAAGTTAATCAGCTTGTAGAGGTGCTATTGTCCTGTTTGACATGTTCTATCTAGTACAAAATCCATCCTTCTTCCCCTTCCAGTGGGTCTTTGTGCACAGTAGTTCAAACTCCTTTACTACCAGTGCCCACAGGATCTTGGCCTTCCTGGAGGGATCCTGACTCGTGAGCTGTGGCAGGCCTTGCCTGTCTGAGGGAAGGCAGCAGAGCTGGGCTGTGTCTTTGCTCTCTCTGGTGTGATGGCTTCAGTTGCCAGTGCACTTGTTGAGCAGCTGTGCTGGCAAGGTAACAGCAGTTCCTCTTGGTATCAGTGTTTCAGTCTTCTAAAACAAGAAAACTGAAACCTTCTGTCATAGTTATTAAGTCCTAAATAGAAAGGAGTGGTTTCTAGTGAACAGGAACTGTTCTGGTTTTGCTTAGGTCAGGTGAACCCTTCTCTGGGTGTCGAGGAGGGTTTTCTCTCTTGAAAGCAATAGCACTCCTAAAATAGGTTGAAAGAACTAATTTCCTTCAAAAAGGGAACTTGCAAAGCTCTCTGATCCTTGCACGGTGGACGTGGGGGTGACTGCAATAGCTCAGGCTGACAGTGCTGATTTGAGCACAAACACAGTATTTTAAAGAGAAGATCTGGATCAGGGGCAGCCCTTTGTATGGCATATAGCATAGGAGTGCTGAGCAAAGCCTGGGCTGTATAGGGGCTATAATAATGGGAATGCTGATGAGGCTGGACTGTGGCTATAGCTGAGCTGTGGGAAATAATATGAGGGGCAACAGTGCTGTCAGATGTGTTCTACCATGGGCTGTAGTGACAGCCAATAGATGGGGGTGAAGCGATGTCCCAAACCACCTGGGTGGCAGAGGTACAGCTACATCCCACTCCCCTTGGATCCCAGAATCATCAGGATTGGAAAAGAACTCCGAGATCAAGTCCAACCTACCACTGATCCTCACCTTGCCGCCCAGACCAGAGCACTGAGTGTCATATCCAGGCATTTCTTGGACACTTCCAGCCCTTTCCAATGTCTGACAACCCTTTCAGTGGAGAAATTCTCCTGATGTCCAACCTGAACCTCCTCTGGTGCAGCTTGAGGCTGTTTCCTCTTGTCAAGCTCCTGCTTCTTGCTGGGGTGCCCATTGGAGTCCCTGTCCCATGGGGTGGCTGTGGGTGCTGACAGGGCCATGCTGGGGGTGTGTGGAGGAAAACACTTCCCTGGGGTTTGCTGAGGGGAAGAGGAATGAGTGGGATGAGAGGCAGTGGCTGTGGATGAGATCAGGTGCCTTTTTAGCACCTGAGAGGAGAGAGTCTGTCAGCAGCACTGGCCCAGGGGAGGGCCAGCAGAGATAGGGGTTCCCCTCTTCGGTCTTTAAAAGCATCCTGAAATCTTCCTTTCCCATTTTTATGTTTGTTCCCACCCCTCTTGCCAAGGGATGCTATTCCAGCACCACCTTCTGAGAGTCACAAGCTCCCAAAGTCCTTCCTTCCTCTTACTGTGTGTGTCTGTTCCTGATGCTTCAAGCCAGATTTAAGTTTGTGAGGAAAACATTAATATCTGAATGTGTTAAAAGTCTCTCAGATGGGTTCCCTTAGGCAAAGAGATGGTAATTTCTTTGCAGTTGGCCCTCGTGTTCAGCTTCTCAGGAGCTGTTTTGGAGGCAGCTGGCAGCCACTTGGATCTTTCTGACAGGCTCTCAGGCAGTGCACACTTTTCCTCCTCCCTAATCCCGGTCTGTGGTTCCATGTGACAACTCTGAACACTTTTCCTCTTGTCTCCGCAGCTGCTGAAAAGTCTGAAGAGGCTCTCAGAGTTGCCCATCACAGTTGACATTCTCGTGGTAAGAGCTGTGAAATGTCTCCCTCTTTCATCGTGTCTGTCGAGTCACAGCGGGGTGTTTGCCACGGAGAGGCTGCTTCCCCTGGAACAGAGTGTGTTGCCTTGGCCACCTGCTCCAGCCTGGTGGCACAGGGCTGGTTGTGATAAGGTCCTGGAAGTGCCAGGCACGGGGAAGGAGCGTGTCAGAGCAGCTGGGGAGCCGTGGAGGACAGTTTGCCATCCTCAGTTCTTCCAAAAGCTTAACACTTGACTGGGATGTGAGAGTCGGAGCAGATCCCAGTGATAAATCAGCAGGAAATCAGGAAGTGCTGATCCTTACAATTATTAATGGCTTCTGTTATCAAATTTATCAGCTGTCATGGCAAATACAACTTGGTTTATTAGTACAAACAGGCTAAGGTAGAATTTAGTCTTTGATTTACATGTAGTAAATGACATAACATCATCAGAAAGCAAAATAAATGTGATATCTTTGCTATTAGATCAAGGAGTTTTATTCCTGCCTCGCAGCAGTAGGTGCTGTGTTGACTTCAGTGACTCTGTAAGAAGTTTAGCAGGGGTGAAAATGCCTGTTCTGCTAAGATGGATTCATGTCTTGGCTCTCTCCTGAAGGAGACGGGTGTTGGGAAGACTGTGAACAGCCTACGGAAACACGAGCTCGTGGGAGACTTTGCCAAGGACCTGGTGGCCAGGTGGAAGAAGCTGGTGCCAGTGGCCCAAGAGGCAGAGAGGTGAGTGAACTTCGTGGATGAGCTTTGGGATGTTTGTGCAGGGCAGATCACAAACCTCTCTGGAAAAACTCCTAACACAGATATCTGACTCTGCCTGGGGGTTTTGCATTGTTTTGGGCCAAGCTTCCTTTGCTGGTTTTGGGTGCCAAGAGCTGCAGTTTGGTGTGGAAGTAGGGGGCCAATGTTCAAGGATTTGATGAAGAGTTTAGCAGGAGATGCCAGAAAAGTGCTTTAAATAAAAGAAGAGATGCAATTTTGCTTCCCATTCTATGGTGCTAAAGGCAGGAAGTTCTAGGCCCAAGTAAAGGAAGTGGCTTGCTTTGAAAGAAGGCTGTAATGAGCCAAAATCCTGTGGCAGCTGGGAGTTACTGACAAGCAGGCATGTTGTAGGAACAAAGCAATGAGATCAAATAGATTTGAGTGATAAAGGCCCAGTTATTAATGGGAATTTAAATGACTGGCATCCCTGTGTGCTTGACTGGGGACATTCCCCATAGGCACCACGCAGCCAGGGTGAAGGTTCTGTACACATTTGTCTTTGGTCCTAATAAAAGTGATTAATCAATTCTTGCACTAGAAATGCAGGTTTTAAATCCCCGAGTGGTGCTGTGCCTGAGAAAATTAGTGGCATTCTTACCACAAAGCTACCAAATACAGCCTCAGTCTTCTGTCAGGTGTTCCAGTTCCCATGGTCCATAGGGAGTGGCTCTTTTCAGTCACAGTGGGAAGTTTTAATGTGGCTATTTTGTTTTCTTGTCCCTTCAGAAATAACCTGGACTCTGAAGACCGTGACTACGAGAGGAGCAGCTCGAGCAAAAGGCATCAGGAATCCTCCCTCAGAGAGGATGAGGAGCCTGAGCAGGATTATTCAGAACCCTTCCAGCCATCATGCAGCCAATCCTACAGCCCAGATCATAGGGAAAAGAAGTCCAAAAGGTATCCCAGGCCTGAGAGAGCCCACGAGACTTATGGCTATAGCAGCCACCAGGGGAAGGGTTGGGGCAGATCCTCCCCGGTGCTCTCCTCAGATCAGGAGTACTCAGACTGTGGCCAGGCCGTGTCCCCTGGGCCGAGTGAGAGCCCTCAGGATATGGACACAGACCCTTCTGCCTCTGAGGAGCAGGAAGAAGCCCCAGTTTTTCATGGGAAAGGCAGCAAAGGCCACAGCCTGCAGGAGAAGCCGGGGGGAGGCCGGAACTCCGGCGACTTCTGCGCCAAAGGGAACACGAGCCGGAGCAAAGAGCACAAATCTCACAAGAAGCAGCGGCTTGATGGCAGAGGGGACGAGAGGAGCTCTGCCTTCAGCCCAGAGAGGTTGCACAAGAGCTCTCTGAAGGAGCAGCTCCGAGAAGCCCCCGTGGCAGCAGCCAGCAAGGAGAAGCATAGGACGTCAGATGGCAGCAAGAAGGAGAAGAACCGAGAGAGCAGCAGCTCCAAAAAGGAGAAGCTGCACACGTTGCCGCCCTTGGAAGAGCCTTTGGACAACCATGTTAAGAAGCAGAAGCATCGGGACTCTGAGAAAAGCAAATTGGAGAAGCCCAAGCTGGGCCTGGAGACCTCCAACACGGAGCGGGAGAAACGGAGAGCTGAGGCTGACCCGGCAAACAGGCTCAAGGAGAAGGGGGGCTCCGGGAGCCTGAAATCCTCGGAGGGGAAGCGCAAAATCCCCGACGTGGACAAAAAATCTGTGGGTTTTGCCTCAAATTCTGGGGAGGGGGAAGCGGAGGATGAGTTTGAACAACCTACAATGTCCTTTGAGTCGTATCTCAGCTATGACCAGCCCCAGAAAAAGAAAAAGAAAGTGGCCAAACCCTCGGCTGGGTCAGCTGGGGAGAAGGACCGAGGGCACAGCAAACAGAACGGATCCAAAGCCAGCACCAACAGCTCGAGCTCGAGTCAGAAAAGTCCAAGCCACAAGAGAACAAGTGAGAAAAAGGCAGAGAAGAAACCTCCAGAGCCTCCTAAACCAAAGAGGGTAAGGTTTGGAAGGGTGTGACAGTGAGCAGAGATGTTGGGACCGGCTGCTCTCTGTCTCTGCCTTCTGGGGCTTGTTAGTTTTCCCCTTGGAAAAGTGAGTGAAGAAGGAGGGGAAGAAAGGAATGCAATGGGTGTGTTTTATGTTTGTTCAAAAATGGGGAGAGTAAAAGAAAAACCCTTCAGCTCAATACTCAGTGTGGATGAGTATTGGACGTGATGCACTTGTTAAACAGGCAGAGCATCTGTAGAGGTGAGTCAGCTTAGAAAGCAGCCCAATGCTCAGTGCACCTCCTGCTGACAGAGTTCCCATGTCTCCCCTCTCGAGTATTTATGCCCCAAAATGAGTCTTTTTTTATTTGTATTGGTACTACAGTTTTGTGAATGAGATCTGTTGGTGTCCAGAAATGGGAGAACTGATGTTACAGTGCACCTTATTGCAGAAGACAAACCTTCCTTTGTGAAAGCTTGGAAAATGAGCAATATTTCTGTTCCTGTTCATTGTCACATGGGGTGCCAGGATTTGGTATATAAATAGGGACTAGCATGTAAAACCTTTACTGTTTCATCTTTTTGCTGAATTTTGAAGCACTTGCCTCTTCAAAAAGTGGCTTTTATAAAGTTAACAGCATTTTAAACTCTGTTTTGCCATCCATTCTAAGAAGTGCTTCATACCAAAAATTTTGGTTTCCCTCAGTTTGTGACATTCACCTCTCTACCACGGCAGAGTTTTTTGCAGGAGGAAAAGAAGAGGCAGAGCAGGTAAATGAGTGTTTGAGATGAAGGGGACGTTTCTGCCTGTCCTGGGTAGGTTAATGACGTGGATGGCTCTTAGTGGAGGAAGCTGAGTGATTCAGATCCCAAATTTTGGCTTCCTCATATTGACAGCCCAGACAGAGCCACCCCCTGAGGCTGTTTGTTGGTGGGAGCTGATCAGCATTGAGTGCTTTATTCAAAATATGAAAAAAAAAGCAGTTCAATGGTGTTTGTACACTGGTGGGATGTCACATTCTCCTGTGTTCCTGTCTCACCTGCATGTGCACCCTCTCATTCCAGATAATCTTAGATGTGGTACCAACATTACCAGACATCCCACTGCCCCCAATCCAGGCCAATTATCGTCCTCTTCCCTCCATCGAGTCCATTGCCTGCTCCCAGACAAAAAGGAAAGGTATGTTGGGCAGGAAAACAGGTCTGGAATGAGCTAGTTTGTGGGAGAGAGCAGGAGTGGATGCTGGCTGGGTCCAAGTCTTTCTGTTGGGGTCTGCCCAGGGTCCAGGTTTCAGAAAAAAGCATCTGCTTCCCCAAGTTCTCCATCAGAAATGAGGAGGATCCTTTGCTGACCCCTCTTTGGGGTTTGGGCTCTGGCCTTTCCCTTCCTGAGCGAGGGTGTAGGTCTCTTGGAGAAGACTTGGCCCTTTGGGTTGCTTCTGGATCAGTGCAGTTTGTGTCTCTGTGGTGCCCCTCTGGGTGGGCTCTGCTCCCTTCTCACTGCGCTCCTGTCCCCTCGCAGCGCTGTCGTCGCCGGCCGAGGAGAGCGAAGCAGGTTTCACGGGCCGCCGGCTGAACTCGAAGATGCAGGTGTACTCGGGCTCCAAAACAGCCTACCTCCCCAAGATGATGTCCCTGTACCAGCAGTGCATCAGGGTCCTCAGCAACAACATCGACTGTGAGTGCCTCCCCTCGTGTCTCAGGCTCACACTGCTGCTCTGCAGTGTCACTGAAACCGTGGCAGCTCGTGTGGGTCAATCCCAGCAGCACCTGGCTTGTGCTGGGAGCAGCTGCTCCTTCTCACATAGCATCACAAATAAGGGCCAGATCTCCCTGAAAGCTGGGGTGCTGCAGGGGATCAGCACCCTGAATGCTGTCAGGCAGTGCCAAAGCACTGGATATTGTGGCAAACAGAGCCTGCACAAGCACTTCTCAACCTGGAGATGCTTCAGGTCCCCTTCCCTGCAGTTCTCCCACTCCTTTTTAAAGTGTCAAGCCCTTCCCCTGGCAAGGAAGGAGCAGGCCAAATAACACTCAGTGCATCCTGCCTCTCTCTAGCAATCTATGAAGTGGGAGGTGTCCCTTTCTCCGTGCTGGAGCCGGTGCTGGAGAGATGCACCCCGGAGCAGCTGTATCGCATCGAGGAGTGTAACCACGTGAGTGCCTTGGCCTGGGAAGGGGCGTGCCATGGAACAGTCATGCCCTGTCCTCATCTGCAGTGGCAGAGTCAGAGAGAGCAAAGCTTTCTATGACAAGAGGTGGCTTTTGGTAGCCCTGAGTTCCCCGATCTGCCCCTTTCTTGCTGCAATTCCCTCTGGAACTCCAGTGACGCTGTCACTGAGGGAGGGGGGAGTGGAGGTGTCAAGAGGGGTCCCAGCTCGGTGTGGGTGGCTTTGCTGCAGGTGCTCATTGAGGACACGGATCAGCTGTGGCACAACCACTGCCTGCGGGACTTCAAGAACGAGAAGCCCGAGGAGTTCGAGTCGTGGCGCGAGATGTACCTGCGGCTGCACGACGCGCGCGAGCAGCGCCTGCTCATGCTGGCACGCAACATCGGCTCGGCCCACGCCAACAAGCCCAAGGGTAGGGCTGGGGGACGGGGCTTTGGAGGGGCTGCCTCCAAACTGCTGCACTTCAGGAGTGGCAGAGCTCTGTGTTCTGTGCGTGGCGGGCTTTGCTTTCGGGTTTGGCAGCCTCGCGCTTTCCTCCGCAGCAGAGTGGGGGTGTGAGGTTTTACTGCAGGGGTGCGGAGGGCTGAAAAAGCACCCCCTCTTCTAGAGGGGCTTCTCCTTGCTGGGCTTGAAGGAAACTAGAGTGGGGAGAAGCATTCCTGCTCCTTCGGTGGGTGTAATGAGAACTGCTGAGCTGATCAGGCTGATTTCTCACAGCTCATGCTGTGACTGCGAGAGGTTCAGACCTTGAGGAGGAGACTGTCACCAGAGCTTTGGAGTGGAGGGACTGGGGAGAGGTGGATGAACTTGAAGACAAGCACTGAGCAGCCTCCTTTACAGGCTTAATATGTAAATGATGTTTCTCTCTGGTCTCTTGCAGGTAGAGTGGCCAAAATGGCATTTGTGAACTCTGCAGCGAAGCCCCCTCGAGACGTGCGAAGGAGGCAAGAGAAGTTTGGAACTGGAGGGCCTCTCCTGCCAGAGAAGACCAAGTGAGTGTTCCTCAGTAGCAGTTGTTGCTCAGGACCCCCTGCCAGCGTCCCGTCCCCCTGGAGTTCTGCATGGGGCAGGAGAGGATACCCAGTGTCTGGGAGCTCCTTTTGCAGTGAAACTTGTAACTCTGCTGGCCTGTTTCTTGCTGGGAAGCACAGAGGTGGCTCCATGTGGGATGAGCCGTGCTGCTGTTGGCAAAGATGGTTTGTGTCTGTAGAATGGCATCAGGCCACGGTGCCTCTCTCTGAAATGCCTGTCCCTGTGTGTTTCAGAATCAAACCAGTCCTGTACACGTCCAGCAAAAGCCACGCTCGGGCCAGTGACGAGCAGTCCTACGATGGGCCCAGCACCAGCAGTGCCCACTCTGTCCCATCTTCAGGTAGCACCTTCTCCTCCTACGACCCCAGGAAACCCCCAGTGAAGAGTAAGTACAACCTGCAGAGCATCCCTGTGGTCTCTTAGAGCTCCTCCTTCTGCTACAGGAGAATTCCAGGCTGTGCAGAAGGATTGGTGTTGGCATTTCCTCTCCCTAAGGAGAGTCTGTTCAAACTGCTTTCACAAGGAAAAGCAAAGGGAGACATCCAGTTTGCTTTCCTGCTCAGAGCTGACGGTATCAGCCTGTCCCCATGGTACCAGTGAGGCAGAACAGAACCCCTGCCTTTGTCTTCCTGCTGTCCTGTGTCTGTCCAGCTGTTTGGAACTATGATAATGTAGGAAATGCAGTTCTCTTGGGAGAGAAGCAGGGAGGGTTTAACCAGAGTGCAGAAAGCAGTGGGTTCTCCTCAGTCTGTGACCTGGAAAATAGAATGGTCCACAATAAGAAAGGACCATCTCTTATCCACCACACACTTGCCTCTGCTTTGCCAGGGCTGCAGCTTTGAATTGCTCTTCCTCTGTCACTGCTGCTTTCGTGTGAGTGGCTTATTGTTTGTCTTTTTTTTCCTTCTTTCCCTGTTGCAGAAATTGCACCAATGATGGCAAAGACTATCAAAGCTTTCAAAAACAGGTTCTCTCGGAGATAAGTTTGCAGAGCTGCTCTGGGACTTTCTCTCGTGGGGAGGAGTGGCACTGGAGGGGGAGAAGGTACCCAACGAGCCCTGACCCTTGAGCTCTTTGGAGGCTGCAGCTGCTGGGAGAAGCTTCGATCTGCACAAGATGACGGCACAGTATTTTATCTTTTATTCTGGTCCCTTTCTCAGTGTCAAGCCCCCCTCTCTTTGCCCCCTGCCCTCAACATCCTGTTTCTGGCTTTGTCATCCGTCAAAAGAAGGGTGTACAGAATCTCCAGACACAGGAAAATGTGAAGTCTTGGCACCTGCTGAGAGTGGAAGATCCAGAGACTTATTTACTATTTAACCTCTTAATAAATTATGAAATGGTTTTAATTAATATTTTGCCCCTCTCCCCTGCTGTATTATTTATGTCTCTCCCCTCCCAGTCCAGTCCAAGGGTCAGCCTCTGTGACTTGAGCTGGAATCCATCTGTCTGAGTGGAAACTGGGTGTGTTTGTCATCTGGTCCCTGCTGGGCCCACAGTCTCACCTGGAGACTCTGGGACAGGCAGGGCTGGTGGCCCATCCACTTGTCCCTCCTTTAGCAAGTGCACCAAGTCCCGAGGCTTCGCTCCCTGTTCATGTGTGTTAATAAAACCTGAGCTCTTGACCTCCTCCCTGCTGTTGCTGTAGCTCCTGTACAGATGCTTTTGTGGTCATGCAGGGATGCCAAGAGCCTTTGGGGATGTTTCCTCTGCTGCTGTTGTTGTCTTCTGCTGGCTACTGGGAATAGAACTGCAAGGGAGGAATTTTACTGTGCACCAAGGGAGATTTTAACTTTTTATGGGGAGAGAAATAGGGGACTTTGCTATTGAAAAGAGTTTTTAAATATCAAGGAAGGCATCGTTTGTCTCTTTTAGTGGAAAGTAGGAATACTTTTATCATGTTCTCCGTGTGGAATTGGAAAGGATTAATCCCAGTTTGGAAGCTGGTGCCTGAATCCTGTCCTTTTCTCTGTGTGTTTTGCTCTGTCCCCTCTCTGGAAAAGTCCAAGGATCATGGTCTTTGAACCTGAAACCACTTGAATGAGGCTGGAGGGACGTGAGTGATGGAACGTGGTCGTTTTAAGGTGTGTCCTTCATAGCAGGAGTTCAGAAGGCTCTGTTGTACTCGGTGTCTGAGGAGCTGGAGCTCAGGAAGGAGGAGCTGTGTGAGGTGGCACGGTGGAGTCAGGGGCTGGTGGGAGTGTGAGGAAGGGCCCTGGAGCTCCTGGGAGGTGGGAGCTGCTGCTGAGGGTGTGGAGGCAGTGGGGCTGGCTGGGCACACAAGGCACTGCCTGTGGCACGTGGAGCCTCGCGGGGCAGGTTCTGCTTGTGGGTTGTGTCTGTCTCCGAGTGAATTCCCCAGGGGTGCTGCAAGCAGAGCACGGGGCTGGGGAGAGCCAGGTCTTGTGGTGGCCTCTGTGAGGGCTCAGAGGCCCAACTGGATCGGAGAGGGGAGGGATTCTCCTGTTCCAAGCCATATTTGCTGCCCTAGGACTTTGCTGTCGGGGTGGAAAAGATGCTGGTGGTGGGTGCTGTTGTTGTTGGCAGCTCCTGAGCAGCTCTGCTGCTGCCTTTCCCTGGCTGCCAAATCCCAGTGGTGGAGCTGTCTGTGTGCACTGACCGGGGGAAACCTCGCTCTGAAGGGTCCTCCCTGGAGGGCTCTGCAAAAATCCCTGTTTAAAAGTCCCTGTTTGCTTCTGCTTTCTGTTGAGTTGTTTGTTTCTTTCCTTCCCCCCTCCCTCCACCTCCATTTTAAGAGATTTCTTTCTTTAAAACTGTTCTGTCTCCCGTTTATTTGGTCTGTTCTTTCCTTAGTTTGAAGTTCTTGGAAAGATGTTCTCAGACTCTCGTGTGCTGTAAGTTTGTTACAGTCCCAGATGCTTTAATGTTACCGGGCAGCATTTCAGTGTGTGTTGTGCTGTAAGATAATGGCTCCTCACTCCTGCCTTTTCGCTGTATTTCATTTTGCTGTATTTTTAATTAGATCACAATATATGCTCTTCTGCTGACCGTTGTGCTACCGTTCATTTCTCCTCTGTGCTAGGGGTGGGGCAGAGGGGAGGGAAGCAGTTTGGCATCTTTGGGACCTTTGAACAAAGGATCTGGGTGATGCCCAGGAACAGTTTTGGGCACCGTTGAACTGCCAGTTAATTAATGCCACAGCTCAGTGCTCAGCCGGGGGTGTTGCTGTGTGGGGGATGCTCCCTCCCTCCCTCCCAGGACAGCCCCTGTGCTCCGGGCTGTGCCAGCCGTGCCCGTGTTCCAGCCGGGTGGCACTGGAGGGAGGTGACGCTGTGCCTGGAGTGCCTTTGCTCTGTGCATCCCCCTGGCGATGCCGCCCCTCGCCCTTCCCTTCCTTTTCTCCGGCTCTGGAGGGCAGAGAGGGCAGGGCTGTGCCCAGGGGGACACACGGAGCGAAGTCAGGGATCAGCCTCGGGCTGTGACACTGGTGCAGCTGTTCCGTGCTCCGCCGTAGGAAGGACCGGGCAGAGCTGCCTCCTCCCCCTTCCCCGCCCCGGCCCGGGGATGAGCTCACGGCAGGACAAGGGGGGTGACTTGGGCTCGCGTTTGTATTTCGGTCCCGAACCGTGTAAATACAATTTTCTATGTTCCTTTTTTTGTGGTAACCAAGAGGAATATTTTAATTAGCGAAGTTCTATGGAAAGAGGAGAATCACGTCTCAATAAAAGCCGAACACTGGACCGTGGCTGCGCTGTTCTTTCCTGTTAAACACCCCGGTAACGAAACTGAGGGGGCTGTCACCGCTCGGAGGGCGATGCTGCGGGATGTCCAGCCGGGAATGCTGCTCCTTTCCCCTCCCCTCCCCTCCCCTCCCTTTCCCTGCCCGGGCCAGGTTTACCCTCCCGGAGCCCTCCCGGGACCGGCGGAGGCTCCTTCCGCACGTGGGGCTTGGCCACGCCCACGGGGCGGGGCCTGTGAGAGGGGCGCGGTGATTGGTTGTCCTGTGAGATGTGGGCGTGTTCTGCTCTATAGGGGCGTGGTCGTGGGCGTGCCTTGTGGCATTTGGGCGTGTCATGTGTTGTTGGGGCGTGGCTATTGGCTGTCCTTGGAAATGTGGGCGTGTTCTATGTGATAGGGGCGTGGTGATTGGCTGTCCTGGTTATGTGGGCGTGTTCTGTGTGGTGTGGGCGTGGCGAAGGGCGTGTCCTGTGATATAGGGGAGTGGCGATTGGCTGTTCTGGAAAACGTGGGCGTGTCC
>JAWWEE010000058.1:4891697-4903865 GCA_035221455.1 Xenops minutus
CGGGGGCGGGTGTGTGGGGGGCTGGACGGGACCGGGACATACCACTGCGGCAGGAGGGGGGAGCTCGGTGAGCGCCGCGGGCACGGGGGGCGGCGGGGCCCCCTCATGGGGAATGGGGGTGGAAGGGCCTCCTCATGGGGATCGGGGGGGACCTGGGCCCCTCACGGGATACCGGGGGGTGCCGGGGGTGGAGGGTCCTCCTCCTGGGGATCGGGGGGGACCTGGGCCCCTCATGGGGTACCGGGGGGTGGAAGGGCCTCCTCATGGGGACCGGGGGGGACCTGGGCCCCTCACGGGGATCGGGGGGCGCCGAGGAGGACCAGAGATGGAGGGGCTCCCTCCTGTAGGACCTGGGCCCCTCACGGGGACTGGGGGGGGACTGGGGATGGAGAGACCCCCTCATGGGGGACCGGGGGTGGAGAGACCCCCCTCGAGGGGTAGGGGGGGGGATCTGGGCCCCTCACGGGGCACCGGGGATAGAGAGGCCCCCTCATGGGGTACCGAGGGTGGAGGGACCCCGTCACGGGCTACCGGGAGGGACCGGGGACAGCGGAGCGGCGGGGGCGCCCTGATTAAGGCGGATTAATTAGCGACCTGCCCCCCTCCATGTCGTCCCCCCCCGCCCATGATGGGGTCGGTGTGGGGGGCGACAGCCCCAATCGGACCCAAATTCGCCTCCTGGTGGGGCTGCGCTTTTACAGCCGCACAGACACGGCTGTGGGGCTTTGTCCTCCCTTTCTCCGGGGGTTGTGTCCCCTTTCTCCGGGGGTTGTGTCCCCCTTTCTCCGGGAGTTGTGTCCCCCTTTCTCCGGGGGTTGTGTCCCCCTTTCTCCGGGGGTTGTGTCCCCTTTCTCCGGGGGTTGTGTCCCCCTTTCTCCGGGGGTTGTGTTCCCCCCAGCAGCAGGGCAGGGCATCCCCAGGTGTCCCCATGGGGTGTCTGGGGCAGTTCTGATCCCCCCCAGCCCCTCCTTTCTCCGCAGCCTCCCAGGCAGAGCCGTGAGCTGTGCCTGCCTGAGGAGCAGCTCCATCTGCCAGGGGAGATGCTTTTGTTTATGGCTCTGTCGCCAGGATTTTTGGCAGGTGCGGTGTCTCCTGGCTGGTTGTTTTGCCCCTGGAGTACACACGAGCACGTGGGCCGTGTGTCTGTGTCAGATCCGGGGAGCTGGTTCTTCCCGGTGTTTTTATTTGAGTCGGGAAGCGGCTGACGAGCAGTCGGTGAGCGAGTCAGGCAGGTCTGGGCCCGGGCTGGGAGAGGAGGAGGCTGTTTCTCTTGGGTAAGGCTGTCTGCTGGGTCACCGTGATTTTGGGAGGGTTTGGGTGCTCCAGACCCCTGGGGATGGTGCTGCTGTGGGGTGTGAAGCTGGAGCACAGTGTGTGTGGGCTGGGGGGGACTCATCGGGGTCTGCAGCTTCCTTAGAGGAGCAGCTGTGATCTCTGAGCAGGGACAGGACCCTGGAACAGCTGGGGCTGTGCCAGGGGGGTTTAGGGTGGATCTCAGGGAAAGGTTTTTCCCCCAGAGGGTGATGGGCACTGACCAGGCTCCCCAGGGCAGTGGGCACAGCCCCAAGGCTGCCAGAGCTCCTGGAGGATTTGGACAGCCTGAGGGACAGGGTGGGATTGTTGGAGTGTCTGTGCAGGGCCAGGAGCTGGACCGGATAATCCCTGTGAGTCCCTTCCAGCTCAGGATAGTCCATGATTCTGTGATCTTGCTCCGGGAGGCTCATCCCACTCCTGGGGGATGATGGCAGAGCTGTAAATGAGCTCTGATCTAATTAGTCCTGGTGGGTCAGCGGGGTCAGGGAGGGCACATGAGGAGCTGGAGTCTGGAATGGGAATAAACACTGTGGGCTGTTGTGGCAGGAGGTGCTGTGGGGACTGTCAGCCCTCCATGCTGGCAGGACATGGTGGCCCTGGGGACAGGGGGGTGGCCCTGGCTGCTGTCCTGGGGATGGACAGGGGTGTCATCCATCACTGGGGTGGCACAGCTCCGGGAGGGGCTGGGGCTCAGGCCAGCTCTCAGTGCTCTAGCTTATCCCTAAAAATGCTCCATAAAACAGGGCTGGACCTTTATTAGTGCAGTAAACCCTGGGCTGCTGCTGCTGCTGGCATTTCCTGCTTCCCTCTTGGAGCAGATGTGGGTCAGGCTCCTGCACAGCTCCACTGGCAGCCGGGCAGGGAAGAAGGGGCAAAGGGATGAAGGGATGCTGGGGCTGTGCCCTCTGCCCACGCCAGTGCAGTCACAGGAGTTACTTTGGCTCTGAGGTGTAATTTCTGAGCTAATTTTAACACTTCCAACACCCCACGCGTGCGACATGGGAAGTGTTTGCTGCTTCCTGGCTCTCCAGCACCACCAGGCCGGGGATGCAGTGGGGCGTCCCGAGTGCCTAAACATCAAAGCCTTCCCCTACTCTTTAATTTTCCCCCATACAAAAAAAAGCTGCTCCCTCTGGAGCAAACAGGGGAAGAGGAGTTTGTTTCCCTGGCTCACTTGTGCCCCTGTGCCCCGCAGGTGCCAGTGTCGAGTCCCTCTCGGTGTATGTGTGGTAACAACATGTCTGTCCCCCTCCTCGCCGACGCCGTGACCGTCTCAGGGGCAGAGCGGGAGACCGCTGCGGTAAGGGCTGGGCCCCCTGCTGCTCCCTCCTGCCGGGCTGGGGCACGGGGAGCTGCTCACAGGAGGCTCAGACGAGCCTCAGGCTGGGCCTGTGGTCCCTCAGCTCAGCACGGGGGAGACAGGACCAGCGAGGGCTTGCCTTGCTGGGGAAAAGGGACTGTCCTTGGACTGGGCTGTTGGGGTGTGGAAGCACAGACACAGCCTCACAGCTCGGCCTTGGAGGCCAGTGGGGGTTGGAGCTCATTTGGCTGTTTAAACTTTTAAAAGAAACCCCCTCAGTCCTTCCCTGGGTGCACTGGCTGCCCTCCCTGTGTTCCCCAGGGCTTAGGGGTTGCTGTAGCCTCAGATGAAAAGCCCGTGGGGATGGTTTGTGAGTGCCTGGTGATAGATGGAAAAAATTCCTCCCTGGGAGGGTGGGCAGGCCCTGGCACAGGTTGGGCAGAGAAGCTGAGCCTGTGCCATCCCTGGAAGTGTCCAAGGCCAGGTTGGACAGGGCTTGAAGCACCCTGGGCTAGTGGGAGGTGTCCCTGCCCATGGCAGGGGCTGGGATGAGATGAGCTTAAAGTTCCCTTCCCACCCAAACCATTCTGTGGTTCAAGCCGGGGCTCTGCTCTGTGTGGTGCCATATCCCAGACCCACCCATCCCTCATGCTCCAAGCAGCTCAGAGGTGGCCTGAGCGTCACTAATTTGAGTCTCTTCTAGTCAGTGACTCAGTGTCCATTTGCCATATCCCTGCCAGCCCAGCCCAGCCCTACCCCTCTCCCAGGGCTCCAACTGTCACACCAACCAGTCTCTTCTTTTTCTCTTTGACAGGTCATTTTCTTGCATGGCCTTGGGGACACGGGGTGAGTATCCCTGGAGCAGGCTCGACCTGGGAGGTGTGGTTTGCTGCTGTGTTTTGCCCTTTGCTGCTGCTCTCCCCAGGGGCAGCTCCGAGATCTGTGTGGGGCTTTGGGCTGGGGTGGGTAGCTGTTCCTGCACCAGCCTCGCAGGGAATCGAAGGGAATCACAGGGAATTGAGGCCGGCAGCTGTCTGCACTTGAATATTTATGATCCCGGCAGCCTGGCAGCCCCCACCCCCCGCGGGTGATTCGGTGCTGCCTTTCAGGATTGCTGATAAGCACTGCGGTTTTTCCAGTCCTTGGGAGGGCTGGGAGCTGGGCTGTACCAGCTCAGGGCATCTCTAGTGTGCCACCTCAGAGGAAAGCCTGGGGTATGGAGGTCCCTTTGCAGGAGATTCCCTCATCCATGTCCGCCCTGCTCCAGCTCCGGGGCTTTGTGTGCTGCCCTGAGGCAGAGGGGCATCAGCACTGGGGCTTCATGGGGTGAGGGGTTCAGGCTGTTGGGGTGGGCAGGACCTGGTAAAATAGCATCAAGGGGGGCAGCAGCCTTGGAGAAGATGGCTCAGACAAGCCTTGATCTCACTGTGCTCTCTCCCAGGCACAGCTGGGCCGACGCTCTCTCCTCCATCCGCCTCCCCTACGTGAAGTACATTTGCCCTCACGCGTAAGTGCTGTCCTTGCCAGGGGGCCCTGGGGGAGCTGGGGGGGTCTTGGGTGGCTGTGAGGCTGCCAGGGCTGTTTGTTGGGGGAGGCAGATGGTGGCCTGAGCCCTGACCTGCCCACGGGGCTGCACAGCCTGGCTGGCTCTGCTATCGTGGCCAGTTCCTGCTGCAGGCAGAGCGGTTCCCCACAGAGCTGACCAGCACAGGATCTGCTGCTTCGAGGCTCTTTTGTTCTTCTGTTTATCCCTGGTGGCTGCAGTGAAAGCTAAAGCCACTGGAGCTCCTTCTCCGTCCCGTGGGGAGCTCTGCTGTCCCTTCCCAATGTCCCGTCGGCCTTGGGAGAAGCCAGCAGGAGAGGGATGCAGGTGCTGTGCTGCCCAGGTGGGCTGCTTGGCAGTGCCCTGGAGCTGCCAGCTCAGCTGGGATGTGCTCAGGGATGGCAGGTGATGCCCAGGGTCACCTTGCAGCCCCTAGGCTGGGTCTGGTGGCCCTGATCTGCCACTGTCCCTTGGGAGTTGTGTCCTGCAGCTGTGGACAGGAGGGACAGTCCCCCCCATGCCCCTTGGCTCCAACTTGAGCTAAACCATCCCCACTGTTTCTCTGCAGGCCCCGGATCCCGGTGACCCTCAACATGAAGATGGTCATGCCCTCCTGGTCAGTGCTCTGGGGGGAAGGGGTGGGTGGGACCCTTTTGGGGAGTGAGAGGGATGGGGGGACTGAAGAGCCAAAACCCACTGCCCTGTGGGAGTCGGGAAGGGCAGAGCCCCCCCAGCTCCTGCCTCCCCAAGCCCTGGGTGCTGGGAGAGGTTGGGGCTGACCCTGCTGCTCCTCCCAGGTTTGACCTCATGGGATTGACTCCAGATGCGCCTGAGGATGAAGCTGGGATCAAGAAAGCTGCAGAAAACAGTAAGAAGCTTGGGGGCAGGGGAAGTGGTGGACTCCTGAGTGCCTCTCCCTCTCTGGGACTGAAGCAGGTGTTTTCCTTCCACCTCTCCTTCCTTTCCACCCTCCTGTGATCCTAGTCCCCCTTCTCTCTGGCACCTCTGCCTCTCCCTGACGTGCCAAATGTCCTGTGTGCACCATGAGGTGTCAGGTAGTGCTTTTCATTCTCCCCTCACCTTCCCCTGACCCCTTTCTCCATCTCCTTCCAGTTAAAGCAATCATTGAGCATGAGATGAAGAACGGGATCCCCCCCAACCGCATCATCCTGGGGGGCTTCTCACAGGTGAGCTGGAGCACATGAGGGTTGGGCCCCCAGTTTGCCCTCCACAGACCCCTCTCAGAGGGAGCCTCTGGCAGGAGGTGGGTGCCCCAGGCTCCCCCCAGCACTGACTCCACCCTGCTCTGCTCCAGGGCGGTGCCTTGTCGCTGTACACGGCTCTCACCTGCCAGCACCAGCTGGCTGGCATCGTGGCACTCAGCTGCTGGCTCCCACTCCACAAGGCCTTCCCACAGGTATCCCTTGCTGCTGTGTCTGCAGGGAGGGGTGGGGTGGGAGGATTTTCCCTGCTGGAATTCTCCAGGGCATTTTCCAGCAGCTCTCCCACAGCCCTGCTGAGGAGGGAGCTGCCAGGTGATGTGTTGGGCACACAGATGCAGCACCTGGCCCAGTCTCTGCTGGAACCCCCTCACCTGGGCACCCCTGAGCGTCCCTTTCTCATGGCAGGCGGCGAACAATGGTGTGAACAAGGACATTGCCATCCTGCAGTGCCACGGGGAGATGGATCCCATGATCCCCGTCCGCTTCGGGGCCCTCACGGCCGAGAAGCTGAAATCTGTCGTCACCCCCACCAAGGTGCAGTTCAAAACCTACCCCGGCGTGATGCACAGTTCCTGTCCTCAGGTCAGTGCCACGGGTGAAGGAGGGAGGGGATGGAGCCCCCTGGGAATGTCTCCTTGCTGTGGTGACCAGTGACAGGACTGAGGGAACGGCTGGAGTTGTGTCAGGGCAGGGGCAGGGGGGATCTCAGCAAAAGCTTCTTCCCCCAGAGGGTGGTGGGCACTGACCAGGCTCCTCAGGGCAGTGGGCACGGCCCCAAGGCTGCCAGAGCTGCAGGAGGGTTTGGATGATCCTCTGAGGGACAGGGTGGGATTGTTGGGGTGTCTGTGCAGGGCCAGGGGTTGGACTGGATGGTGCTTGGGGGTCCCTTCCAGCACAGCCCCTGTGCCCCATTCCCGGCCCCGGGTCCCCCGTGGTGACGGGCCGTGCGCTCCCCGCAGGAGATGATGGCAGTGAAGGAGTTCATCGAGAAGCTGCTGCCCCGGGTCTGAGCTCGGGACTGGCGCAGGGGAGGGTGCCGAGGCCGCCGCCCGCCCTTGCCCCGTGACCCGCCTGCTGCGAAGGAAGCCATGGCCCCCTCTGCCCCCGCCGCCCCCGGCCCTGCCCCTGCCCCTCTCACCGCGCCGCTCGGGCCGGGCCGGCTGTCCCTGCTGCTCTCGGAGCCCACACTGGGGCTGTGGAAGGCGAGTCTTGGAGTGGCCTTTCCTCTCCTCCTCTGGCTCCGAGCGGGTTCCCTGGGGGTCACCGTCCCCGGGGCTGGCGCAGGGTGGGGGAGGTTCTTCTGTTGGGTTTGGGTTTTTTTACCAGTATTAGGGTGGGACGTGGCGGGAGGAGCACAGGGCAGGGCTGGGGCGCCCCTGTGGCTGCTCTCGCCTCCGCTCGGTGGCTCACGGGTTTTCAGGGAGAGCTCAGGAACCCGGGACTGCCCTGTGGACGTGCCAGGCCCCGGGTTGGGCTCTGCCTGGGGCCGGGAAGGGTCAGCGCGGCCCCCGCACCTCCCGCACGGCCCCGCCTGTCGCACACGCACACTCCCCACCGGCCTGGGCCGCTCTGCCCTCCTCAGATAATCGCCTCCTTCCTCCTCCTCCGATTCCTCTTGTTGCTTTTACAATCTCCTCGGCCCTGCAGGGCTCCAGAGGCATCTCCCCCCGGCCCAGAACAGCTCTGCGCCCTCAGAGCCCCAAAGCTTCGTTTACAGTCACGGAGCCCGATGCCGGCCCATCCGTAATGTGTCTCTTGCTGCTACTTGTCCTTTCCTTTGGACTTGGGCTGGCACGGGGAGGGAGAGGGAGGTCCCTGCACCCCAGGTTTGGCTCCTGGCACAGCTGGAAGAAGCAGCTCTGCTCCCAAGCCTTCATCTCACCAGCATCTGAGGCCTGGGTGCCACTGCCCCCATCCTGTGGGCAGTGTGGGGGTCTCTGCTCCCTGGGGCTGTGGGCTCTTGGCCCACTGTGTACAATCACCAGGGTCCCCGGGTCCCTTGCCAGCGGGTTTGTCCTCTCCTGAGTGCTGGCATCATGCTGGGGTGTGGGGCCGGGTCCATCCCCAGCAGCTCCCTGGGCACAGGGCCCCGAATGTCTCCTCGGGGTGGGCTCCTGGCCCCCTTTCCTCCCCTCCCCTCCCCTCCCGCAGGGCCGAGGGCAGTGGCTGTTGAGCAGTGCTGCCCTCGCCTCACCCCGGGCTGAGCCCGCAGCCCCACAGCTGGGGCTGATCATGTCTTTGGAACCCCCCACACCACCCCTGGCCCCGGGGCTGTGCCCGGCCCCCCACCCTGCAGAGCCTCTGCCCAGTGCCCACAGGACCAGCAGTGGGCTGGGGGCTCCCCAGGGTGAGGGGCTGCTCTCGGGGCTGGGGGGACTCTGCTCCAGCTGTGCCCCCCAGCCCGGGATGGCCAAAGCAATAACCTGCTCTCCAGAGTCGGATCTGTGGGACCCACCCTTGGTTGGGTTCTTGGCTTGGGGTTTGGTTGGGTTTTTAATGTTTTCTCCCCTTTGGGAAGTCTAAACCAGCAAAGCTGATGCTGGTGTTGGGGGAGCCCAGCTCTGCCCCTGCCCCGGGGTTCAGTCCCGCTGGGGCTCCTACGCTGTGTTTTAAAGCTGCTCTGTCCCTTCAACCCGTGCTTGGCCAGGGTGGGGCACGGGGGGCTGGCTGAGGTGGGAGAGCAGCTCCCTGTGCAGTGCTGGGGGCTGGTGATGGACAGACAGACCTGTTTGACTGTGAACTGGAACCGTGTGCGATGGGGGGGCCCGGGACCATCCCTGGGGGCTCGTCTGGCCCCTCTGCAGAGCATTCCTGCTCACTCCCTGCCCGGCCAGGGCCGTGCCGGGACCTGGGAGGGAGAACAGCTTCTCTCCATTCCTCAATCTCAATACAGCTTTGGGTTTCTTTTTTTTTTCTTCTCTCGTCTTCCTTGTACATGTTTGGGGTTTTTTGTGTGTGTGTGCGTGCGTTCCACAGAGAAACAAGGTTAAATAAATCCTGAACCTACCCCGGAGCCGAGCTGGAGTCATTTGTGGCTGGGCAGGACCCCCAACCACACCTCTGGGAGGGAGGGCTGGGGGGAGCGGGTTAGAAGGAGGCCCCAGGGTGCCGTTTTTGGGGGCAGCAGCTCTGGCTGAGGGGAAGCAGAACAAAGCTGCCACTTAGAAAGTAGGAAAGTTTATTTAAAAACAAATCAAAAGCTCGATTCATAATTTAGTAGCATAAGTTATTCATCCAGCCAACAGCAAAGGGGGGCAACTGCGTCAGCCCTGCCTGACAGAGCCCTTGGAGCTGCCAGGAATAAATAGGAGCAGTCTGAGAGGCTCCTGGGCAGCCTTTGGCAATGGGATTTGGGAAGTGGCTGCCACAGGGAATGTGGAAGCAAAATCAGGCACCCGTGGGGTGATAAACCAGGCCAGGCTGGCATGGCCCTGGCAGGGGCTTCTCCAGCTCAGCAGGAGCAGGTGGGATGAGATTTGGTCCCCAAAACCATGCTGGGGGGCAGGGAGAAGGGGGATGTGTGGGAAGCCCTTGTCAGCCAGCAGGGCATTCACCCTGGAGACCTGGGCTGAGGAAATGAGCTGTGGTGGCTCATGTGGAATGTGACTGGTCCCTGTGGGAGTGGGGCTGTTCTGTGCCCGGGGCAGGGGCTGTGACCAAGAGCCAGGTGGGGCAGCAGGGAACAGGTGTGTTCCTCTGCAGTTTGGGCTCCGCAGGACTCACATGTCCAAGTGCTGGATGCAGACACTTCCCAGGGCTCAGGGAGGGCCTGGAAGCAGCTCCAGTGGTGGCTGCAGGACCCAGCCAAGCACAAGCCCTGGGCATTCCCGGGGCAGCTTTCACTGGAGCCAGACCAGGCCCTGACTCTTTTCTCCATTGTGGTTCTGCTCTGTGAGATGCAAAGGATCTGGGGGGATGAGGATGAGGAGGGGAGAGGCTGAGGATGCCCCAGCCTTCCTGCTCCATGGCAGAGGCAGGAGGGGGAGCTGGAACTGCTCCCAGGGCAATGACAGCCTCGCTGGGGCCCAAGGAGGCAGGAAGGGCTGGCCTGGAGCAGCCCCTGAGCCCGGCCAGCCCTCAGCCAGGCTCAGTTCTTGTTGAAGCCCGTGGGGTTCTGCAGCTGCCACCGCCACAGGTCCTCACCTGGAACGGGGAGAGGGGAGGGGAGGTGAGGGTGGGCCCGGCGTGGCAGTGCCCGGGGTGCCAGGAAGGGGGGTCCTTACACATCTTGTCCAGGCCAAAGGCAGCTTTCCAGCCCAGCTCCCGCTCGGCCAGTGCCGGGTCCGCGTAGCAGGAGGCCACGTCGCCCTCGCGCCGGCCCGTGATCCTGTACTTGATCTGCAGGGAAAGCAGCTCCGTGGGGGCTGGGGGCTCGCAGGGGGCACGGAGGGGACAGTGCCAGGGGCTGCTGTGGCAGTGATGGCTCGGGGGGCCAGGGGGGTCTGTGGGAGCAGCTGGTTCTGTGCCTGGGGCTCTGCAGGTCGGACCTTACCTCCCTCCCCGAGGCTTTCTCCATGGCCTGGACCATCTGCAGGACGGAGTAGCCGGTGCCTGTGCCCAGGTTGTAGATCTGGGAGGAGAATAAGGGACATGGATCAGCTTTAGCTCCCCCCAGGACCCCCATGCCCCTGTGTCCCCTGGGCTACCTTGCAGCCACAGTTCTCCTTGAGCTTCTTCAGCGCAGCAATGTGGCCCTTGGCCAGATCCACGACGTGGATGTAATCCCTGACTCCTGCAGGGAGCAGAGAGTGAGGGCAGAGCCTGTGCTGGAGGGCTGGGAGGGGGCAGTTCTGCCCCACCCATTCCATGACATACCCGTTCCATCGTCAGTCTTGTAGTCATTCCCAAACACACTCAGGAATTCCCGGCGTCCCACTGCCACCTGGCAGAGGGACAAGGAGCCCTGTCAGCCTGTGCCCCCCTGGGAGCCCAGGGGTCCCCAAAGGCTGTGGCGGGGTGGTACCTGTGCCACGTAGGGCATGAGGTTGTTTGGGATCCCCTGAGGGTCTTCTCCAATCATCCCCGACTCGTGGGCACCGATGGGGTTGAAGTAGCGCAGGAGAACAGCATTCCAGTCCTGGGGAGACACAGACTCTGCCTGGGTGGGTGCCTGGGGTGCTCCCTCGGCTTCCACCCCACAGGGACAGCTCCTCACCCGCTCTGCTTTGCAGAGATCCTGGATCATCTCCTCGATGAAGAACTTGGATTTGCCGTAGGGGTTGGTGCAGCCCCCGACCGGGTGGTTCTCGTCCAGGGGGAGGTATTTGGGGTCCCCGTAGACGGTGGCAGAGCTGCTGAACACGATGTTCTTCACACCATGGGCCTTCATGGTCTGGGCAGCAGGAACAGCGAGCACTGAGCTCCGTGTGCGGGGGGTCAGCCCTGCCCAGGCACTGCCACGTCCCAGGACAGGGCCTGGGGAGCACCGGGAGCAGAACGGCCACGCCAGCACAGGATCACACGCCCTTGTTCTTCCTGTTACACCCTGCCCAGATCCTGGTCTCTCCCACATCCCACGGCACAGATCCCTCAGGCTTCACCCCAACAGCACAACAAGGGCAGGGAGTTCTCACAAGGTGGTCTCCCCTTTCCCTGTTTTCCCTGCAGCCCTGAAATCCCCCCTTTATGGTGGTCCCAGCCCCCCCCTCACCTCGAGCAGCCGGATGGTCCCAGTGAGGTTCACTCTGTAATACTCCAGAGGCTTCTGCACGGACTCCCCCACTGCCTTGAGCCCCGCAAAGTGCAGCACGGCCGAGAACTGGTGCTGTGCAGGGGGACAGCAGTGGGACAGGGGACATGGTACACAAGACAGGGGACACAGGACAGGGGATACGAGACAGGGAACATGGGACAGGGGACCCAGGACAGGGGACACGAGACAGGGGACAGGGGACCCCTGGGTAGGACCAGCCCGGGTTCCCCCCATCCGGCTCCAGCACGGCAGATCTGCCCTCCCTGCTCCCACCCCGCCGCTCTCACCTTCCCGAAGAGCTCCCGGAGCGCGGCCCCGTCGGTGATATCGAGCTCCTGGAAGGGCACGGGCCGGCCCGTGATCTGCTCCACGCGCCGGAGGCTCTCGGGGAGCTCATCGGGCCCTGCGGGAGGAGAGGAGAGGAGAGGGGGGATAGGGGGGATGGGGATGAGGGGGGATAGGGCGGATGAGAGGGGGATGGGGGGGATGGGGGGGATGAGGAGGGGATGGGGGACATGGGGTGGATGAAGGAGATGGGGAGGATGGGGGGGGGGGATATGGGGGAGATGAGGGGGTGAGGGGATGGGGGGTGAGGGAATGAGGGGTCCGGGGCCGCCCCACACACCTCTGGCGGCGTTGTGCAGGTTGTCGATGACCACCGGGCTGTACCCCGCCTGCAGCAGCTCCAGCACGCAGTGGCTGCCGATGTAGCCGGCGCCGCCCGTCACCAGCACCGGCTCCATGGCCCTGCGGGGGCACCGGGCTCGCTCAGAGACCACTCAGAGACCACTCAGCCCCCTCAGTGCTCCCTCATCCCTCAGAGCCCCCCCAGAGACCCCCCACAGCCCCTTCATCCCCACAGCCCCCTCAGCCCCCTCAGTGCTCCCTCAGCCCCTCAGAGACCCCTCAGAGCCCCCTCAGCCCCCTCAGACCCCCCTCAGAGACCCCCCACAGCCCCCACAGCCCCCTCATCCCCTCAGAGCCCCCCCAGAGACCCCCCACAGCCCCTTCATCCCCACAGCCCCCTCAGTGCTCCCTCAGCCCCTCAGAGACCCGTCAGAGCCCCCTCAGCCCTCTCATCCCCCTCAGACCCCCC
>JAWWEE010000058.1:4908357-4958596 GCA_035221455.1 Xenops minutus
CCATGGCCCTCCTACAGCCCTTCAGGCCGCTCCTGCAGCCCTTGAGGTTCCTCAGGGTGCCATGGCCTCCCTCATGGCTCCTCAGGGTGCCATGGCTCTCCTCAGGCCCCTCAGGGTGCCATGGTCTCCCCACAGCCCCTCAGGGCGCCATGGTCTCCCCACAGCCCCTCAGGGCGCCATGGTCTCCCCACAGCCCCTCAGGCCGCCATGGTCTCCCCACAGCCCCTCAGGGCACCCTGCACAGCAACCAGCACAGCCTCAGCCACCTCACCATGCCTTGAGTGATCACACTCCTCTGGCCCCCTTACCCACAGCACTGGTGAGCCCCAGGAGTTCTTGTGCCATTGAAAAATGTGGAACAGGTAAAAATTTTCTTAGGAAGCGATGTTCTTTGGTGTTTGGTGTTTGTATGCTTTCAAGCCTGGTCAACAAGAAGGGAGATTCAATGTGCAGCAGAGAGCAGCTACCAGTTAAGCTCTTAAGTGATGTCCACATGTTAAAAAAACGAGTTATGTGTTGGCAGAGTTGCCTTGTTAAGGTTTAGGGCTGGATGTACTTCAGGGATCTCAGACCCAAGAAAGGACAAGCAGAGACTGGAGTTTTGGTGGGAGTGTGGCACAAAGCAGAAAAGAAAGACTGACTCTGTGGGCATTCTGGAAATCAATGGAATCACCAGAGTGGAGTTTGGGGAAGGAGGGAAATCCACACTGCCTGGATTTCCCTTTCTGAACTCTTCACATGGGGAATCAAAACTTTGAATAAGATCCAGATAAGATTATAAATAGTCTCATGGAGTGCTTTGCAGGAAAAATCACTTGGTTTGGTGGAAGAGTGGATCCAGAGCTATGATCCCAACCTGTCGGGGTTTGTCCTCCAGGATTCCTTGGGGCCACGGGACACAGTTTGCAGTCTTTATGTGTTTCCCTAGGGAACTGCAGGGAATGTCTCACCTCAGTCTGGGTGCCCTGGGCCAAGGGCATTGCCACTGCCATGAGAAATGGGCACTGCTGTTGGAAATACATCATCACCCCCATTGTGAAGACAGGCAGGTGAAATGCTCTTTTAAGAATTTTCTGTAGTTTCAAGTTAAAATGTTTTAGCATCAATTAAGGTTCGAAAGAGTGTTAAGTGTGTTTTTAGCATGTGATATCTGCAATTTGTAACTTAAATCACCTTTGTATTCCAGTTACCATCGGCTGAGGTCAAATAAGGAAGATGTGAGTTTGCCAGGCAGGTTATGTCAAGTGTGCTGGGAATATTTAGGTAGGTGCTGAACCAAAATAACACATATATACACACTTTGCTTTAACATCATTCCCATTTTATGTCATCAAAGCAAATCACTGTTGTTCTGTCACAGGCCTTAAATGAGTAATCAATGATCTCTGTGCTGGTTTAGAAGTAAACCTGAAGTGTCTCGTATTTTCCATCCCACAGTTCACAGATACAGCAATTGTTCAGTGTTCTGTGGATCTCCTGTTGGAACACCAGGCTGTGTGTTTGGTTTCAGGGTGTAGCTGGCAGCAGTTTCCCAGCAACTCCCAAACAATGGTAGCAAGCTCTTGGGTGGCTTTTTGCAGCATTGGTGCTTTAAAGCAGCCTCCTCCTCCCCGAGTTTTACCAGCCTTGATTTCTGGGCTGCTGATCTGATTCCTGTGTAACTCAGATGGGATTTAATTCTGGCTGCAGAAGTCCACTTAGCATTAGAACTGCCTGGGAAGCAGAATGAACACAATGATCCTTTATGCCACTAAAACTCCCCATGAGAACAGCCTTATCCCAGAATAAGAATACACTTCCCAAATTGCTTGTATCACATTGTAAGTGTTACTAACTAAAACACAACCTCCCCCTCACAGACTGCTCTTCTAGCATTGGAACATGTACTCAGCACTCTTAATTGGAATAAAACAACTCCAGGAGGAGTTTAAATGGCATAACTCTGTTCATGGAGGTCTCACACCCGAGACCAATTCTACCAAATCTGCAGTGACTTCCATAGGTATGAAATGGAGCTGCTGCTGCAACAGTGGGAGCTGATCAGCAGGGAAAAGGGAAATGGCTCTAGGCACAGATCTGTGCATTTTATACTTCAGCAGAGACACAGAGTATGGACAGAACAGTCTGGTTTACTTGAGCTTCACAAACTTGGACCATGACAAAATACTGGGAGTTTGTTGCAAATTGGGAGAATGTTTAATTTCTTTTGCTCTTGTAATGCCTCATTTTTGTTAATTGTACTCATATGTGGTTCAGTTTAAGAACAGTCACCCATTATTACTTTGTAATTGTTAAGGACTGTTAAATACTTCATAGCTTCTCATATGTTACTGTTTCTGTTCCTCTGACATGTGGTGTGGATCAGCTCAACAAATGTCTGATTGTTCTTTGCTGGCCAGGTTATAGAGAAAGGGGTTTGGTAGAAGACTAAACTTTATTAACACAGGAAATAAAGCTGAGTATGTTCAGTGAGTATGTAAGAAATCAAGGAGCATTTACATGGATTTTGCCTGTTCCCAAGGATTATTGTGATTTAATTGGAACATCATGATTTATGTTCAGGCTTGGTTGTCTGGGAGCAAACTTCTGTCACTCTGAGTACAGAGGGGATCTATGGGAGTCCTTAGGGAATACAGTCCTATAATAATGGGAAGTGATGCACGTGTGAAAGAAGAGCAGAAATCATAACTATTCCCTGTACTGTTAACCCAAGACAACTGTTTGTTCAGATAACAAAGATCACACCTTGTGGAAAGTGCACTTTATTTTAGGTAAGTAAAGGTATCACAAAGGAGATGATGTATATTTAAACTTTCTTGCTTTTTCTGACAAGTGTTACTCCACCAGATGTTATAGTCTGTAGAAGACAAATATGCATAATTTGTTTTCCATTTAGACTTTAGGAAATCTATTTATAGCTAAGTGACAGAAGTTTCTGTAATCCATGTATAAATCCATCTTAGTCCACAGGAAAATACATTCACAGTACCTGCCTATAAATATAGGTATAACATTCATACCAGGGAAAAAAAATTACAGAATCAGCCCTGAAGACAGAAAATCTAAATATAAATGCCATCAACTCCATTCTAACACTATCTTGCTTCCTTAATGTTAGAAAAGTAGTTTCCTAACTCAAATGTTATTATACTCATTTGGACCTTGTACTCCTATGGTCTGAGGGAATGGTATGTCCAAACCATGTAACTTTTATGGGATTGTTGTGCTCCCTGGAGCAGTCCTTACCCAAGGGGGCACTTTGTAGAAGCCCAATGAGCTTCACTGTAGAGCAAAGCTCTTTGTCAGTCCTAAATAATGTAGAACTAAAGAACTGTGAAGAATTGAGGTGGAACGAGGGCACTGTAAATATTCAGGTTTGGCTCAGCCCTTACTGTCCTTTCAGAGGTGCTGCTGTGGCTAAAGCTGAGGGTGGACACACTGCTATGGGAATCCAGGGAATTTCTAAGGAGTCTTCCTGCAGCACAGCAGCCAAAACCCTTCACACTTCAGTGCCTGGAATTGGCCCCAGGGTGGTAATTAATGAGAGGATTCCTTGAGCAGGATGCATTAAATACCTGAGCAATATCTAAAGGAGAGTCATCTGGGTTGGTTTTAAGAAGAAAAATGAATTATAAAGAATACTAAAACTGTTTTCCACTAACTGGTTTGTTTGAAATATCTGTAAGGAATTCTGCAAGTAATGTCATTTTGGGTTTGTTTAAGGTATTTGTTTTAGGTATTGAACCTACACTAAAAGCCAATCAACACTTTCTCCTTCAGCATTTTTCTTAACGTGTTCTTATTTCTAACACTTACCTCCACCATTTCATTTCCTTTCACTTCTTGCTCATGAGAGAATTTATCTGATTTGCACACAAGCTTCCCATTGACCAAGTTCACAGTACACTGTTGGGACACAGATTTTGGAATTCAATTAGAATTAGCACAGGACTGATTAGGAAATAAGTGGTGCTGATGTTTTGTAATCACATCTGCTGATTTTAACTGGAGACCATGGCATTTCTGTGGGAGTTCTAGAAGAAGCATTTCTGTTTGTTGAAGTGATAGCAATGTTTGCTGATGGAAATGGTACAAGCAGGTTTGACTCACAGAGAAACTCAAGTGAAGGGGTGAATAAAGAGATGCCCCATCCCTGGAACAGCTTACCTTTAGCTTCCTGCCATCCATCGTGGTGATATCAGCCTCCTTGCCAAGGGTAAAGGAGTTGGTTACAGATTGCTTGGGTGTTTTTGATGTCACAACAAAGTCATTTCCTTTCTGTTGTATTTCAACAATAGGCTTGATATCTTTGGCCACCTTGATAATGTCATCTGGCATCCCTGTAAAAACATGATTCCTCCTCTCACATTACTGACCAGCTCTCAGTGTCAGTCACTCCCAGCTCCCTGACCAGCGTCACACCGGATCATCACACCCCTCTGCTGACCAGCTCTCACGGGTGTTAATCAGTCTCTGGTGCTGGAGAACAGGCTTGAGTACCAGCAGCACTTTGGGATGCTGAATGTGCCATCCACACCTTCTAGTTAAATGTGTTTGTAAAGTTAGATGTTAATCAGCACAAGTCCCTTTCTGGCACAGCTCTTCTTTCTTGAGGAACTCATCTAACATCAGAGTAGGGGTTTGGGGCTTATCTGTAGCCCTTCTACATCAGTTTTTAGGACTCTTCTTTTCATGTCCCAATTAGATACAACAGATTTAACCAGGCAATGGAGAGTTTATGACAGACAGGAAAGGAACAAGCCAAGAGCTGTGGTGCAGAGTGTGTGGTGCAGGTGGTTTCAGGAGGAAGCAGCCACTTACCAAGGGCTTTGAGAAAGGGCTCGAGGTTCTCCTGGGCATAGACCTGCCAGGTCCCGGTGAACGCCATCCTGTGACACCCGGCGAGGGCTCTGCCTGCACCTTGGGGGCTACTTATGGAAAGGGGAGGGCCAGCCCAATTGTCAGATGGCTAATTATTAACTGGGAAATAACAATTATTAATCATTTATTTGTGCTTAATGATCATAACCTCTAGTTCATGCTGCTCTCTGGAAGGCCTTACCTTGACGTTGGGGATGTTGCAGTTGTTGTGGGTCACTGACCTCAGTTCTCATTATCCATAATTGGTGTAAAATGTTGCATAGCTTCATTTGTCATATTTTTGCTCACAACTTCTATGTTTTATACATTTTACTGTGTTTTGAATAGAATTCTTCAGATAAAGTGCCATAATTTACAATGGGTTGAGGTAATTACTGTTGTACAGCAGGAACTTCCTAATTATCACAATATTCTCTACTATGGGCACTTGAACCTTAAATGGTGAATAGTGAACTAATAAAATCCACAGCTATTTGTTCCAAAATTGTGGGTCTCCAATTGCTTGAGGTCAGGGAAAATCCTGTTGGAGTGGGATGTCAGTTTATGACTTTATCCAGTAGATGTCAGTAATGTGCATCTAAAGCTGAATGAAATTCACTTTATTATTACTGGTTTTTAATAGTCACTGCATACACCGAAGGTAAAAGGTAAAATGAAACATGGAACATTGATTGGAGAGTGGATGCAGGAAGTAAAGAGGATGTTTTCTTTTTCTCCTCCCCAACTGCCCCAGGAGCTCCTCACTCCTTCCAGCCCTAGAGTGACACTCCTTGCTGCCTGTGCAGGCGTGACTGTTGATTTTGGAAGGCACTCATTGGATTCTGTGCCTTGCAGTTCTATTGCTCAATTCAAACAGACCTCTAGCCCAGGGGTGGGTGACCTTTCTAAGTTCATACCAGTCAGTAATTCTTCTGTTTAAATAGAAAACCAACACCAAACTGTTTCTTGGAAATTCTTAACTTCTCTTTTAGTGTGTAATTCTAAAAGAAATTCAGACACAAGGAGCCAGTGCTGTAATTACATTTACAGGGTAGAATCCCTGAGTAGCAAGGATGAAGGACTGGTAGGGAATAAGGCCATTTTTATGTGTGGAGTGTGTCCTGACTTCCCACAGCCACACAGACTGATTTCCTCATGCATATACTCAAGAGCAGGGCTGAGATGTCACCCAGGGTTTAAGTTTAATAACACACACATAAGCATTTGTCAGCTACACGACAACCATAACATATAGGGATTTAACACCAAAAAACTCCACCAAGAGCCTGGTTCTCAAGTGTGAATCCTCTCGTTTTCCCACGTGGATTGCAACTACCAAAACAAAAATACTGAAATGCTACTAAAATAAACAGAGACGTGAGCCTGAATTTTAGTGCAGAGACACTGAAAGGAATCTGAAGGAGTCAAATTCCTTTTTAATTCAAGGGGACATAATTAACCAATTCATTTAGGCTTTTTTGTGGCAATCCCAGCTGGGACCTCCTGCTCCATTCCTATCGGTATCTCTCCGTGTTTATAGACACTGATAGTGACCTGCCCTGTCTCAGACCCGTATTTATTCTTGACATAGATGCTGTATTTTCCTGTGTCTTCATTGCAGACTTTCTCTATGGTGATTGTGACCACTGAATCCTTCACATCCATCCTGTACCGGTCCTTGAACACAATAACCTTCTCGTTTTTGAACCAAGTGATTTCTGGGTAAGGATCTCCAGAAACACAGCAAGTTAAACACAGGGTCTGTTGTAAAACAAGACAACAGAAACAGATCGTGAAGTTATAAATGTGCAAGGCAATTCAGTTCATGAACTCCCAATCATTCAGATTGGAAAAGATCTTTAAGATCAAGTCCAACCCTTAACCCAGCACTGCCAAGGCCACCACTAAACCATGTCCCCAAATGCCACACCCACACAGCTTTTGAATAACAAAAAGAAATTAAGAAAAATCAAAGTCAGTTGTCACATTTTCAAGAGGTAACATTCCAAGACTCCCTCTGCTGATATCCTCTGGTATAATCAGGATTAACCTGCCTGAATTCGCTGTGTCTGTGCAAGGCCCAATTAGCAAAGTTACTCAATATTACCTTATCCTCCATGATGGTGGCAACATCTGGCAGACCTTGAACCACTCTGGCACGACCTGGGAACGAACAAACACAACCTTTCAGTTTTTCTTATCAGCAAACCACTTGGCTTTGTGTAACTGAGGAAAGAAATTAATTCACTTACGCTTTTCTGCTATTGCTGCTTCCCTGCCAGTGAGAGAAGAGATTGTTGTTTTATTTATTAGCCATTACATTCTCAGTTTAGAGTATGACACTCAAAATAGATTTAGCTGTGAAAATATTTAGGCAGGAACTTACTTTAGCCTTCTGTGCTCAGCCAGGGCATCTTCAAAGGCTGCAAGAAGGAAAGGTTTTAGGGAAAGTTGCTGTTTATTTTGACTCAGTAAATTTAACATAATGGCTCGGCGTTGGGATTACATAGATAAAGGTAATCATCATCTAGATGGTGTCTGTGCCTGCCTTAGGGAAATATGGCTCTCTTTGCATACTGCTGAAATAAGTGGGGCCTTTCCAAAGAGAAGTTCAGGAGGGGAAAAATCTCCAGCAGTTTGGGCAAGTCTTTGTAAAGCTCAAAGTTCTCTTTTGCAAGATTCCTCCTGCGAGCTCTGCTGGCCAATGGAATGGGACACGTCCCAGGAGCAGCTGCCCCTCTTCTCATCCTTCCCCTGCAGGGCCTTGCCCTGTGGCAGGGCTGCCCAAAGGCTTCATCCTGCCCACTTCCCTTCCCCTCGTGCTTCCCTGGCTGCTGTGGGCACTGCCCAGCCCTGCTTGCCCCAGTCCCATCCCAGGCTCTCATGGCACTGCAGCTCCAGCTCCAGGGAAGGGGAGAGCAATCCCTGCCCACGACGTGGAGGACTCTTGGAAAGCAGCTCAGGTGTTTCTCGTTGCTGGGATGGTTTGACTGAGCTCACCTTGCCCAGACAGGTCCGTTGACAGTTTGTGGGAGCTGTTCCCATCAAATAACTCCAGGGTGTATTTTCCCTTATCAGCATCCGTGGGGTTCAGGATGTGCAGCCAGACCCGGTTCATGGTGCTCCCAGCTTTCATCCTGTCCCGGCTCTCGAGCTGCTTCTCCCTAAGGAAACAAGTGCTGTCACCTCATTAGCATTTAGGAGAGCTGCATGAATTAGGATGTTAACTTTTCTTAGACCTCTGCTGCTTGCAAGTGTGGGAGTCAGATTTATTTCATGGAGAGTTTTGTACTTAGTCACCTGTGGAACTCCCATGGGGCATCCAGCTGTGCTTTTAGGCAGTTTGCCAAAGCTTTACAAACTCAAAGAAGACCTCTTAGTTCTCATTTCAGAGATTAAATAGCATTTACATGTTGAATATTTGTAAGCATTTAGCCCTTAAAATTATTAAAAATTGGCCTCCTTATATACATGTGTAGGTGGTGTCTACTAAAACACCATTTCTCTATTTATGGAGACATTATGAGGCTAAATTAGCCAGTGTTTGGGAAGAATTTTATAGTGTTTGGGAATATTTGTTATTCAGAGTGGGGGAATAGGGTAGTTTAGGAAAAAAGTAGTAGGAATAAACTTGGAACAAACCCTGTCTGTAACCAAGGAGGCTGTAACTGAGCAGCATGGTGAGGGCATTGTTATTATTCTAGTAAAGATGATCACTTACAAATATTTCTGCAGTGCTAAGATAAAAATAACAAGACTGCTCATTCTGGAATTCCAAGACTTGCTTCAGGATGAGAGTGAATTGTGGTTTTCAGCCCTTATTCAAACAAATCTATTTTTAAGTTGCCTTAAAAATATTTGGGCTCAGGCCCAAATGTTTCATTTTGCATAAACAGTTACAAGCATCAGCGTTCCAGAAGCTTTGCAAATGTCTTTTGGGACTCACTTGTGATACCAAGTTGTTTTCATGTAGTCTGTGTAGTACTTCACATCTGTGTAGAGTTTGATGCCTTCCTCAGTAGGCTGAATTTTCAGAGGTGTGGCAGAAAGAGCTGAAATTGAGGAGGACTTTCAAGAACACATAATTTCACATGTTGCACCAGCAAAATCCCAAGCAGCACATTAACATTTCACCGTGGAGAATGTGCCTAGCTGAGAGCAGGATGGAATTCTGCCTCTTGGAGACCCTGGAGCTTTGAGGAGCTCTGGAAGGATACCAGTGTCTCTTCTGGAGGGGTGGGCTGGGCTGCACATCTCCCAGAGCAAGGTGGGACAACGGGCAAGTGCCAGCCTGTGACATTCCCAGGTTCATTTCTTAGTACAGAGGGGTTTAAGTCCCTGGACTCCTTTCCTGAGCATCCTCCTCCCACTGGAGCAGCCATGA
This sequence comes from Xenops minutus, assembly GCA_035221455.1. Taxonomy (NCBI): domain Eukaryota; kingdom Metazoa; phylum Chordata; class Aves; order Passeriformes; family Furnariidae; genus Xenops; species Xenops minutus. The sequence goes on from JAWWEE010000058.1 coordinate 4,917,602, forward strand.
GTGGGTGTTGTGCTCCACCCCAGCCCAGGGACAGCTCCAGGGACATCCCACCTTTCCCCTGCTGCTGTTACTGCTGACATACCACTGATCCTGCACAGCTCCTTGAGAAGCTCTTCAAAGGCTGAAAGACAAGGATTTAAATGTCTATAAATACAATATTTATCAAATCACATCTGATCTACCAACTTTACTTCACTGTGTTAGGATGCTTTATATCCACGAGTTATTGTCTTTTTCTTTTGCAAAGCTCACTGGGAATGGAGTTTTTGTCACTGATTCATTTATTTTTAGATGCTGGGCATTTCTTACTAAATTTAAATGCTCCTATCTTCCTTACCATTCAACATGTGCAACTGCCTGGCTCCCAGAGAGGAGATTTATGTGTCAGGTTTAAAGGATGGATTCCAGATGTCGGGGTAGGATTTAATCTCAGGAAGCAGACCCTTCTGATTGATGCTGAGTTGAAGTGACTGAGACATTCCTGAGCTTTTAACTGTGGTGCTTGACAGAATTTATAGTGCAGTCCAAACTTGAGAAGTGACTGAGTGTGTATTATTGTGTGATACAAGATTCTCTTACCTCCTTTTGTGAGATCCAGCTGGGTGTGGTCCTCTCCTCGCTCATCTGAAACAACTGCTTTATACTGGCCTTCATCTGCTTTGGTCACCTACCAAATACATGTGTAATATCTGCAAAGAGAAACAAAAACCAAACCCCAAAAGCAAACAACACCCCTCCCAAAGAAATTTCCCTTACAGTTGAAACAGGGCAGGATTTGGAAAAGGGGGAAAAGCTGGGATTTTCTTCTTGTTGTTTTCTAGTGATGATTTGGCTGTTTGAAATTAAGATATAAAATCAAACCCAAGCAAGATTCAAATGGGCCACACAGAGACTGCCCTGAAGCTCTCCCTGCTTCAGAATCTGACTATAACATGGAAAGTTTCTTCTCTACCCAAAACATGTGGAATATTAATAAGATCAACCCATACTTTTTTGCATTTTCCTGTGATCAGCAAAGCCTCTGAGCTGTTCTGTGGTGTTCACCTTTGGAATACGCAGAGTTCCTATGCCAGTCTGTGGGTCAAACACTCCACCCTCTCGTGCTTTCTGACTGAAGAACCACTGGAACCTGGTGTCCTTCCTCAGGTTTGTTGCCTGTTTGAAGTCAATATTTAGAAATCAGGATTCCAAAGGCATTTTAATTCTGCATTCCTGGATGTCCTTCTAAGCTGAAACATCACTTACATTAGAGAATTGCTGCAGGAACTCCTTTCTCTATTAAAATGCCTGCCCAAGATATTCTATCCTTACTTTCCCTGGTTGGCATCAAAGCATTTGGATGAACATTTCACATCCTAAAACTGAATGCTACAGGAATTCAGCTGGGCAGTTGCATCCCAGGCTGTGAGTACCTTGCAGGTGAGGAGCACTTCGCAGCTCTCTGTAACCTTCCATCTCAAGTTCTCGATGAAATGTGGCCCTAGAACAGAAAATAAACATCTTTAGCGATGCATTTCCACAGCTCTGTGGCGTTCCCTGCAGAAATGCCTCCACCTAGTGCCGGATCCCCGCAGTGCGGCGGGAGGGAGCGCTCGGCATGAAACGGGGACAGGGAACGGGGGGACCAAGTTCTTCAGACACGCTTTGGTCCTGTCCTGAGCACCTCTGAACCCTGGACCCACAGTCTAGGTTGGTGTCACGGTCGCTGTTAAGTGAATAATCTTTCCAATTTAGTAGTTTTTCTCTGAATTTGTTTTATGAACGTCCTTATTCATGAATGTAAAATGGGGGTTAAAATGCAAGTGGAATTCATGGATCCTTATAAACTTATCTAGAGAATCCTGTTTTCACCAGGCAAAGTGGATCTTAATTACATTATTCATGTTATTCATTATTACATACAGACTGGACAGTTTTCAGGACTCAAAAATGTTACAGCACTGATCCAGCAGGTCTATACTAAGAATTCTGGGTAGTTTGGCTAAATTGTTTAAATAAATTAGCGTATTTTTAAGGGCAGGGCAAAGTATCTGAAAATAAGGAGTATTATCCTAGTGTGTCAATCAGCTTAAATAATGAGTTTAAAAAGATGATAAGAATGTTTAGAGCACTCAGTGCAATGGCTTTACTCAGGTTTTGCCATCCTTTTGACATAATTCTGGCAGGTGATGAACCTTTGGTTTACCTTACCCTGCTTTTTCTTCCATTCCCTCCGTTTTGCATCAGCCTCCTCTGCAACTTTAGCGAAACCTGTGGAAAGCAACGGACAAAGCCAGAAAAGCCCCCATTATTAGAAATTCCTGCCCCAAAAGGTGTTACCAGGGCTGGGATGTTTGTTTATGTGGTACCCTCATACATCAGTCACCTCGTTCTCTCACTGGGCTGGTTCCTGAGAACCTCACACTGAGTTCCATTAAACAAAGGAGCCTTTGAAGACTTGACCATTAAGCATTTAGCAAATGAAATAGGTATTTTGACTGTACAGAAAGGTTAAGAACCCCTGAAATTGTGATGTTTAAAAAGTAAGAAACACTGAAGGCAGAGAGCACAGAGTTTGTCTAGTTTTGGACAACCACAGCTTCTCTGCCTCATTTGTTGTCAGGAAAGAAAAATGGGCACTTTTAGAGCACAAATTTATTTTATATCCTGAATGGAGCGTGTGCTGAAGCTCTCTGGGAAACTGCCTGTTTCTCTCCAGGGAGTCAAGCAGACTTGACATTTTATAGACATTTTCCACTCAAAAACTTTGGTGGCTTTAGAAGGTCGCTTGAAAGCAAAATGCAGGAACTGAAACTAGAGATAGGCACTCAATGGGGAAGGATTTCAGTGAGAATCTTGTTACTTTCTATTTTTAATTACTTTTAAAAGGCTCTCTGTGGTGCACATCCAAGGACCTGCGTGTTTGGTGTTGCTTTGCTGCCTGGCCTTGCCCTGGAGTGCAGTTGACACTGGTTTCTTTATTGGAGTCAGTGCAATGCAATTAACCAGCTGTTAAATACACTGAATTTTCAACCTGATCCTGTCCTGAGATAAATGAGTACTAAATAACACATCACACAGTTTGCTGCCAAGGCACAGTTTACATAGCAAGATAATATGTAAAACATCTCAAAGAAATAACTAAGCATTCCACAGCACATTTAGCTTTAGCAGACTGTTCTTATCATCAAGGACTCTTTATAAATAAAGACCAAAAGCTTCAATTTTTGTTAAAGAGAAATTCAACTCCTTTCTTAAATGATTCCTGGATTTAAACTGTGGGCTAAAATAAGTATTTGCTCTCCCCATTCCCAGTGTGCCATCGTAACTGCTGGAAATACTCTGGGGCCTCAAGTGCCTCGCAAAGTTTCCACTGAGCATGGCAGTCTATATTTGATCCCGAATTTCCACTTACTTTCATCCACAAGGACCAGGGTGAATTGATTCTTGGCTTTCCCATCTTGCAGCTGGGCTGTGTACATCCCTTTATCATCTGCACAGAAGTCCTGGATTATCACTTCTACAAGACCTTTTTCCCTGACAAAGTTTATTTTGCGTTTCTGTGCAAAACAAAGAAAATAAGATAAACTGAAGAGTTTTCATACAGTAGAACTGCTCCAAGGTCAGATCCTGGCACAGCATCTTCTACAACACCTTTCAGGTGCCTGTATCCTTATAAACTTCCCTCCCCTTACAGGGTAATGGAGGCAGTGCATTCTGCTGTTCCATCCTGTGGGATTCACCTCTTATTTACATACATAGGAGTGGTAGAATTGCCTCCAGCAGAGCTTTGCTCTGGGAGAGAGTTTTTGTTAAAACCACCTAACACAACACACAACTCCTTGCTGGATATCATGGATCTTTCAGCTCAGCAGAACTGCCATGATTTTTAGTATCACAGACGTGCTGCACTCAATTACAATCTGTGACACATAACTGCATATTTGGGCACGATGAGTAACATTTCTACCCTCCTCAGCACCCTCCTGAACCTGCTCCACATACACCCCGAAACTGCCAGATGCTTAAACATAAATATCATCATTCTGCCTCACTGTCTTGTTTGCTCCAAGCAAATATTACCCTTACAAGGAGCCTGACAATTGTGTATAACCATGTCAGCCCTCCAGTGGGGAAAAGACAGTTCTTAGAGGAGACAAAGCCTTCGATAAACTTGCTGGGTGTCGTTGTAACCCCCAACACACAGCACTGACAGCTCTGAACTGCCTTGGGCTGGCCCTTTGTTCTCGGGGCTCTGTCTGTGATCTTGGCACTGCTGCTCTGCACTGACCTGTCAGGCCAATGATTTATACTGAGCTTCATTCTCAACTGTTCGCCCCTCTGGTCCTGTCATTCCAAATACTTTTTAAATGTTATAATATTAACTTGATATGGGAAGACAAGGAGGAGGCCTGAGCATTTTTTTGGGTGTCTCAGGAAGTTGAAGCACACTGTGACACCCCAGGCAGGGCTATTTCCAGTGCCTCTCTCTGCGAAATAAATCACTTCCATCTGCTTCTAGAATCCATATTTGTCTGTATTTAGCTCAAATGGACATAGTGGAAAACTTCAGCTTGGCTTGGGAAAGCAGAAGAAAAATATCCCATCTCATTCCAAGAGCTGGAATTCCTTTAGCATCCACTGAAATGGGTTGAGTGTGGTCATCCAAGACAAAGCTGTGCATCCTGCACAGGTGCATTTGTAGCACCACATGAATTACACGTGGCTGACTGTCAGGAAATTGCCTCCTCAGAGGGAAGTGGCAGGTTGTCAGGGGAATATTGCTGAGGAATATTGCCCTGCCTGGAATGTGTCAGTGCTGCAGCCTCGCAGCCTGGGACTGCACAGCTTGGGAACCCCACAGCTGCCTTCCTGCTCGCACACAGCGGAGAGCCACGCTCTAGAATCTTCCAGAAATACACACCAAAGGAACTGCTGGGGATTCAGAAAACTGGGACTGCCCCCATTTGCTCTGTCTCCCTGTTGAACAGCAGTGAGAATGGAATCCAAGGTGGAACCTACGGGGGTGCTCTGGAGCTCCTTGTCGTTGAAGACCAGGTGCAGGCTGGCGCTCGGGGACAGCCGCTCCACCTCCAGCCACAGCCGCACCTCTCCCCTCTCCAGCACGTCCACGTTCCAGCCCGACACCAGCCTGAGCACTGGCAAACAGAGGGCACCACGCAGGGCAGTCACAGCCAGGCCACGGGTTTGGCTCAGCCACCCTTCCCCGTGCCTGCTCGGGGCACCAGGCTGTGCTGGCTCACAGCCTCAACTTACGGGGGTTCCTGATTTCGTGGCTACGTTTCAGTAACTTGTCCAGATCTGAAATGCAAAGGATAAAAAGCCATTTAGATACATACAGCTAGGCCAAAACTAATTAATTGTATCCATTTAATTTAATTTGTAAATGCACTTTGTCAAAAAGAAGATTATAAGTATAAAATACTCGATAACGGGGAGGACTAGAGGAGGTTGTGAAGGTAATTCTTCATTGTGTCTGATGAAAACGTGGGTTGTATCAATTCAAGGAGCGTGTTACAGAAGTTCTAGATCAATGATAGTGTGGCTGTGTGTGAAATGTGAACTGTAATGGAAAAATGGCTTTCCAGGAGCACAAAATCTTTCCCTAGGGGACTGTAAAAGAAACTGCCCTTGAGCCTTCAAGGAATGGAAAACATCTTCCTAATGATGCCACTATCATCAAGTGACATTAGTCACTTACTATTCCTCTACAAGACACTTCCCTCCAAACATCTAATATTAGAAAATTAGGGCACACTAGTTTTTTGTTGTTGGCAAATACTAGTTTTTACCTTCTTTTGTTAGGGTGCAGCTGGCAGAGATATCATCATCTACATCCGTGACCTCCACTGAATAGACACCCAGATCCTTTTCTGAGGGCTCTTTCAGTATAAGCTTGGATCTAGAAGTAAAAGGAATAAAAATTATATTTTCCCCCAAAATCATCCCTTCCATAACAGAATACAAGACATTGGACACACCCAGAACATTTATATAGAATTAATTGGCATTTATAAATTACTTTGAGGAGCAAGGCAGAAACACTGGCAATGTGACAACTGGTGCTTCCCTTGGTGACCTGCAGATTGCACTGAATGGCCATTTCATGGGCACCAGAGCTGGGAACCAGGGACAGGAGAGGGAAACATTTGGCTTCATGTTCTTCTCAGTGTTTAATGTGTTCTTTATTCCACAGTACACGATTCACTCTCTCAGTGTGCTTTATATACTCACCTATTGCCTTTCTCTTCAATCTGAACTCTGTCAGCATCTGGTGGTCCTTCATAGTCCTTTGACCAGATAAATTCAGAGGATTCATTCTTTTCAGGAGCTTCAAAAGCCATATAAATGAAACCCTCTTCATCAACTCCGAGTTCAATTTCATTTGTGCCTGTACGAGCAGAAAACCCACCAAACATTCCTTACTAAAGCAGATCAGGGCTGAGTTTAACCCAAACCACAAAGTCTACAGTTTGAGTAAATTCATTTGGGCAATTTGATTTGTTAATCTTTATTTTGACTGAGGGTCTTTCTTGCTCTGAAACAAGTAGCTGATGCATCATAAATCAGTGTTTGACCAGAGTCATCATTCTATTTACAGACTCACACAATCTCATCCCTTTTAGTTTCATACCAGGTTTGGTTTTGGCCACCACAGGATCTGAGGGGAGTGAAGGGGGTCCAATTCCAGCCTTGTTCAGTGCTCTTACTCGGAAAATGTAGCATTTCCCTGTCTCCAGGCCTGAAACCTGCAGGAAACATGGTCAGGAATTAATGTGAGCCTAACTGAGAAGCACCACTTGGACACCAGGAGCACGCACAGACCTTCATGTGGGTGGTGGTTACAGCCTGTTTATTTATCTGGTTCCATTCCTCCGAGCCTTCTTCACACATGTCCACATAATACCCTGTAAGTGGCCCTGCTCCCGTGTACAGCGGCGCTTCCCAGTGCAGCTGCAGGGAGGAGTCCCTCACTCCAGTGCACCTCACATCGTAGGGGGGGCCTGTGCAGACAGGGCAGGCTGTGACACACTCCAAACTGCAGCTGGCTGCACTTTGGGGTGGGTCAGGAAGCAGATTTTAAGGTAACAAGTGAATAGGAGATGCTTTCTGTGCTAATTAGGGTAGAGTCCAGAAAAAAGCATAAACCAGCTGCTTTAATGCTATTTGCTGTGGTGTAATAGACAGAGGCATTAAGATTTTAGATCCAGATTCTTCATTCTCTGGAAACAGTATAATGAAAAATACCTGGCTGCTGTGTTTGTGTAAAGCAGACATAATACTCTGAACTGGGACATCCCTGGCAATGTTTGTGAGCTTTTCTGTACTTACACAGAATATATATATTATACTTCTTACACAGATCCATATTGTTCAGAAGCTCCTTGGATTCACAGAAGAGGGAGGAGATAACTAATACACCTGGTGACATTTTTGAGGGTGATTTTTAGGGGCCATTCACTCAGGAGCTGATGGTCCTTGAGGGTCCCTTCCACCTCAGAATATTGTGCCATTCCTGGTGACAGTGATCTACATGAGAGGTACCTGGTTCTGGCATTGTCCACTCCTCACATTTGAACAAGTCACTGGGTTCAGACACTTGCCCAACTCCAGCCATGTTCATGGCACAGGCACGGAATTCGTACAGGTGACCTTCCTCCAGGCTGCTGACCTGTGGGGGCAGAGGGGCAGACACTGCCATGCTAGAACCAGAGGGAAACCAGCTCAGGCCTTGGTGCAGCTGTGCTTGAGGCAGCCCGGTGTTAGAGCTGACTTGAGTACCGTGCAGACTCGCTGGGGGATCGGCTGAGTGTTGACTTCATGCCAGTGCAGCTCGGAGCTGTCGTGCTGGTCTAGGAAATAACCCAGGATCTTGGTTCCCCCTTTGTGCTTCGGGGCTTTCCAGCCAATGGTCATGTCAGTCTTCCCGCAGCGCAGCAGGACAAACCCACGGGGGGCTGATGGGCACGCTGGGCAAAGAGAAAACAGGGCACTGCTCAGGGCACGGCTGGCATGGAGGGACTGGGCAGAGAGCTGTAGCTGAAGGGTGGGCAGGAGCTGTGCTGAGGGGAGCTCGGTGTGATCATACCAGATATGATTCTATTTGTGTTCAGACTCCCCTATACCACTTGGGCAGTGTAAAAGGATTTGAAAATGACGAGGTTCTTATTTGGAAGTCACAGCAAAAGTCACGGATGTGTCTCAGGATGTTTCTTGCATGCTGCTATGGCTTGCGTGACAGAGAGGGTGGAAGCAGTGAGTTGATAAAATGGGGAACATGGAGGGTTGGATCCTGGCTGATGGGGTCCTAGGGTTCTGCAATTGCCCTGAGAAATTCCCAGGGCTGATTTCAAGACAGAATAATTGAGCACTTAAAATGGCCACTTGTAGCAGAGCCAAATTAGTACTGAAAATGTAACCCACTGCCAAGTCCAAATGCTAATGAATTAACTCTGCCCACCCTGGGCAGGTGTAACTGACAGCAGATGCTGCAGGGTACAAGGAGATGAGCTGTGTGTTGCTTTGCTTCCCAAACATCCCCATTTTGTGCAGTAATGAATGTGTCTGATGAGTGGGGGTTCAGCAGTGTGTGCACCTGTGTCTCTACTCACCGATTGCCGGCCTGACAACGATGGGATCTGTCTCTGGGGAGCTCTCACTCAGTCCTGCCTCACCGACTGATTTCACACAAAAGACATATTCTTTTCCAGGCTGCAGCCCAGGAACAGTAAATCTGGGAGAGCAAATTAATATGTTTGTGTTTGACTGTGCAAAGTACAAGTAAACAGTGCTTAGAACAGACAGCAATACATTTTAGTAAGGCTTTGTTCTTACAAAATCATTATTTGCCGTTACAAATTAAAGTGTCACATAAAATGCCTCCCAATAAATCAGACAGTAGGTATGGAACAGGTGGAGAGGAACCACTCTGCTGCCTGGAATTGTCAGGGAATAAACAGGACTTTTTAATGGACTTTATGTGATCCCATGGTGAGAGAGAGACTCTACGCCCTACGTGTGAGTGACACCAGCTTACTCTACTGGAAAACAAGCCAGAAAATGGAATGTGGTTCTACTGGTGTCCCGAGGTCTGTGTGCTTATACAGCCTCAGCCCGAGGAGAACATGCAGACTGCTGTCAGCCTGGCTTTGGGTGTAACAGTGAGGCTTTGAGCAATCCTAGTTTCTCAAGGAGGATGTGGTGTTGCTGTGTGGGTGAGCCTGTGTGGAGGGAGTGAAGGAAGGTCTGTTTTTGTCTGAAATATTATTCTAGCCAGAAAGAGAACAATCCAGTTGGGCCCTCTCATGTCTCAGGGGAGCAGAAGAGCTGAACTCACTCATTGCATGTCACAGGCTTGTTATTGACAGTTTGCCACTCCTCTGTCCCAGTCTCCCTGCAGTAGATGTAATAGCCAAGGGGCTCCAGACCATCCTTGGGCTTATCCCACTGCAGAACGACCGATGTCTTGGTGTCTCTGAAAGCTAAAACCTGAGATGGGGGAGGTGGAGGAGCTGGGAAAAAAGGAAAAGAAAGAGAAAAATAGGGAAGGTTAACTTGTGTAATTTAAAAAGCCACAAAACATTTTAAGTGAGTTGGCCTGTTTGATCTATTCACCTTTTTCAGAGCACCATTTTCAAATTGTTGCCCAGAGAAGCTGTGGCTGCCCCATCCCTGGAAGTGTCCAAGGCCAGGCTGGAACAACCTGGGCTAGTGGGAGGTGTTCCTGCCCATGGCAGGGGCTGGAACAAGTAATCTTTAAGGTCCCTTCCAACCCCAACCAGTCTGTGATTCTATGAAGTTAGAGCAAAATGCCCTGGACATTGTCCCAGTCTGCAGGCTCTGTCTCTGTGCTTAGGTTTGCCATGTCTCCTCTTCCTGTCCCTTACAGCCCCTCAGTTTGTGAAGTTATACCAGTTATACCTGCATAACCTCCTCTGAAGTACAGGAGAAACAAGGCTCACATGGTCATTGTCCTGGACTCCACTCTGAGCTGGGACCTGCTTCACTGTGGAGTGAAAGGAATGACTGGACACTGGGGCAGCTTTAGTATGGGACAATGTAAGAAATTTGAGAGGAGTGCCCATCTCTCTGCACAAGAGAAACACAGACATGAGCCTTCACAGCTCTCACTGCCATCAGCTCAGTGCAGGGGAAGACAAGCCAAAGCAGCACTGACTGCAGAGGCTCCTGGCCTGTCTGAACCCCAAAACAGGCTGCTGTCACTCCTTGCACACTGGGCTGTGCCACCTCCCTCACACCCTGCTGGAAGCATACTTGGATTAAACACAGGCTTCAGCCGTTTCTATTTCATTAACTGTAATTCCCCCTCACTGCTTGGTTAGATTTACACTGCACTGACCAACTGCAAAGTAATTAAACAAGGATTGAAGGCTTTAAGAGATTTCCTTGTATCAAAGCAACTGCTGTGTAACCATAGACCACGAAGTTAAAAAGGAAGGGTTGGGCAGGGGAAGCAACAGGTTATTTTCAGAGCAGGTCTCCTTCTGGAGATGGTTAGTGTAGGGCAGAGTAATGCAGTAATTACCCAGTTTTGCTCCAGCAGTTACAGGCTCGCTGGGCAGGGATGGCTCACTGATTCCATACTTGTTAACGGATCGCACACGGAAGCAGTAAGACTTTCCTTTAACAAGATCAAAGAGTGCAAATCTTGGGGAATTAACTGGCATATCCAGATTCACCATTTGCCAGGACTTGCTGCCTACAATCGACTGTAAGGAAAAAGGTGATGCTTTACAGCTCATGTTGTAACTCGGGCCTGAAACCCCCTCAACCAATAACAAAGCTGATCTTTGTAAGAAAGTAGTTTAAAAAAACCCCCAAACAAACAAACCCACAAACTAAACCCATAAATGATGTATTTCTTGTTTATATACCCAAACTACTTTTCTCACTCAGCAACAGAGGGCCCTTTGCAGCAGAAGTGGTACAGCAGGTGAGAAATGAGTATGTATGAGAGGAGATTGGTAGAAGATACTAATTAACCAGCAAAGTGATTTGTGTCGAATGGGAAACTGAAGGATTGTGCAGTTCTTCACAGCTTTTCCATCCCTCTGGGCACAGGGAACAGGAAGAGGCCTTCCTGAGAAAATGCTGCCACTGTTGTATGGTGTGAAAGTGACTTGTTTGTTCTGTGCTAATCATTAGCCTGGAGCTGATGCCAGAGCCAGGCCCCTTGCCCGGGTGCTCTGCAGGGATGGAGGGAGGCTGATCCCCCCACTTTGGGGCTGTTCCCGACATGGGGAGTGGCCTCATAACCCACCTGAGGCAGCAGTGGCTCTGCTCTGCAGTTCCCCTTCTGTGTCATAGTGCTTTCTTACCTTTTCCACATAATAATTCAGGGGCTCTCTGCCCCTTGGATCTGGTTCATCCCAAGCCAAAGCCACATAATCTTCTCTGACCTCGCTTGCATGAACATTGGTGGGTGGCAGTGGAATTTTAATGTGTCCTGTGGGAAGGCAGAATAGGCTTTGTTTTAGTGATAATGTGGCAAGGAAATAAAGTTCTTTTACAATGGCTTCTGGTTTCCCACTATAAATTAAGATTCATCAATATACAGGAGGAGACAAACCCTTTGGGGACATAGAGGCAAACCCAGATTATGATGAAGGGCTGTGCTGTTTGGGATAGTTCCGATCCCTGTAGTTCTGATCCCAGCTTATTGTAGTATTGCACCATGTACCTTCCAAAGCGTGTTTTCTCCAGTCATGTTATTACAAGTCTCATTGTTGGAAACAATCATTCCTCTCTGAGAGAATGGTCCCGTGGAAAATGGAACTTACCTTCCAGGTCGTCCTTGGATATTTCTATCGTCCTGCCTTCGTCGTAGGGAATAACTGTAATGTCAAACAGGGCAATGTTACCCACTCACAGGAGGTGTTGGGAAGAAAGACAACCCAGGACTGTGTCATTTCTTATATTCATAATTATATACACTTCATGTCACATGCAATGGTATTTTGATCTTTTTCTGTTCAGAGTAGGCCCAAGGAGGGTTCAGTGGAGGCACAATGTGTTCCAGTGGTGTTTGTGAGAGTGGGGAGAACCTGGACAAGGTGCCTTCAGTTGTACCCCCAGCCTCCCCTTGGACTTAGGGAGCAAATTCTCGTGGGTTTAGTACAAACCTGTCACTCTCTTGTCCCTGCTGGAGTCATGTGTTGTAACTGGATCACTGGCCTTGGAGGGATGGCTGATGCCCACTTTATTGAGAGCCTTTACTCGGAACTGGTAGGTCTGTCCTTCAGCAAGGCCCAGGACAGGACACCGGCAGGTTGTCACAGGCTGGGCAATGCATGGCACCCAATCCTCTGACCCAGCAACACTCCTGGAACGAGACCCAGCCCGGGGAGTTCCCTGGGGGTATTTCCACAGCAGTAGGATGAGCTTTTTGAGCTCAAAGAGGATTAACTTACAGACCTCTCAATAAGGTACCCCAGGACTGGACTTCCCCCATCATCACTGGGTGCCACCCAAGAGAGAACCAGGCAGTCCTTGTTCACATCGTGGCATTGCACGCAGAGGGGGGATCCCGGTGCACCAGGTGTTCCTGCTGCAGCATCTGTAGGAACACCAAGTGAGAGTGATTACTTTTGTTCTTTTCTGTTCCAAAATTTTCATTCAATAGCTTAATTTAAAATGCCTAAGGACCTCCATACCAGTAATACAAGTCATGTTTTCTAAGACCTAAATCACTACTGAAAATAAGATTTGGTCGTCCTGATAATCGTATCCATGCAGAAAATTAGGAGCTGTTTTCTTGTGTGTGAGGCTGGGAATTCCTTTATGCCAGGCTATTAGGAGAGGAGCTTCTGTTCTCTGCATGTACCTCTAACAAACACGTAGGTGGTCTGCTCTTTGTAGCCATGCAGGGAGGGGACTCGGATGGTGTAGAAGCCCTCGTCCTCTTTGTGAGCACACGGCACTGTCAGAGAGGCCTCCCGGTCCTGGCACTTCAGCTCCTGACGCTCAGAGTTCTGCAGCAACTCACCTGTGGAGCAGGAAAAGGGCTGAAGGAACTTCACCTGCCCTCCCTGGGTAGGAGTGGCAGAAAAAACCCAGCAAAACCCACAGAGCGAGCTGAGGGTCTGTAAGGCATTCCTGGTGTTGTTGTTGTGTATAGTCATGGCCTGATCCCACTTGATTGCTGGAATGGCAAGAGCAGTCTTACTGCATTGTTCCTGCTTTCCAAAATTTAATAGCAGACAAAGATTACCAGTTTGGCCAAGGTGGAAATCCTTGATTGCCAGCAGAACAACACAGAGGATCCAAAAGTTTTCTTCCACTGGAGAACCACAGGCTTTTCAAACACTTGCTGATCTCTCTGTATAGGACTAATGCTCTTAAATTATTCCTATGAGCAGGAACATCATTACCTTCAAAACATTTTAGTGCTATCGTCCTTTACAAATGGGGAAAAGATAGAAATTAAATAGTAACATCTGTAGCTTGAGGAGAGCTGAGAGCAGCTCAGGAATCCTGAATTTTAATTCTTTTCTGTGAACGTCCAATCTCAGCTACAAATTCCAGTGGTGTATTCTTAGAGGTAAATGCAAATGAACTTAGCTGCTGCCTACAAACCATCTCTGAACCAGGTGATGTCTCGTTGGTGGTCCAGTAAATCAGAAGAGAAGTAACAGGAGAGGGTGAAAGGCTCCTTTTCTCTTGAAAATAAGGGTTTCAGTGGAAAAGCAAAATCTGCCTCTCTGGCCAAAAGGGATCCTGTGGAATAAGAGTAAAAGTCAGCAAGATAAAGAGGCTTCCAGGGCTTTCCTCCCTGTCATTTAGTGATTCTCATATATTTAGAGCTGGCACTTTACATGTGCAGTTAGGCTGATGGGAAAAGCTCTGGCTCAGGAAAAAAAGAAACTAGTTGCTCCAGGCTATAAAAATAAATAATAACATCAATAATTTACTCACTTTTGTATATTTCTGAATCAAATCCTGACTCCTTTCCATAATATTCTATAAAACAAGAAGAAAAGACATTTAGTAAATCTCATGCCAGTATTTATCTTTGGAGGCATCATATGTGGGGATTGTCCCACTCCACCTGCTCTGGCCTGTTGGCATCACGTCACAAAGTGAAATTATTTGGAGCTGAAATCCAAGAACTGATGCATTTAACTTGAGAAGCTTTCCTTTTGTAAGTTGCCAGAAAATGCCCGTAAAATCAGGGCTGTTCTCCCAGGGAGTGAAGCTTGGCAGGAGCTGAGCTCACTGATAACAGAAGCCAAGGCTGAGTGCTAGCAGTGCTCACAGTGCTAGCAGTGCTCACAGTGCTAACAGTGCTAACAGCCGAAGAGGAGGGAAGTCTGAAGCACAGGAGGTAAAGCAGAGCCTCATCCCGGGTGCTGGGAGACCCTCAGGGATGTCTTTAGGGCAAGTGGGATCCCAGAGCCCCTGCCCTGGCATCGAGGCCATTCCAGACACAGTGGGGTCAGGGGGAGAGATGCCATCAGCCTGCCTGGGGCATGAGGAATGTTTCCAGTGCAGGCAGGATTAAGGCCTTGGTGGAGTCTCTATTTTCAGCCTGTTCAATGCAAATAGCAAAAGGAAGACTCATGTTACGGGGATGGCATTAGAAATCCTGGGAGAAGGAGCAGAGTACACCCACCACAACCACGGGGACAATGTCTGCAAGTGGCTTGAAAAGCCTGATGAGGGAGGGGTGAAGGGAGCCATCCCATCCAGGGCTTTCTGTGCTAGCCCTTATCCTGCCATCATGCCTGCTCTGACCCCAAAGATTCTGACAGCAATTAGAGGAGCATGTGAGGATTGGCACAGAATTGTCCTCTCAGGCAGCTGCTGCTGCTGCCTTGTGCCAAGGCCAGTTCCTGAGGTGGGGACATAGTGTGAGAACCTTTAGAGAAGAGACACATTGCACACCTGGCAACTTCTGTATTTCTGCATTAGGGTAAGGGAATTTAGAAATCTGGGAAGGCTGCAAATGAAGGGTTTCTGAGTTATTATACAGATCCCTTTAGAACTGGCAAATATCTGCTGCATATTTCCAGATACACTGAATTTTGACACCGTTTAATTAAATTATCTGAAAGATATCCTAATACACTCCTGTTACAATTCTGGAGTCATATCCTTCTGCAGGGATATGTATCCCAAATGGGATTCAGATGTGATCAAAATATGGCATGTGAAGAATAAGTCTGGTGTTAACATAACCCATGACAGAGTCAAGAATATACTTGAGGCACTAACAATAAATGTAGTGTATAAACCAAAGAAAACCCCTTCTGTCTGAAAAAATCACTCAAGCTGGCTTTGGAATCCAGTCAGTCGAGGAAACCCATCTCTCCATGACCAAAGATGTTCAAGGCAAACCTGTTCCTTCCTATTCATGTCTTGCCATTTGGATTATTTTCTGGACTCTCTGTCAGCCCCACTGAATCCTTTAGTTATCTACAGTTCTGTAGGTCTGTTCTGTTCAGGCTATGTATATGTGTATATATATATATATAAATATCCATATGAAATATGAACAGCTAAACTGTGATCCTGTGAGACTGCACTGTATATTTCTTAAGCTTGAGATAATTTCCCTTTTCAAGTACTGGTAGTCTACTTTGTTCACCATATCTGGATTTGGCTTGTGCAGAATGTGTGTCTGTGCCAGTTATTTTAAGAACAGCACAGATCAAAGAAAAAAATCTTGTATTTGCTCTTGTTAGTGACTGATTGGAGAAAGAAACGTGGTGTTCTCTGCACTGCTGCACTGAGAGGTCCCTCTGAAAGCCACAGGTGTTGGTAACCCATTTCTTGGTGAAGTTCAGAAATGCAGCAGAGTCTTTGTAGGCCTGCTGTGTATTTAACTGTGTGGCTGTTTCATTGCAGCCCAGGAGAAACAAGTACCTAAATTTAGTACCATTTTAGCCCAGGGCAAGGACAGCTGTGTCCCTATGGCATCTGAAAGATTTTGGCTGAGTCCAGAAGTGGCTGAGAAAGGGGAGCTGTTCTATCAGCCACGTACATAATGTGTTAGTGGTGCCCAGGATTACTTGAGCCAGTTGTGCTTTCTCCTCACTAGCAACTGAGAGGAATTCTCCTCTCCCATTAACAGTGCTTTTCCAGAGTGCTTGTATGTGCCTGTCATATAATGGAAATAGTTTGAAGATTCTATGGAATTTGAAAGTTTAAATCCAAGGAACATTTTGTACTTACTCCTGACAAGCACTGTAGCAAAGGAATAAGCCTCTCCATGCTGGTTCTTTACTTCCACACTGTATTCAGCAGAATCTTCCATGGAGCATCTGGGAAAAAAACATTTCCCTCCTTTTTAGCTTCAGTTATTGTTCATATTTCACAGGACAGATTCAAAGGGGTTCCTCTTTAATCCCAGAAGTTAAAAAGAGATATTTGCTTTTCATCCAGAAGCTGCTTTTCCTTTTGATTGCAAGGATTTCTAATACTTTCTGGTCAATTTTTTGTCTCGATATCCAGTAGGAAAACATTCCAAGTATTGACCTGTGGAACACTTGATGTGCCTGTGTCTATCACATGTATAATTCATAGAGTTGAACTAACATTCTGATTACACTGACCCATCCTGAATCACAATCCTGTGTCTGTGAAGTGCTTCATGTGCGTGGCCTTTCCCTGAAGGAGAAAACGTTGGTGATGTCTAAAAAGAGGAGAAATAAAATAACGCTCTAAATTAATTTTTTTAAGATTTTTTTTAAATGAACTGCTGTTTTGTGAACTGCTGTTGAGATTGGCAGAGGTTTAGCTCAAACACAACACCCTAAAGTCAGGCAAGGTCAGATTCCAGAAGAATTAGCTTTTGTTGTTCGTCACACACAGCGCGGGAGTTTCGGCAGAGCGGGGCCTCGTTCACCTGAAACCTCAGCACGGCCAAGGGCACATCCCTCACCTGCTGATGTGCAGGGTCAGCAGCCCAAAGGCGTTCCTGAGCCTGTATTTCCCTGCGGGGGCCACGCGGGGATCGATGGGGACTCCGTTCTTGTACCTTGTTGAACACAAAGGAATGTGCTGTTAGGAAATTACCTGTGTCAAACACAACAGCAAAGAGGGGGAGACAGAATTCTCTTGTGTACAGGTCTCCCACTTCAATCCAGAGCAGCCTTGTAGCTGACCTAGATCCCCTCCAAAGCCCTGCCTGTCCCTTCCCTAGGGATGCTTAGCCTTGGCTTAACATTCCCTGCTCTGCAGGTCCTGTGAGGGGGCTCACAGATGTCTGTTCTTTGTGTTCCCTTGGGATCTGTGGGAGGTTCCTATTCTCTTTGCCCTTAGAATAATTCAGAGGTCGTTCTGGAAGGTCACAGGACATGGGGAGCTCCCTGCCTACGAAGTTATTAGCAATCCAAATGTTTGCATGCTTAAACCTTCCAGGGGAGGAATGGTCAATCACTGTAACAAACTGGTCAAAGTACACTGTGCAGATTGTTTTCTGAGGTGATCTTTCATGTATTTACGTCCCTCTGTTACTTATGGTGTGTGCTGCAGTCCTTCCCTGTGGTGGGTAGATGTGCAAAGTGAGTAAATGTCAGAGTTGTGTTGTATGTTGCAAACTGCAGAAGCAACAGCAGTTTCATGCTAAAACTCTCCTGGTGTCCAGGGCAGCCTGGCCTTGAAGGTGTGTGTGTGTGAGGTGGGTTAGTGCTGAAAACAGAGCCTGAGCTTGGCTGCAGGACAGAGGACAGCACCAAGGGAAATGGGATTAATCTGCTTGACTGCCAGTCCCAGAAGGGGCCCCAAAGGACTGTGGCTGCTTCCAGACCCACGGAGCACTCGGTGTCCTTGGAGTGGAACTGGAGAACTGAGAGTGCTTTCTGTGCCCTCTGAAGCTCTGCCTTCCTTCCCTCTAGCAGGACATGGGTGTTATTACTCTGGCTGCTCCCTGAGATACACACACTGTCCCCCCAAGGGTCACGGCTGGCACTGACATACCAAGTGACCTGTGGTGGTGGGGACCCCAGGATGGTACAGGCCAACTTCACATCCATCCTCTCCCACACTGCGTGTGCTCTGAGCGGGATCCAGAACATGGGGGGTCTCCCTGAACGCAGCTCAATGTACTCCTTCTCCACACATGCCTTTTCCACAGCCTGTGACAAGGAGACAGTCAGTGAGGGCGATGGGCAGGGGTTCTGGTATCACACAAATGCTCTTACAGACGGGCCATGTGATGATGCTCCAGTGGCAGGAGCACAAGGCCTTGTCCTTCGTCCGAGTGATTCTGGGGTTGTCCTAACACCCGCTGAGGTTGAGCATCCTCCCCAGAACACCACTTGGTGTGTGCTTGTCCCGCTGTTGGTGCCCAGTGGGGGTGTGACCTGACCTTCCTGCGCAGGGCTGTGCGGTCGGCCCTGACTCGCAGCAGCCTGCAGGCTCCAATGACCTCCTGCTCCAGCCTCTCCATGTCATTCCCAAAACGCGTTCTCTTTTGCCCCCTCTGTTCTAGCTCGAGGATGTCAGCTTTCCTTCTTAGCTTGTAGTCCCTGCAACACAGGATGAGAAAAGCCAACAAAAGTCAGGATAATGCTTTTTATTTTGCTTTGGTCCTTGTTGTTGTTTATATCACGTTTTTGGCTAGACCAGAAGTGTTAAGGGCAGAACCACCAGCTGCGTGGAATGTGGGTATGATGGCAGGCAGTTTATCCCTCCCACGAAGCAGCAGCAGCATTCCCATTCCCAGGGGGGATCAGACTTCCATGGCACAAGATGGGAACCCACTGTTTGACTGCTTTTAATCCTGGGCAGGGAGCTGGGGGCAGGACTGAAGGGAGGGATGTTGGTTGTTCAGCCATCACGGAAGGATGGACAGCAGGATCAATGCCAAGATTTTCTATGAAAGAGGGAGAGTCCCATCTGTTACCATTAATTTATTAATCTGTGTTTTTCTTCTATTCCTTTGAAATCTGTTTTCTCATCCTTTGCTTGTGAGCAGGACAATATTCCTCATTATCACCAGTACCGAGGCACTGTCATTTCATTTTGCATTGTAGTTGAGGTCTGATGTTTTTAAAGGAAGAACCTTTCAATTGAACCTGCTCTTTTTGCTTGCGAACAGACTAAGTTGGGAACCATGCCCTCTACAGTGGTTATATTTGAGTTACAAAGATTCCTGACTTACTTTGGTAATTCAGAGGTCAAGGCAAGGGCAGCTGCTATCGACAGCTCTGAAGGGCTGAAAGTCTCTTCTTCCTCACTTCCAAGGGCAGACACATGCAAAAGAGTCCAGACAAAACTCCATCATTTCATAAACTCAAAATCCAGTAAATCTGTGAATGTCTGGACCTGATTGACTCGACCTGTCCCCAGCTCTGGGGCTCACCTGGTTTTGAACTTTTTCTTCCTGGTTCTGGAGGTCATTTGCAAGCTCTGTTTTCTCTCCTCCTTTTGCTCCTCCTCTCTGTGGTGGAAGAAGGTTCGGGTTCCCATGCTGGGAAGTCAAAAATGAACTTTTTTGCTGGAATAGAATAAAACTTCATGTAGTTTTCAAGTAAGGCACCTCAACAGAATATCTTAAAGTTATCATTAAGCCCTTGCTTTGCTTTGACGTTCAGGGGCTGTGAATGAAGGTTCATTTATCAGCGTTTTCTGACATTCACACTGTGAGAGGGGTTTGTGCTTCTGTGAAAAATGAAATCAGAAGATGAAATGAAGCCTTCCAAGGCAGCTGAAGCTGTATGGAACAGTCAGTAGGCAGCACTTGGAGGATGGATTTGTTTCCCCAGACCTGATCTTATGCTCTAAATCTGGTGGATGTTCTCCCAGGGAGTTCCATTAGATCAGACCCCCAATATAGAAAACAGACAAATGAGGAGCATCGTGAGAGGGAGACCAGAGGGACATGGAAGATTAGGGACAAAATAAGATATGGAACATCAGAGAGTGAGATGTGGAGGAAGAGTTTAGGAAATAAGCAGATTTTCAGTCTGGGAACTGTATTGCAGGGTAGCTGTGAGGGCAAACAGCCTGTGAGCCCCAGGTCGTGATGACACCTGACCCTGCCTGGATGTGCCAGGGTTTAGGTAAGGCAGTGCTGCTGAGCCAAGCACAGAGACTGCCGTGCAGGAGTCATGGAATCATGGAATGGTTTGGGTTGGAAAGGACCTTAAAGCCCATCTCATTCCACACCCCTGCCACGGGCAGGGACACCTTCCACCAGCCCAGGCTGCTCAGTTCCAGAGCACTCCTTCAGCCTGTGTCCCCATCTGGAATTCCCTGTTCCCAGGCTGTGCCAGGAACAGCCACAGTTCAGTTCTCCAGGAGGACAATGCTTTGTGCAGTCCTGTGGCTGCATCCCCAGAGATCACTTGTTTCTTCTTAGCTCTTACAAGGAGCTTGCTAAATCACAGGGAGAGCAGCATCCTTCAGAGCACTGCCCTAAAGGGACCTGCTCTGCCAAGAGCAGGATTGTCCCCAGGGGTGCCCAGAGGAGCTCCCCGGGGAGATGCTGCCCCGAGAGGTGAACAGGGGGCAAACACCCGCTCCTTTGGCTCCCTCCCATCCCGGCTGTGCCGCAGCCCCCGCGCTGGAACCACCAGCTCAGCTCGCTGCTTTCAGGCTCTGACTCATGGTGGGCATCCAACTGAAGTCAGCTCTAAAAGTCTGCCCCTCCTTGTCTCCCTCTCCCTGCCATTCGCTGGAACCCACACAGCACAACCCTTAAACCGTGCACGTTTACAAGTTCTGAAAAGCTCGGGTTACTTTAGGAAAGCAGCTTTGCTAATGTAATTGTTGCCGAGTGAAATTTGTTCAAACATACTTGTAAATCTTTCCCTAGCTCAGGTTCCATGACTGAAATTTTCCCTTGGCACATTTTCCAACTGGGTTTTAGCTTTACTCCTTCCTAATCTGAGCTCAATGAAGAATACAGACCCATCAGCTTTCACTGGGACGATGTTTTAATATTATTTTTTTACTTGTACAATTTTGTATTCATGTAAATAAATTTATAAAGAGTCCATGGAAAAGCACAGTTGGCTGGAAAAGCACAATTGTTCTGCTAAATGCAAACTATCCCAACATGACAATTAGTGATTAACATGATAATATTTCCTTAGTAGATGTGAACTTGGGAAGAAAAAAAGAAATGTTGGATAAGAAAGAGAAAATAAAACAGGCTTTTATGGGAAAATATCTTTGCAATTTCATGGAATACAGGTCTCTTCAGGACTGATTCAGCTGCAAAATGACTCCTGTCATCCTGGGCATCAGATCTTTGTTTCCATGTTCACAAATGACTACTGATCCAGATTAATTTTTACTATATAATGGGATTTTATTTTTCCCTGGACAAATTTCAGTGCTTTATGATCTGGTGTTTATGTAAAGATACAGAGTCCTGATCTGCTAAAACCAACATCTTTCAATTCAAGTTTATATTATTTTCTAAACAGACCAGTAAAACAGAGCAGAAAAACAACAATTCCACTTTAAAGCAGATACAATCACAAAGCACAGTCCATTTCTGAAATGCAAAGCAAATAAAGCTGTCATACAAAACAACTGATGCTGCTCTGAAGATCTTACAAAATCTTACAATAAACAGGACTTTATTTACAGATAAACCAAACTCACCCAGTGAAGAGTCCAGTGAGAGCTCCTGTCCCCAGGCAAGAGAAAGCACAAAGGAGGCTTTCCTTGTCCCTGTTGATGACACAAGAATGACTCTCCCCAAAAGAATGTTGCCCATGTTGGAGTGCCCATCCTGGAGTCAAATTTAGCCCCGCTGCCCTGGCGGGACAATGGGGAGCCCCGGGCTGGTCACACAGTGCCAACACTCACACACTCTAAATCAGGCCAGTTCTTGCCTTTGCCAGATGATGACAGCAAAGACAGATGCCTCCGAAATTCAGGCTTGGATTGTCCTCTGCTCCTTTAGGACAGAAGCTCAAGAGCATCTAAACTGAAGTAGGAATATTTTGACCTCCCCCAGGAACTGCCCTGGGGCTGACTTTGCCATTGCTGCCTAACAGGGTGAAATCATGTGCTTTGACATCTCTTTAGTGAATGGCAACTCCAGGCAAATCCTGCCAGTGTATAATTAGACCAGGAGCTATGGCAACTCGTATGTTTTGGTTGGCTGGGACTGTTTTGCTTTCCTTTCTACAGGCAAAGGAAGGCTTGGTGCCTCAGTAGAGGGTGAGTTTGGGTATCCAGCTGCCCATGGTGGTGTCTGAGAGTTTGGGGTCAAAGAACAGATGTATTTGAGGTACTCTTGCAGTCCCAGCATTCAGGAGAAACCCTTCCCAGCACTGTGAGAGGCAGGTGGTATTTTTGTGATGTCAGAGGCCTTATGGAAATGACCCCCACCATCCAGTCTGGCCCAGGGTGAGTCACCCTGCCCACATCAGGACCCATTTCTAAGAACCTTGTTTGCTTCACCATCCAAAGAAAACCAGGATCGGCACTAGAACTGTGAGGACTTCCAGATGGGAAGGTTATTCAGAGGCTGTTTCAGACATTCCTAAGAAAGCAATAAACAGGAACAACTGGGCAGGCAGGCCTGAATGTGCTTTGGTGTGAGCTGAGCTGTCAAAGGGAAAGAACATTATTCTTTCATTGGTTTTGGACAGTTCCATGACCACTTGAGTGCTTTCCTGAATTTTGTATTATGAGAAGTAATGGGTAATTATTGTTTATTCTGCCTAATATTAATAATTTCATTCATCTTT
This sequence comes from Xenops minutus, assembly GCA_035221455.1. Taxonomy (NCBI): domain Eukaryota; kingdom Metazoa; phylum Chordata; class Aves; order Passeriformes; family Furnariidae; genus Xenops; species Xenops minutus. The sequence goes on from JAWWEE010000058.1 coordinate 4,940,278, forward strand.
GTTACATCAGCCCTCTGTTTTATCCTTTAAGAAGAATCTTATGCTCTCATATGAATGCTGACCACTTTTTTCATCCTTTTCTTACAAAAATATCTAATAGTCATATCTCACAGCTTTTATTACCTCAGTCTGAGAAGAAAGAAGATACATATGGCCATTTTAAATGCTCTGAACCAGCAAGTGTAAGGCACTGAGATCCAGCTGCTGCAGTCCTGCTGCACCACTGGATGGTCCTGGTGGGTCCCTTCCAGCTCAGCATATTCTGTGGTTCTTTGAACTCTGCTTCATTCTGTCTCCAGAATTTAGAACTTTTCTTGTGTTCCTTGAGTAAGATTTTCCTCAAAGCACCTGTTAAAAAGTCATCAGTGATTCTCCATAATGTTCAAGCAGGGAGGGCACTTCCAGTGCCGAAATAAGGGACAGGGAGGGAGAAGAGGAGCCTCAGCCTGCAGCAAGTTCATCCCTGGGCAAGGATCCCTGCTGAGCTTGGAGCAAGGCTGCTGCTCTGGGAGTGAGCAAGTGCCAGCTCCCAGATTTAGCAGGGAAGACAAAGAGCAGTGCTTTGCTCTAGGGTTACAGCTGCCACCTGCCCCTCGCCCATCCCTGGGACAGCTGGCACTGCAGCGCTCACCTGTCATCGCAGGGACATCTGCCTGGCCACACACACAGCCCTGGTGGCAGGGCCCTTGCAGCTCCTGCAGCTCCAGCCAGCAGCACTGGTCTCTAGGAAAGCCAGGATAGCCCAGGAACAGGGTGTTATTAGGCACAGATGGCTTGCACGGGAGACCTTTGAAACAGTGTTGAAATCCTGCTGCTTATCTGGAAGTGTTCTTAAACAGAGGGAGACCGAGAGAACAGGGCTGGAGTGGCTGTTTGACATAACAAGGGATCAGTTTGGTTATCAACAGCAGTGAAGCTGAAGGCAGTAAGGTCAGCAGAGGTGGAGGAGGGAGGATGACACGTTCCTTGCACAGCTCCAATAAAGTTCAATAGCATCAACATCTCTTTCCAAGCTTCTCCAAAGAGAAAGAGTTTTGGAAGAGATGATCCTCCTGTTAAACTGAAGAGGTGATTCATGAGACAAAAACAATATCCTTCTGCTTAGAATATCAAAGCCTGAAAGGTCAATATTGACTAAGCCGTGGTGAGAGCAGGAAATTGGGAATATTGGAGTCAGTCACCTCCTTGGAACATGGCTCAGAGCCTCTCTGCTGCCTGTGACCCCTGAGCATCACAGCTGCTGCTGGGAGGGGTGGGACAGGCAGCATGGGACAGGGCTGGAACCATTCCTGCCATGCACTGCCTCTGAGGCAATGTAGCCTTGAAGGTATTTAAGGTTCCTGAAGGAGAGATCCATGTCCCAGCTCTGGGACACTTCACATATTTAGGAACAACATGCATTCTAAAAATCCCTTCCTGGACTTTCTGCACCTCAGTTCCCATCTCTCCTCCACCAAGATGATGCATGTATTATGGTTAGACCTGGTGGCAGGGAGTCTGCAGACTGAATTGAAAAGGCTTTTAAAATAGAAAATAATGGGATTTTTTAACAGCATCTTCAAATGCTCTCCCAAGGCCTCTGTTCCTTCCACACGATGCTGCCTGTACTGATCCTGTGCTGGGGATTCTGTTTCACAACGGAAGCCAAAATGTTGACACTGTGGCATTTGATTATTCCCCAAGCAGCATCACTGGGAATGTTGTTGACACAAGATATGCAGCCCACAGGCAACTCTGAATAAGGTAATTGGCATCACTGGCTTTAAATGCCTCTCCAAGGGGGGGTTTAGTGGGGTAAAATGTTACCCCTGGGGTCTCACACTCCCTGGGATCAACACAGCCAGGCTGCAGCAGCAGCTCCTGTGGCTGCAGAGGTTCCCTGTGTGTTGGCTTTCTGGGGCACAGGGTACATGCCACACATCAAAGGACATGCCACAGACCCTTTGGTACGAGTGGTATGAAGTGCACTGAGGAATGGAAATGTCCCTCTGGTGGCTGCCCAAGCCACACACGTATTTCAGCCTTTCAAACGCTGCCTCTGAGGGCTCCTCCCCACACCTGCACCTCCTGACATGGCCATGGGCCTTTGTCACCTCTGGGGCTGGGAGTTCAGAGCTCAACCTCTGCCTGGAAACCTTCTAAGCCTATTCCCTTAGTCCTGGGAATCACGACAAATCTTTACTTCACAAGGCTGTGGTTTATTTGCAAAATCAGCCCAGAGCAAGTGGAATTCAGCCTTTAGCTTCAGCTTCCCTGGGGTAAGAAAACACCCAAGTGTACTTAGAGTGAGAAGAGCTGAGTTTTGCTTCTGGTCAGCCTGTGGCTCTTTGAGCAAATACTTCCCCATACCATTCCAACCTTGCTTATTCCTATAAAAGGTTTCAGTTCTCCTCTAAAACTGATGTCATCAGACACATTTTTTCACCACAGCAGTGGAAGTCAACAGACTGACCTCTGCTTTCCTCTGGATGAGAAGTAATTTCCTCCTCTGTCTCCTGAATAAGGAGAATGTAGCTTGGTTTTGGTGTCTGTGCAAGCGCTAAAGGCAGTAAAGAGCACAGCAGGACGGGGACATGGTCCACAGAACTGCTGCATCAGGAGCTGTTACCCAGCTTCAGTGACTGCTTTGAAGGCAAAGTCCATCCCAGGGAAGTAGCCTACTGTTTTCCAAAAGTCATGTATCCACCAATTTCTGTTCACTTCTTTTACTGTCCCATGGTACATTTAACTCTTTTAGGTTTGCATACCTGAATTTCTTCAAATACAGCTTGGACCTGTATCTTTGGTGTTGGTAAAGAGCAAAGACACTTTCTGTTGTGAATTTTGCTACATTTTCAGTAAACTGAATCTGGAATTTGAACCTGAATCTTAACCCAGCTTTTAAAATAATCCAATTCATAATAAATTTGAAGAATATGCAAGAAATAAAGGCCTATAGTTTAAGTGCAAAGATACAGTATTGCAGTGACTCAAGAAGTAAGTGTGTCATAAAGGTTCCAGTCTCCAGGATGGAACCCTCTGACAACCCTGTGCATCTTAATAATCCAGGATTAGCTGCATTTATTGCATTGCTTCTGTTTCGTGCAAGAAAACAGCAGCTGGATTTCAATGCCATTAAGTCATCCTAATAAAATTCCGTGTTGCCATCCTCATCCCACTGTACTCTTAAGTCCAAATCTTTGAAGAGCACCGTGAGAGCAGTGCCACTGTCCTGGCCTGAGCCGGAGTGTGGGGCCAGGCTGAGGTCCCTGCAGCTCAGCCCCTTTGCTGCTGGGAGCAGTGCTGTGCCTGCAGGCTCCGGGAGCTGTGCTGCATTAGCAGGATGTGAGAATGGATCGGGCAGCCCCCAGCGCTCCGTGTTATCGTCCCCAGGGAGCTCGTCAGCAGTCCGGATGGAGAGGAGGAGGGGTGCTGACAGAGGTGGCAGCAGCTCATCCTCTGCAACATAGTCCGTGGCAGCTTTCAGTGCAGACCAGAGCAGTGGCAGTGGTGCTGCCTGCTGTCTGTAGCATCCCCCTTGGTCCAGCAAAGACAGGGACAGCCGGGGCACACGCTCCGTGGTTTCCCCACTGTCACCCTGCAGCAGCAGCTCTGTCTGCCCTGGGCTCCCCTGCAAGGGACCTGGCTCTCCTCTGTCCCTGCTCCTCCACAGTGCCACGTCTGGCTGCTGTCCTTTGTAATTCCAGTGGCTGCAGCTCTCTCCCAGCACCTGGGTTATGAGCTTTCCATCAACAGAACGATCTGGAGGAACTTTCTTGAGCATTTGGTCTGGCTGCAGGTTCTTGAACACGTGGTCTGTGCCTTCGCCACACACCCCATAGGTCAGGGGCAGGGGTTTGCCAGGACTGCTCTGCTCAGCTGTCTGAGGAGCATAAGCAGTTGGAGCTGCAGTGTCTGTGCAGGGTGGCTGAGGGGGCAGCTGGAATGGTGGTGCCTCTGCCTGTGGCTGATAGCCACTTTCAGGGGCGCACGAAGGCCGTGGTGGCTCCAGTGCTCGGTCCAAACGTTGGCTGATCTGTGGCAACTGCACTTCAGGGATGAAAAGTGAAGGTTTGGATAAACTAATGGGCTTTATGATATGCTCCACTGTCAGTGTGAGAGGCTGGAATGATGAAATCCCTCTGAAGTCCTGTTGGAGGAGATAAATGAGCACAAGTTATTAACAAGAAGCTGTAACCTTGAAGGTTTGCTTTTGGTTCTTTAAAATTTTCTTTGGAGAATTGTCAGTAAGAGCCAGTAACAACCACCAGGTATCTGCTCTGGTGACAAAAGAACTCTTTTTTATCTGGGGAGTGACCCTTCACAGGAATACAAACATCTCTCACTGTGTATCAGCTGTGCAGTCCTAAAATATGAGGAAAAAAAACTCCTGCTTTAACTTAAGAAAATCTGGCCTAAGCCCTGGAGCATGGAAATAAGCTCGTTTATTATCCTTTAAGCTCATTTCACATGAAGACCCAGTGCTTGCTGTGGAAGATAAGGATAGGTGAGAATCCCAGGGTTTCAGGGGAACTAGTGATTTAGGATGCCTAACCTCATCCCTTCTTCAGAGGGGCCAGGTTTGGGGGTGTTCTGAGCACCCCTCTTTACAGTACCAGTAGTTTGCACTGATTGCCTAAATAAGGTTCATTGCCCCTCCTCGATGAGCAGTGCCAGTTCAGTGCATGCACATGGTCCTGAGCACTTGGGGGAAGTGCCTTAGAATAAAAAAGGGGGGTTAGATTGGGTCTGAGGAAGAAATCCTTTCCTGTGAGGGTTGTGAGGAACTGGCACAGGTTGCCCAGAGAAGCTGTGGCTGTCCCAGCCCTGGGAGTGTCCAAGGCCAGGTTGGAGCAACCTGGGACAGGGGAAGGTGTCCCTGCCTCTGGCAGGACATCAGACTGGATGGACTTTGAGGTCCCTCCCAACCCAACCTATTGTGGGATTTTATGATGTTAAAGCTCTGGCTGAAGGCCACTCACCAAAGACATGGGCTGGGCACTGTGTTGTTTGACATATTTGTAGATCACATAAGCAGTGGCAGCAAACACCAGCCCAGCACAGAATCCCAGGGCCACCAGACAGTAGAGAAGCCACGTCCTGTCTGCTTAGTGGGGAAGAGAACAAGTGGAAAGAGGGTTCCATTAGAAACACTGCACCAGTCACTAAAGGATGCTATAGGTTTCATCTCATAGCACTTAATTTCTAAATTATTTAAGTCAGTGTTCCTTGATGGAAATCAGTATATTTTGTGTATCCAGTATCCCAGCTGGACTTTTCAATCAGCAGAGTTAACAGCCTCACCTTCTAGTGTTTTAACCCAAAACACTTGAGATTTGCTGCTTCTCTGGAGGAGATCTATGTAAACTGTCCCATTATATTCAGTGTCTGGGTCCAAGTTGGAAACTTCAAATTCTTTGTTGTGCTCATTCTTTGTCCACTGTTGAAAAGAAAGGTAGTTTAGAAAGATTAAATGCTACGTTTTCTTCAAATCAGATTGCAAAATTCAGCATAAAATATTATCTACTGATCAGGTGTTATAGTGTTATAGTTATTCTGTATGTGTGGAATTCTAAATATTTATATCATTTTGCTTTCTGTTGTTCCTGTATTTAATTTTGCACTTCAGTTTCTTGAGAATTGAACTAAGTCATTATTTTAGTCACCAATGGTTTTACTTTTTGCTACTTATACAGTACTCTTAGAAACTCCAGAATTTAAGAGGAATGCTTAATCCTATTGCTTACTGAAAGACTCCAAGCCTTTCCCTTTCCCATCAGAAATCTCCTCCATGATATACAAGCTCGGAGATCCTTCTCCATCTTATCTGGGAGGTGATTTCCAAAGTGCCAGGCCAGTGCCTGAGGTTGTGCTTTACCTGCTGGCGTGTCCTTTGGTTGAATATTGTCAAGTGATAGTTGGCAGCCCCCGATTTGCTGTAAATGTCCTCCACGGTGAGCTGCTGGCCATCCTGCCCTCGCAGGGGAGTGGAGGGCGGCCGGATGAGGAACTTTATGGACCGCACAGAGGGAACACACTCCACCTGTGGTGCTCCTATAACAGCTGGGACAGACAGAACAGGCAGTGCCCGCTGTGAAGGCTGGAGCTGAGACATTATCAGATCATCTTATATTCTGAACACCCCCCCAGACTCACTGCAATTGTTACTCCAGCTTATACACAAAAAGGTTGGAGCTTTCTGAGCTTTCTGAGCGTGGAAGAGTCAGGCAACTGGAGATACAGGTTCTTTGGGGTTCTGCCACCTTTAGCCAGTGTTTGTTCCTAGCAATTCTCACCCCAGGCTTTTCCTTAGGACCACGTTCTTGGTGATCCCATGTTGCTTCCCTGTCCCTCACAGGGATGTCCTCCTCCATGTGTGTGGTGGTGTGAAATCCCACCACAGGGCACTCAGGTAACAGCTGCCCAAACTGCTATTCCCATCCTACATCAGATATGCTTATCCCCATTTCAGGAGCTCACATTTCACAGCTCCTGGGACTGGATTATGGCTGTCCCCAGGTCAGACCATGTCTCTTACTAGTTTCCTTCTGCCTCTCATCTGCCTTAACAGCAGCTCTTCCCTCAAGGGCATAGAGTCCTGGAATCATAGAATCACAGACACCTGGCTTTTCCTTTTCCCCTCTAATCCCACTCTGATGTCAGGTCTCAGGGAAGGCGCTGCCCATTTACTCATTTGCCTCCTTGCCCGATACAAACACTCAGGCCTTCCCTCCCTGCCTGCCCGTGAAGCAGAGGGTGCTGCAGTGCTGAGATGAGGTGATGCAGGCAGGTTTGGTGTGTGGGGCAGGGCACCTACTCTCCTTCCGCGGCTCGAACCTCTCGGAGCGCACCCAGCTGGAGGAGCAGCCGGCCCGGCCCGCGGCCCGCGCCCGCACCCGCCCGTAGTAGTGCTCTGTGAAGTGCTCTGTCTCACGGGTGAGGTTGCAGAAGGGCTCTGGGATACTCTGGCACTCAGGCTTGGCAAGCCAGGACTTTTCTCCATACCTGGGGAAAATCAAGCTTTTAGTTTGGCTGAACAGAACCAGGGGAAGACAGTTGTTCTCACCTCTATTGACAGGTGAGGAAATCCAGAATAGAGAAGGAAGTTGCTGAGGGTAAAGAGTAGCTCAGTAATGGAGTAAAGTTGGCAACCAAAGAGGTAAAATATTTGCTTTACTGAGCATCATGTACCACTTTGAATAATCCTGTCCTTCACTGAGTTCTTCTCCAAGCAGAACCATTTCCGTAACAGTAAAAGGGGCAGGAGAAACAGCAAAATGGACTCTTGTTTCTTGGCCCCTCTCTCCCCCTAAGAACAGCACAACTCCAAAAAGAAGCAAACCTCACATACTGTTTATATTGGACGTCAAATACGGTGCCAGGGGGAATATCTGCTTCCGTTTCCCAGGTCAGGATGTTCTCAAAGTTTGTGGAAGAAAATGCGACACGTTTCAGACATGCAGTGACAATGCCTGGGGGAGCAAAGAAACTGGTATTGGAAAGCATATTCTGGCATCTCAGCGCTGAGATGAACATGGGTCTGGTGCTCTTCAGTGAACAGGGATATCAGGGATGCCACTTCCTGACACTTTGCTAGAGCTGGGCTGCAAAGCAGAAGCTTGGGCAGAACAAGCCTTCAAACCCTGCACACATCACCACATACACACCTTGCAGATTGTTGACTCATCCCAAAGAAACCTAAGTGAGGAAGTTACACAGAAAGGGCTTCAAAGCTTAAGTCAGAAAGAGGATCTTTGAAGTTAAAAGAAAAATAAGTAAAATAAGAAAAACAGAAAAATACAAATAATGGGAAAATAAGAATAATAACCTGTTTTCAAGACCAGAATCATGTCAATGAATGGCTGTACTTTCTGCCCCTGCTCAGGGAAGTGACCTGTAGAGCTCAGTTTCACATCACTGAAGAAGTGGCTGCCTTTAGTCTCTCCTGCTGCATGTTTTATTGGATGGAACTGCCTGTACAGAGCAGCACACAGGGACCAGATGTCTGGACTCTGCTCTGGGTGTGCCGGGCTGAAAGCAAACAACCCACCCAGGTCCCTGCTGTGCGAGCCCTGCTCCTCTTCCCCGCGAAGATGGGCTTGGCTTTGGTGAGCAGGGACGTCACCTGGCCCTGCCAAACCTGGCCCTGCAGAGCCAGCACCAGCCAGAGCCCCCTCTGAGCAGGGCTGTCCTACAGCCTTCTGTCCCCTCTCATGAGAATTCACACATTTCCTGAGGCTGAGTCGAGACATTCTGAATTGCAGAGTAACCCTCAGGACTTAGAAGCTCTGTACATTCAAGCTATAGATGGATCCTCAAAGGTAGATCCTTTATACATTCCTCGACTCAGTCTGTGGTATTGATAAACACCTGGAACACGTGTGGGCTGCAGTCTGTGCTTGCTGGAAGTGAACAGCCCCACTGTGGTGCTCGAGATCAGTGAGACCCCTCAGTCAAAAAAGGGCTGAGCAAGGGCAAGTAGGGAGGGCAATTCTACAGGAGGGAAACTGAGGACAGGATGGGGGTCACTTGGACAAGATCCCACTGAGGTGTGGAGGAGCAGAGGCTAAACCACATCTGGGTCCTCACTCCAAGCTTCCCCTGCAGCTGCCTCTGTGGAGCAGAGCTGAGTGACAGCAGTGAAACCAGCCTGCTGCAGGGGAGGGGGGTCAGACAGAGCTCTCCTCAGGCCTGTGTGTGGCATTGAGGCAGGGAAGTGACACAGAAATGGAGTGCTGTCTACTCCAGCTTTTGTCCTGATTTCAACACTTGTCTTCTTATTCAGGGGAAGGGAGTGAGTTTCCCTGTCTGAGCACCATGAAAACTGAGTCACCAATACCCTGATCACATCAGGAGTAGGAAACTTCTGTCTTCCCACATTTATCCACACTAAAACACAGTTATGCAAAGCAGTGCAACACAAGCACAGTCAAGTGTGGGCAGGGGAAAACCAGGATATTTCACAGTGTGACAGTTCTTGGAGTCTCTGAAGGTGCCTTCCCTGCAGCACAAGATCACAGACAGGAGCAGATAAAGACAAGGTGCCTGCTAAAAACCTGGGGTTTGGAAACAGCAATTTTATCCTTCATTCACCCAGGTGTGAGTTTGCCACATCTGCAGTATGATTAAGTGGCTTTTAGAGGGCAGATTTAGACTAGATATGGGGAGAAATTCTTCCCTGTGAGGGTGGTGATGTCCTGGCACAGTTGCCCAGAGAAGCTGCCCCATCCCTGGTAACGTCCAAGGCCAGGTTGGACAGGGCTTGGAGCAACCTGGGCCAGTGGAAGGTGTCCCTGCCCATGGCAGGGGGTGGCACTGGATGCTCTTCAATATCCCTTCCAACCCAAACCATTCTATTTGTTTGCACTTCTTTTAAAATCAGGGCTGTTTATTCATTTGTGTCTCTGCTTAAGACATAGGGAGACGCCTGAAATCAAGGAATCTCCTTTATTCCTGTAGGATTTGGGTTGTAACACATTGGTGGCAAATGCTTTGAAATGAAAGAAAGAATCTTTTTGCCTCCCTACTAATCCCTCAAGCGCCGAGCACACCAACCTACACGGGGATTATTAAATCCGACCGACACAGAAAGGAAGGTTCAAACAACTCCCACAACAGCTCACTCTCTAGGTGTTAATTCAGCAAACGTGACTGGACTGCCTCCCATGCTACAGGATCCAACAGCAACCCCACGACCAGCGACAGGAAAGGAGAAGTCAGGACTTACCGAGCACTGAAAACGCAGCCAGGACGATCAGCAGTTGCTTCATGAATCCCTGTGCAGGCTGGGCTGGGCGAGCAGGCAGCTGATCCTGCGTGCAGGTGATTCACCTTTTATGAGAGCTGGGTCCCTTCTCCTGAGGCTGGATGTGCTGCTCGGTGAGAGCTGCAGGGCTCCTCTCCCGCCTCGGGCCCTGCGGAGCCCTGCGCATGTGTGAGGCAGCAGCAGGGACAGCAGCTCCTCTCCACACCTGGCTGTGCAAAGGTGCTCCAGCCAGAGGCTTAGAAAATCCCCAGCTCTTGAAAAAGAGCCAAATACCTTTTTGCTGAGAGCTTCCTGCCTCAAAGTCCTCCCCGAGGTTTCTGGGGTTTGAGCCTGGCTTTTCTGGTCAGGTGACTTTGGCTTGTTAAAACTCTAGCAACGAAGCCAGTGCTGTGCACCTGGTTGGTTTAACACCTGCTGCAAGCTGTGCACCTGTTTCCTAAGGAAATACCACTGAATGCTTTCTTGAAATGCAAGTCAGCCAGATCACTTAGCTTTTACGCTCTTCTATTGCTCCTACTGACCCTGGGTGGGAACCAAATGGCCAGCACGTGCCCTGCTGCAGCCTGGGCACAGCACGAGCCCCTCGGCTCTGCCCTGCACAGCCAGGTGGGTGAGAGGGTCTTTCACCCGAGGTAGGAAGGAGGTGGCTTTTCCATAGGAAGAACACCTGCTGTGCCATGGCTTTGTGCAGAGGCCACTGTGGACATACAGGTTATTTTTGTGGCTCTTTACAATTTAAGGCAAAATTCCTATGGTAGTCCTCTTCTATTGTCTAAAGCCTACTTAAAGTTCCTAAATGTCAGATTTTAGTCTCATTATTACAAATGAGTCCCATAAGCAGCACTTGGGGGTGTCCTGGGCAGGGCCAGGATGGTCTTTGGGGGTCCCTTCCAGCTCAGGAGATTCTGTGATTCTTTTGATTTTAATCAAAATACAAACCCTGTGTCCTTCTGAGGCTGGAAGCAACAGCTTTCACTGGTCTGTCCTTGTGGCCAGCCATGTGATAGAATTTACTACCCCTTCTGCTTCCCTCTTCATCCCATGGATTTTCTGTTCCTGAAGCTCTTTCTGATCCCTGCTCTGCTGTGATGTTAACAGGACTCTAACCATGCCATGATGTATTTTGTCTTTCTCAGCTCACCTGCACAAATGCAGAAGCCTCACAGGTTTGTTAAACAAGACACACCTATCCACCCGTGTGGCCCTTATGTAATTAAGCATAACTCTTTGTTAGGGTGTTCCCTGAATAGCCTGCTAAAGTATTTCCATTATCTTCCCTTGCTCACGTCACTGCCTTGTGCTTCTGCTGTGTGAGAGGGCAGGGATGAAGGACCTAGAATTGCACCTGAGACCTGAGTTTTCAGAATATAACCTTTATCCCTGCCCTTATCTCCAGCAAGATGTCACCTTTTGAATAGCCCAGGAAACACCTCTGTGAATCTTTAGCTACCTGAAGATTTCCAATTCTCTACTTTCAAGTTTAAAATGAAACACTTTGCCTTCAACTTGCAGACCTCCTCAAACTTCCACTTCCCTCCCAGTCTGGGAGGACTGCAGCAAACCTGATGACTGCTACCTGTGTGGATGTGGCTCTTGGGGACAGGGTGGACTTGGCAGTGCTGGGTTAGCAGTGGGACTTGGTGGTCTTGGAGGCCTTCTCCAAACGAAAAGATCCTCTGATGCTCTGGTGAGGTAGGGCTGGTGACTCTGGAGGAGGGAGCACTGATCCCAGGCACTGTTTGCAGAGCTGCGACTTGTCAAAATAATTTTATAGGGGTTACACAACAGCAGAGCTTCCTGTAACTCCGTGCCTGGGGATTTTTCCTTGATTGCACAAGAGATCGGGTGGTGATTATATTTGGATCATGTATATCTTTCTAAATGAACTGGAGGGATTACATTGCAGGATGCACCTCAGGACAGGTAAGGAAAAAAAGAATTCTAGTTGATGGATCCTTTCTCCCACCTTTCCTTTTGGCTTTAATTCAGGACCTTAATTAGTACATCTTGCTTCAAAGCAGTTCCCAACCCTTCCTATCACCTCTTTCAATATTGTTCTCATGATTTTATAAAGATTTCAGTTTCAATACCCTCCATCAACACCCTTCCCTCATCTAAGACTCTCCCTGAATGCAGAGAATGGCTGGGGTGTGTTTCCCTCTTTTCTTTTAATGCTTTGCTTTTCTGTGTGTCCTTTACACAGAGGCTCTCTCTTTATACTCCAGTACAAAAAGACATTTTACTAGGGCAGGTAGTGATAGGATAAGGGATAATGGCTTTAAAGTGACAAAGAGGATATCTAGATTAGATACAAAGAAGGAATTCCTCCCTGGGAGGGTGGGCAGGCCCTGGCACAGGTCACCAGAGAAGCTCTGGCTGCCCCTGGATCCCTGGAAGTGTCCAAGGCCAGGTTGGATGGGGCTTGGAGCATCCTGGGCTGGTGGAAGGTGTCCCTGAATATGGCAAGGGGTGGCACTGGGTGGGCTTTGAGGTCCCTTCCAATCCAAACCATTCTGGGATTCTTTGTTCAGAGTGAGGGTCACAGTCCTGGGTTTTCAGGGTCAGGATGAGCCTGGGAAGTGTCACAGGACTCCACTCCTACTCCAGCATTAGGAAGCCCAGGGTGGGGTCCTGTTTTAAAATGCAGTGCTTTTGTGGATGAACTGCAGTCACCCTTTGTAGCTCTGGGAAACAAGAACACATACACATGGAGTTATGTATCAAAATATCAAAATATTATTGCTCTCAGACATCCTGCACAGCAGGAGGAGTTTCAGCTTCAATAAGTATATTCATATAAAACAAAAAATAAATAAACAAACATATATGCTGCATATTTATGCCTCTGTTGGAACACAGAAGGTGACCTCTGTAGGCTGAGGTGGAGAACTTTTCCTCCCCCAAAAAACAGATGTTGCTGAATGTCTGTGAGATGCTCCCAGTCACACAGAGGTGCAGTTCTGCACTTAGACAGCAGCAAATGTGCCATTGACAGTTCAAAATCCGCTCCAAATCAACATGCAGGCACAACACTGTTTTCAGGACCCAGCTGATGGTCTCACACGGTCTGGGTTGTGGTTTTGCCTTTCCTAACTCTCAGGCAGCCATTCCTTGCTCTGAAGTCTCAGTGCCTGTTTGCTGTGTGAGACCCCCTGAGATATCCCTGCCTGCCTCAGCCCGCTCAGGCTGTGCCTCCCATCAGAGCCCTTATCACAGGGCACTTGGGACACTGAGTGTGCAGAGGTCACACACCTTGGCAGGCCAGACATCAGCAGAGAAAACTCCCAGTGAATAAATAAAGAAAGCGCCACTCTCACTTGTTTGTCCTTGTTCAGGTATCCTTGCCTGGATATCTGGAGCTCTCCAGCACTTTCCAGGCATGCTGGGTGCTCTAGATCCTTCCCAAGTAATGTGTGTGGCTGTAGCCTTTGAATTCAAACTTTTGATTGTGTTTTCCCTCTGCATCTGAAGGTGCAAAGGTGTCATTCAGCACCGTGGATGCAGGATGTGTCCCCTCAGTAAAACTGTCACTGTCACAGTCACTTGCAATCCCTTCATCTTCTGCCACCTGTAGTGTCTGTAAGGGGATGAGCAGCTGGATGTTTGGATCCTCACTGAGCTGGGACACCCCATGGATCTGCACCTGCAGATCAGCCACTGATTTCTGGTAATACTCGGAGAAATGATGAGCCTTCTGCGGGTGGTGCTCATGGGCACAAACCCCCTCCATCAGAGGTTGAAGGAAGGTCATTTCCAGGCCTTCTTCCCTGTCTGCATCAGACTGTTCACTGGAATCTGGGAATCTCACATCAGTGAGGGATATTCTTCCTAAAGAGGAACGGTGGGAAAGGGAGGCCTCCTCATTTGCCTGGGATCCCGAGGTGTCCACCTTGTCCTTTCTCTCTGGACAGAAAGAGAAACCCAAGGCACTGAGCTCAAACACAGATTCACTGTGCCCAGAGAGACCTCCTGATCCTGAATCCAAGCTTGTTTTCCCCTGAGCTGCTTGGGATGGTTGACAGTTGGGAAGTCTCTTTGGAAACCTTTGATTGTATGGGATGAAAGTACCACTGTCTTCTTCCTCCTCATCATCTGATGATGGTGATGATGGTGGTGACAGGAAAGAAGCCATCCATGGCAGGCTGTTTCTAGCCAAAGCTCTGTGTGTCTTCCTCTGTGCCAGTGGCTTCTCTGTGCAGTTCAGATCATCCCTACAGAATTCCTTCTCACTGAGCTCCAAGGGAAGGGCTGGTCCAGCAGCTTTGAAATTATGGAAATCCTACCAGGGAAAAGGAAAAAGACAGTGTCTTAGTGATGCTTTTAAAATAAGAACTTGGATATAGGAAAGCTTACTTAAAATAGGACTTAGGAATGTATAACTGAGAGGTGCAGAACTCCCCCCACTCCTCCCCAGTTACCCTCTGAAAAGCAGCAGGACTTTGAGTCAGGAGGAGCCCCAGAATTTAAGCCATACCAAAGCCTGAGGCATCTTCCTTTGCTTGGCATCCTGTTTCAAAAAGCAGAGGATGAAGGCACCGGTGACAAGGATGGGGAGGGCAAACACAAGGATCACAGCAGAAAGTGGGAACTTCCACTCCCCTGTTGGAAAAGGAAAAATAATCTCCTGTTGGTGGCATCTTTAGAGTAATTAGGGGCTCTATAGTCAGCTGTTCTTTCAGGAATCTCAAAAAACATCGGGCTCAAGATCTTTGTTTTGCAAATGCAGAGGAAAGAGAACAGACTTGCCTGAGATCAGACAAATGAATGTTGCTACCAGCCAATGCCTTACTTGGATCAGGGGAAAAAATGAAGCTTTAGTCACATATTTTTCTCAAAATTTCCTCATGAGCATAACTCAAGTACAATATTCAGGATTTTCAGCAAACATTTCAGTGTTGACTTTTTTAAATGGAAATGTTTCTACAGGAACTGTTCACTAGGAAATCCACCCAGTCCTTTTAACAGGAAGCCTGTTTTGTTGTTGAAAAGCTAGTTTTCGTGGAAATCTTTGACTTGCCCTAATCCCATTTGATGTCTCACCACATCCTTTTGTGTGAAGGACCAGAGAAAGGTGCACATACCTTTGTGGTTTAGTGGCACACACACTGGTTGGGAGAATTCGCTGTGCTTTAACTCGATGCTCTCGAAGATAGACCTGGCACTGAAACAGTGGTTGCTTCTGAGGGCAGTGGTATCAAGAGTCACCAAGTCCTTCCTATAACCTTCATATTTCTTCTGTTTAGAAACAAAACAGAGCATTGCAAAGACAGTTCTTTCATTATTTGGGTGGTGTTTCTCTACCGTTTCAGCCCATGGTTCCCTTGTTAGATCTTGTGGCTTCAGGGGTCGGGAGGTGCATGAAAGACACACCAAGCAGGCATCTCTCCCAGGGTTATGGATCCCAGGGTGGCAATTCCAGCTGTGCCCTGCTCTGTTCTGCAGGGAATGCTGCTACTGGTGCCTGAGCTAGTTGTTTGAAACCTCAGATATTCACTCCCTTTCCTGATAAAAACAGGGAATTACCGATGAAATAAGGATGTGCAAACACACAGACACACAGACACACAGACATACACAGACACACACACAGACACGCACACACAGACACACAGACACACATCTAATTTTACCTTCTGCCTTTGGTTTAACTCTGGTTTCACCAGTTCCTTTTCTCTAGGCCCAGGATCCAATCCCTCCCTGCCCAGAAACCTGAAGCTATTTCAGTTCAAGCTGGGCATCCCTTCCTCCCTTTCATCTAAGAAGAGCCACTTTTACTGACCTTGTCTTCAGATCCAGCCTCCCAGTGGTTCAATTCATACTTCAGCGGGAGATTCTCCACACAGGGGGGCAGAGGGAAGGAGGCATTCACTTGGATTGAATTCTGCTTGACATTCAGCATTAGCTCGGGGGGAGCCAGTTCCACTGTAATGGTGTGACCAGACGTGAGAATAGCTCTTACCTGTCTGTGACTGATTTACACTTCCAGCTGCTGTTTTGTGACAGGCACAAAGGAAGGGGGGAGCAAAGGAACCCCTCTTTTACCTCACATCCCCCTGCTGGTATATGGACACCAGTTTGTTCACCTGGAGCACTGATGAACAAATTCTGACAACACTTGCTACAAAATTCATTTACAAATGATCAGGGCTCCTTGTAGCTGGTGCTCCATAAAGCTCCTGATTGCTGCTCCTGTGGTGTGGGATCTATTCATGTGCTCCATCCAGGCTGGAGCCTGACAGACACTCACCCTCAGAAAAGTAATCCTTGAACTGGGATTTCACCCACGGCGACTGGAGCCGTCCTGAAACAGCTTGCACTTGAGCCCGGCCTTTAACGTAGATGTTGGAAAACATACAGGTCAGAATGCAAGAGGTTCTGGGAGTGGTTTTGCAATGGGGAACCTTTATCCATTTGTCCATGTGGTCCTGGCTGAAAGAAGAAACAACCATACCACAATTACCATAATATTAAACATGTGGCATTGCTATAATTTATACAGTGAGAGAAGGGAGTGTTTCAGAGAATGGTTCTCAAATCTTGCTCAGAGTTTGGAGCAGAGTTCTACATGGATATTGTTTGGTTTGGTGAAGGGTCACTGATCATTAGGACGTTGATTAATAGAGTTGTACAGTTGTTTGCCCTGTGCCACACCTTCTATCAGACTTACTTTTTATACCTCACAGTGTACGTCACGTCTGGGGGAGACCCTTCTCCTGGGGCCCATGTCAAAATCATTTCAAAATCCTTTGACACTAATGTAACATTCTGAGGAGGGAGAAGCTGAGCATGACCTGATCAAAAGGGAAAATTTTGTGAATTATTTAAAAATATCTTTGGGGATAGGAAATACCACCTGGCTTTGACTAAGGTGGTATCAAAATCTGAGGCAGAGCAGCTCAGTTCCTTTCAGACTGGAAATTGGCTATGGAAGCAGGTGTGATGCAGTAATTTTTTCCTCATTTCTTATAAAACATCCCCCCAGGCCGATCCTGCCAGGAATGCTGTGAGGTGCAGCATGCTGCCCTGCCACACGTACAATCCTGGCACCTCTTTTTCCCAGTAGATCAGCATGTCCATCTCTAGCACTCAGCAAGAGCCCCTCTTTAGCCACATTTTAAATTGTCAGTCCTTTACCATGGGACATTTCACTCTGTGGGAATCATTCCCATTCAAACTGCTTACAGTTTGCCTGCACTCCTCCTACAAGCAAAGGCACGTTATGAAAGGGAAAACAACAGCCGGGTACCTCGAGCCTGGTGCAGGAAGCCCAGAGCCACCAGCACTCCGAGCCTCCAGGAGAGCTCCCCACTTGTCCTGGGTTCCTTCCCTGGCTGCCTTTCCATGGTGCTGCTGTGCTGGCCCAGGCTGTGCAGGTGGCAGAGGCTGGGGAGGGAATGGCTGCACACATGCGCACAGCCTGCCTTCCTGCTGCAGCCAGGGCCAGGGGGAGAGGATTTGGGGGGAAAGGGGGGGGAAAGGTTGCAGGACTACGCCCTCCTGTGCAGCTCAGCTGAGCCCTGCTTGGGCTGTGTGTGCAGAGGCAGCACAGGGAAACTGCATTCTGATCTTGGGAGGCACCTCGTTACAAAAGGGACCTTTGGAGTTTACCTGTCTGGCTGTGAAATATTAATAGAAATCAAACAAGGTTTCGCTGCCAGAGATACCTATTTATAACCACCAACAATGAAAGCCAGGAGGATGGAATACTGTGATAGCCTGGTGTTTACAGGAGATTGAGGATTTTCTCCTCAGTTATGTTACCATCATGTTTTTCAGGAGTCAGGAAATCACTCCACTTTCCTGATGGGGGAGTAAAGTGCAGGGATGGGACAGGGATCTGCCCCTTCCTGCTGTGGGCAACCAAAAGGATGTGCATCCACCTGCTAAATCCTGGGTGTTTTTCGGATGCCAGTGCTGCAACTTACCACTTACCAGCTGTTTGTCAGGAACTCAGAAACATCCCTGAAATCAGGACCAGCTGCCAGGGCTGTGCCAGCACACGGGTGGTGCCCGACCCCTGTGCTCCCAGATCCATCAGCACACCGGCTGTTGGCCTTGGCATTTGCAGCCATAAGACTCTCAAGGTGCTTATGTTTTCACAGCACGGTTCCTTTCAAGTCCAGAGCATTCCTGGGGAACAGTCCAGCTCCTGAGCTGCTGCTGCTGCACCCTACACCCTCCCTACACCCTCCCAGTCCTCCCTCAGGCAAAGCCAAGGAGGAGCAGCTTTGTCCTGTGTGTGTCAGAACAGCAGGAAAGACCCTGGCTCAGCCACACTGCCAGGTGCAATGTGCCCAGGGGGACGTGCTGGGGACAGCTGTGCCACTGCACCCTGTGCCACTGCATTCTGTGCCACTGCACCCTGTGCCACTGCATCCTGTGCCACTGCATCCTGTGCCACTGCACCCTGTGCCACTGCATCCTGTGCCACTGCACCCTGTGCCACTGCATCCTGTGCCACTGCATCCTGTGCCACTGCACCCTGTGCCACTGCATCCTGTGCCACTGCACCCTGTGCCACTGCATCCTGTGCCACTGCATCCTGTGCCACTGCACCCTGTGCCACTGCATCCT
>JAWWEE010000058.1:4959089-4971674 GCA_035221455.1 Xenops minutus
CCCTTACGTTTCCATCACCACTGTGTTGTGTGAGGGCAGCATGAATCATGGAATCACAGACTGGTTTGGGTTGGAAGAGACCTTAAAAATAATCTTGTTCCACCTCCTGCCATGGGCAGAGAACCTTCCACTGTCCCAGGTTGCTCCAAGCCCCGTCCAACCTGGCCTTGGGCACTCCCAGGGCTGGGGCAGCCACAGCTTCTCTGGGCAGCTGTGCCAGGGCCTGCCCACCCTCACAGGGAAGGATTTCTAATATCCAGTCTAAACCCACCCTCTGCCAACTGTGATGGCAAAAGTGTGCAGTGTGGACCTGTCTTCAGAGCTGGACAAAGCAAAATCTGATGGCAGGACATAAATATTTCCTTCAGCCTTTTTCACCTTCTGTTTGGAAAAGTGAATGAGCGAGGCAGTGTCTGAAAAGAAAATACTCTTTAGCCCCAAACAAAACAAAAACACATTGCCTGAAATTGAGAGTTCACACGGTTCCAAAGTTTTCTCTGGAAACTACTTGCAATTTTAGGGGACAACATACTGTTTCACAAGGAAACCCACACTTAGGGGAGGGGTAGAAAATTTTCAAACAACTTGCAAGTTTCGGAAACTTCCTCCCCTGTACAGAGTTTCTCACAGGGAAGGGATGACTTTGGCCCTGAGTGCAGGGCTCGCTCTGCCCCAGCCAAGGTTCATCCCGCTGGCAGTTCCTGTGCCCAGCTCTCCCTTCCCTCTGCCTGGCTGATGTAGGTCTGTAGGACGAGCTGTGTGGCAAAGGCACCGTGTCATCCAGGAACAGGGAGGGTGCAAACAGCCCCCGCCCGTGCGCGGCGTTGGCGGAGAGAGCAGGGCACACTCCGGGGCAGGAGGGCCATCCCACTGCCAGCCTGGCACTGCCAGCCCCACGGGGCTCCAGCAGCCAGCCCCATCCTGGCTTTAGGCAACTGCAGCCTTCCTGGCTGTCCTGGGAGAGTTTTTTGTTGGAGACTTAGCTCTGATGTGGAACTGGGGGCACTTGGTCTTCTGTGGCTCTGAAAGAGAAATTTCCTCCTCTCCATGCTTAGAGACAGCCCTGACGCTGTCGTGGCTTAGACATACAGGCTGCTGAGTGCTGGAGGTGATGGGAGTTATTTTGGAAGGTTCAGGAAAGCGAATATGGGCAAATGATGGTTTTAGCAAAGAATGAAATGCTATTGAGAACTAAGAGGTTAAAAAATCTGCAGAGCTGGGCGATGCCAGATGGTAAACCAAAATGCAGCAGTGTCCCCTTGACCCAGACAGGCATCTGAGCAACCTGTCACCAGGAGGAAGAGAAGAGAATGGACTCGATTTGTTTTTGAAACTGAGTCTGAAAAGACTTAAAATGAAAAGCAAAAGCAAAAACAAGCCCATAAAGTTTTCCCCATACAAGTGCTATGAATCATTTTCATCTCCTTCATTTTTCGTTCTGGGGGAGGGTTCTTAAAGGAACTCAGGGCTTTGCAATTGGAGCTGACACAGGGCCATGATTTGAAGGGTGTGCACATTTCCTAGTCTGCTTCTGCAGGAGGAGAACACAGGCAGCTCTGTCCCAGGTTTAGATCCTGCTCTGGTCCAGACACAGCTGGTAAGGATGCAGAGGGGACAGCCTTCCCCTCATCTGCTGTGCCAGCGATCCAGCCCATCCTTCCTGCCCCATCCCTTGCTGCTTTAGCATTCAGCAAGTGCAAATCTACAGGGATTTTCTATTTTCTCAGCAAGGAGCAAGGCCCAACCCCTGCACTCATGGGCTGAAATCTTCCCCCCTAACAAGTTTCATATTCCTCACAGCAACTGAAAAAGGAGAAGATTCTCTTCTGCTCACATTTACAGGATGCTGAGAGGCCTTGGTCCTCTTTCTGCAGCTCCAAACTGACTTCAGTTTACCTTCCCCCGGACCTGGTTTGTGGGTGCAATCTGTGGTGTGCAAGCACAGGGCTGTTGTACTGAAATCCTGGAGCACCCAGCTGGCTGTGGAACATTAAAGGCACAACTGGCCTCTTGAGCAAAGGCAGCACTTCTGTCAGCTGGAATTTCAGCTGATTCCCAGATCCCACATGAACTGGGACAGGAGGGGGGCAAAGTATTGCTCCTGATTTTACTTGTTTGAGTTGGACCTGCCAGGATGCAGAATCCTTTTCTCCCACTAATGAATTAAATACAGCAGTTAAATAGATCTAATTTAAAATCCTGCCTGATGGCAGACAGACCTTTCCCTCTGTGCTCCCTGAGCACTGGGATGTGTGGACCAGCCAGTGGGCTGCAGCTGATGGCCCGTTTTATGCTGCTTCTCTTGCTTTGCCTGAAACCTGTCCCTTCCCTTCCCTTCCCAGTGCCTTTTTATTCAGGCTGAAAGCAGGCAGGGAGCTGCCTGGACATGCAGCAACGGCGAAACTCGGGTGCACAGGGAGGAAAACACGTGCTTGCCCACAAGGTGCAGATACAGCAGCACGGGAACGTCCCGGGGGCACCGAGCTGCCAAAGCCCCGGCTCCCAGCGTGGGAACCGCGCCGGGGACCCTGCGTGTTCCAACAGAGAGACTTTCATTGCAGCACCCTGCCTGCTGCACGCCCCGAGCCAAACCCTGCTGCTGGGGGTCATCCCACAGCATTGCCAGCCCACCCCTCCTGGAGAGCATCTCCTTGCACTGAGATATGACATCACCCTGCCTGATGGGAGAGGTTTCACTCTTGGCTGGGGACTGTGTGATGCCCCAGTGCTGGCCCTGACTCTCAAACTCTGCCCTGCCTGGCAGGAGGGAGCAGGGATCTCTGCACACCCCTTGCCAGGAGAAGATAAACTTCATCTTGAGTATGTTCTACCAGTGAGAGAGCACACACTGGGAGGGAGAAGTGTGATGTGGAGCTGGAGCATGTCCAGAGAAGGGAACAGAGCTGGGGAAGGCTCTGAAACACATGGAGTAGCTGAGGGAGCTGGGGGGGCTCAGCCTGGAGAAAAGGAGGCTCAGGGGGACCTTCTGGCTCTGCAGCTCCCTGATCGATCCAGGGCAGGGTCAGGCTCTGCTCCAGGGAACAGGGACAGGAGGAGAGTGAACGGCCCCAGGCTGTGTCAGGGGAGGTTTAGGTTGTGAATTAGGGAATTCTTCACTGAAAGGGCTGTAAAGCATTGGCACAGCTGCCCAGGGCACTGGTGGAGTCACCATCCCTGGGAATGTTCAGAGAGCATGTGGATGTGGCACTCGAGGACGTGGGTTAGTGGAGAACATGCTGGTGGTGCTGGGTCCACAATGACCTTAAAGACCTTTTGCACCCTTAACGATCCTGTGATTCCATTCCATGGTGATGCCATATATGTTGTGCACCCATAATGTGAGTGAATTATCCGCAGAGGTGGGTGTGCAGGGAGCCCAGGAGAGGAGCATTTCCAGGCACCTTGGCCAGGGCTGGGAGATGCTTTTCCCCTGCAACCACTGGTGGCAGCAGCTTCCTGGTGGGGTGGGAAGGCTTTGAATGTTTGCAATGTTTTGCATTGCAGTATTTGGATGCCAAAGCTATACAGTGCTGTAAAAGTTAATTAGCCAGATAACTAATTAAAGACTTCTCCCTTTTATTGTTGCCAACTTGCAATTCAGAAAGGGGCTTGTGTCAAAGTAAATCCAGCCACACACCCCCGTGAAAGAAGTGATAAACCATTCACAATCCAATTAACTATTCAGGGACTGGTGTGGGGAAAACCCCATTGCTGTCTGGGGGGAAGAAAGGTCCCACTCACAAAGAGCACCATCACAGCTGACCTGGCCTTAAATGCCTCTCCAGAGCGGCTCTTGCTGTGGAGGAGAGGGTCCTGGCCTGGAGCAGGACAGGATTCATGGGTGCCAAGAGAGATTATGACGTTGGAGAGTCCCCATGAGGGTGACGTGGCCTTGGGGACCTGGTTTGATCTTCCTGGTGAAGGTTGGAGATGTGGGTTGTGGGACCCTGAGCCGAGAGGAGGGTGGTGGCTCTTCTGTTCTGCTCCTGAGAGGGGCCCTGACACTGAGGGGTCTCCCTGGATTGGAGGAAGATCTCACTGGCCAAGCAGCCCTGGATACTCTCCGAGGATGGGACTCCTCCATGGGTCACTGCATCACGTCCCATCCCTGTGGGCCAGCCATCCAGGGGTGTCGATGCACATGGCGTGCCAGCAGCAGTGCTCTGCCCTGGCAGTGCTGGGTCACTGTGGTGGAGGGCAGGAGAGCTGCAGGGAGGGATGCTGAGGCTCCTGTGCTCTGGCCACCAGCCAGGAGACGTGCTGTAACCAAGTGGCACCGGGCCCAGAATTTCCAGGAGGGGGGAGCTCCCATCCGAGATCCGGAGGGGCCCCGATTTCCACCGGCTCTTTGCACGTGCTGGGTCCGGGCTCTTGTGAAATCCCAGCCCGGCTGAGGGTGGCTGAGTGTTTGAAATTCCACCGAGCTGCCCGGCCCTCCTTCCCCACCGAACAGGGGGAATTGAGCAATTGCTCCTTGTCCCTGGAGCTCACGTACCCGCAGGGCAGGACTCGGGGGGTGATGCTGGTCCACCCAGCCACCCCTGCCCGGCACTGGGGGCTGTGGATGGGGCAGTGCTGAGACCGGTCCACATTTACACGGGACCAGGATCTGGCCAGAGTTACCCCAGAGATACTGGGAGAATACACTTCCCACCCCCGCTACTATCAGGCCCAGCCCTCAGATGACAAGAATTTAATTTAAAGGCTCAATCTCTTGTCTGAACAGCTCCCTCCCTCCCCCACTCCGATGAGAGGAAAATCTTCGGAGAGGCATCCAGGCGAGTGGGAAAGCTTTGGAGGGAGCTGTCTCTTGCCCTTTAGCCATCCAGAGAGGAAGAGCTCATCTGAATGAAATGAGGATCAATCAGAGAGAGGCATGGGAAAAGCTGGGAAAAGGAGCCTCCAGTGATGTATATTCATGGGGGGGAAAACCTCCCCCAGACATGCAGCAGCTTTGATGAAAACCCTCCCAGCTGTGCTGTGCCTTTGAAGTGACACAGCAGAAGGTATTCTCGATTAGCCAAGAGATAGAAGCAGATGAGTTCTTCTCAATCAGCTGAATCCTTACATTTGGGATAGACTTTAAAGCTTGCTTTTTATAACTCCTTCCAAAATTAATAAGAATCATCTGCTCAGCACGCCATCGTTCTGCCCTTCTTCCTCCCCCACCCCAGATAACCTACAGAGCCAGAATCACATTCCCAGAGGGCAGGGCATGAGGTGGCCTTGGTGTTTCAGAGGGTAACTGGGAAAAGTCCTGAACATTAACAGGAAATATAAGGCTGATGCAAATGGTTATTTTTTTCCCCTCACCCAAAAGGAGGTTTGTGAGACACACAGACTGAGTCGAAGTGTCAGCATTTTATCAGCACTGTGACTCCTATGCCAGCATTTATCTCTATCTGCTCCCCGAATCTGAGTCTTTGAAAGCCGAGTCTAAAATGTGCACTCTGGCAGTGTTAGAGCTGGTTTCAGGTGGGGGGCCTTTGTATGCAGAGGGGCTCGTGCAGGGATGGGAGGGAGGAATCCCCAGCACTGCAGTGTCCTGGCACTCTGGATCCCCACGTGGACCTGCTGTCCAAGGAGTTCAACCCCTCTGTTGAGTTTACATGAACACCCAAGGCCCAAAGAGGATTTTTCCTGCTGGAAGGTTTTTCTGTTCATAACCACAGTGGAAAGGTCAGTTCTTTCCAAAAGCTTATGGAGAAATGCACTTTCACCTGAGCTCTGCTTCCCTGAGCTGGATGATGTGCTAAACACAGAGTCCTTAAGGTCCTCCTGGCAAAAACCTCAGGGAGTATCCAGGAACCCAAGCCCAGGTCATTTCTCCCTTGTGCTGCCCCTTCTCCACAGGGACACTTGATGGGAATGGGCAGGTCCAATCAGCCAAGTCAGATATGTTGAACACCCTTCAAGGTGCGTTGGCAGTTCCAGATGATCAAAGCCTTTCTTGGGATGCAGTGGCATTGCCAGCGTGTTTTCTTTTAACTCTATCAGATAACTTGAAAGAAAATCAGTTTTGATGTTGTAAGAAACCAATTTGGGACTGGTCAGAGACAAAACATTGCTCAACAGTTATCTGAGAGCATGGGCATTGCCAAGGCTGAGAGGGAAATGGCACATATTCCAGGTTCTTTTGGTACTAATGTGGCTTGATTTTCACTTTCTTCAGTGATTTTACAACTTCGCAGCTGATCTGCACGTTTTGAATGTCAGTAATTTGAAATGGGGGGTCTTGATCCCTGAGAATCACCCTAAAATCTCCTGTGATGATGATAAGCCTCCACCCAAAAGGATGGGTCTTCCCAGGCTCTCGTTATTTCCCTTTAGTACTAATGGCAGCTGGGCACATGCACCCAGCAATGAGGAAATGTCTTCACCAGGTGCCTTTGTGCTCCTGGGAATGTGTTTGCATTAAAAATATACATTTCTCATACAGATTTTTCTGTGCAGGATGGTGCAGGCTATCTAGTGTTTAACTTCCAGGCGAGGCAGGTGTGGGAACATGTAATCTTTATAACCAGGCTTGAGGACAACCAGTACAGGCATCAAATTGTCCAGTGAAGTCCCAGTATGATCCTCTTTGCCAGCTGCCACTGGTTCATCAGGGACCCAACTCCTCCTGAGAGATGCTGCTCAGTACGGGAGGGAGGTGGAGCTGCTGGGGACTGGAGCATCTTTGTGAGGACAGGCTGAGGGAGCTGGGGCTGTTCAGAGGGGCCCTCCCCATCCATGGCCATCAGTGCCAGCAGGGAGGGGGCAGAGCAGGGACCAGGCTCTGCTCAGGGGAGTGTCTCAAGAGTGTGATTGAAGTGAGCTGCCTAACTTCCTTTAGATTGCACTAGAATTGGAGTGGTCCATACAGCCTCAATTTGCTTAGAATTCTTTGGATTTACTGTCATTTAATTGAAAGTGATTTCAGATTAAAAATATTTGGTTAAGACCATGTGATTCTGAACTGGAGCATCTCCTTGAAGTTTACTATTTGTGAACTCAAACTATTTCCCTAAATTTTTGCCATGTAGCCAAAATCAAGGAGTTCCAGCATCCACCTGAGATGACTCCACCAGACCTCCAGAGTTTTTCATAGCCTTCAGCTACTTCATGGAGGAGTGAGGAAGCAGGGAGTGGAGGAGGATATGGGCATGACCATTAGGAAATACCTCAAAAGAGCAAGTCTTCCTTCCCCAGGAAAGGAAAGGGACAGTTCCTCTGGCCTCTGTGGCCAGCGAAGGGAGTAGAGCAAGAGCTGTGCAGAGTCTTGCCCAGCCTGTTTGCAGGCACACCAGAGCCCTTGCTGCATCTCTCCTGAGTGGAAGGCACTGCTCCTGGTTCCTCAGGGCAGCAGGGCTTTGTTTCCTGGAGCTGTCCTTCCGGCCCAGCCTGTGTCCCAGCGGGGCAGAGCAATGTCAGCACGCTGGCAGTGCTGCCACCATTGGGGTCCCAGCCCCCCTGCCCGGGCCCAGGCCATGGCAGCTCCTTTTAACCTGCATGGATTCCCTGCAGCCACCCAGTGTGGGGGAAAGGGATGGAAAATGGGGGCAGTCAGTCTTCTCCTGGACATTCCCACCTGAAATCCAGAGCTACTGGCGCTCCTGCTTGCAGAGGCTGTTCCTGCAGGACAGGACACAGCTCCTCACACCCCACTCTTGTTTTTGACACAGGATCCATGGGATCTTAGAGCAAATGGGCCAAACCCTCTGCCCTTACCTCTCTCCATGGTGGACCCTTCTTAGGAAGCCTCGTCCTCCCCTCACAGCACATCCCTCTTCAAATATCTCTCTTGGGAAGGGCAAAGGCTTTGTCTGCTCTGTGGTGTGTTCATGCATGTGAAGATCTTTAGAAAGGCATGAGATACCTTCCCCTTACATGAGCCAACAAAAATGTCACGTCTTGAGAAAACGAAATGAAATCTAATGTGTCATCTGTTCTGCTGGGGAGGCAAATACAATCCAGGGGGAGTTTTTAAAGGGGCCTCAAATTGCAAGTGCTTGGGTGAAGTTCTAGCCTTTCTTCAAGGGAAATAAAGGGGGAAATCAGGTCTCAGTGCTTTAATTATTTTTTGTGGTGGATTTGTACACACAAAGACAACATTGGATCTGTGCCCTGAGCCCAAATGCAGAAATGTGGCAGTTTAAACCTGCTAATGTTTGTTCACACTCTCCAGAAGGAGTTACATGACAGGAGAGTGACTGTTAACATCCAGGTGGGCTGGCCAGGGAGATAAGAGTTATTTCAACCCCATGAGACTAACTGTGTCCTTTGCCAAGTGGCTCTGCTGGGAAAACTTTGAAAGACCCTTTTCATGACTAGTTTACAGCCCAGCCCAAAGCAGAATGGGACTAAGGCATGGGAACTGCAGGGGCTTGGGAATGCCTTGCACAGAGGCATTGCCAGGCAGGGGATGCTGCCCAGGATTAAGGGCTAATGCCATTGAACACTGTATTTTTATGGGCACAAGAGCTTGGATGAGGCAAAGGGCAAGGAAAAGTCAAGCTCTGCATGAGCCAGGGAGAAAACCATTGGGTTTTCCTCCCCAGTCTGTTCTTTGGGGCAAGTCACCACTGTCTGAGCAGTATATCCCCCAGTAAGAAACTTTTAAGGGAAATTTCTTTGTTTGGTTGGGGTTTTTTTAAAGAACTAAGTATCAAATTCCCTTTAAAGTTTTCCCCTTCTTTTCGAGCAAAAATAGAAAATCAATCTTTTTGTTGTTTCCCATGCTATATGTTCTGTATTAGTTTTCTTCTAGAGATGAATGGGGCCGTTGGAGTGCTGATTATCTATTTGCTGTTGCTCAGTTTTATACAGCATCAGCCCTCACTCTCACAGGGCCTGCACTGGTGCCTTGGGTTTGATAAATTTGGTAAGACTGTCTTTTGGTAGAGCTCAGTGGGGTTTTTACCCCACAGTTTTTACCTGCTGCAAAACAAGGTGAGGGATTACAAAACGCCTCTGAACCAGCAAACAGCACGAGCCTGGAGAAGCCCATTACCTCCTCTAATTAATGCTCAGTTCATTAGGCAGAAAGAAGGGCACAGAGGGCGCGTGGGTGTGATGAGGACACGGCCGAGGTTCCTCCTTGCCCTGCTGTTTGTTGGTTTCCGTGGCCCTGCAGGACAAACAGACCCGCCCTGGGTACCTGCGTGGGTGCCCCGAGCGTGGGCTGAGCAGGGGCCTCCTGCCCCTGCAGGTGCCACCAGGGACCCAAACCCAGCCACCTGTCCTGTCCTGGCTCCCGGTGGGCACTGAGAGGGCCCCTCTGTCCCCTGGGCCAGGGGATGGTGGTGAACCTCAGCCAGAGCCCGGCAGCTCCATTTGGGCTGTGCCCCCCCAGCAGTGCTCCTTGCATCACCAGATGCCATGCCCTATCTGCAGCCCACGCCCTCTGCATCCTCTTGAATTCTGCCCTTACCCAGCACCAACCTTTTGGGCAGAGGCCAGCCTTCCTCACGTGCCTGCTGAGTGCTGTCTGCAGTGAGGTGGTGCTTTAGTGCAGGACAGGGAGAGGCTCCAGGCTTTGCACTGTCCCTGTCTTTGGCTGGCCTGAAACCCCACATTGCTGGCATTGACCCTCTCCATGGAACCCCTCACTAGACATACCTGGGCAGAGACACACAGCAGTGACTGCTGCAGCTTTGCTCTGCCCTGGGCCCGAAGGAGCTCCGTGCTGGGGGAGCAGTGACCGGATCCAGGGGAGCCACAGCCTTGCAATGGGCTGTCTGTTGTGAAAGAGGACTTTTAGCAGCCAAGCCTGTAGTTATGAAATGAAGTCTGCCTCAAATATAACAGAGGAGGATCATAGAGGCAGTTACTATAATTACTCCTAATGATACTTACACTTACCCATACGTTAGTTCCATATAAACCTTTTTTATTCCCTGTGCAAACAATGAATAATTATCAGGCTCTGTCGTGCCTTTTTCAGGGTTACGTCATGTTCCCCGGGACAAAGACCATCCCTTTGAACAGCACCTCTCCAGGGCGTTGAGTGCCACTCTAATAAAAGCTTGTCAAAATTGCAAGTGAATTCATTAAGATCAGGAGGGACAAGTTATCTGTAGGGCAAAACTGGACCTTTTCATTGGCTTTTTATTGTAGTGTCATTTTCTAGGGCGTTATTTCACTTTATGGAGGAAATCTGCTTTGGGCTTCTTTCTTTAGCTTTGGAATTGCAAAGCATTTGTTGAGGGGCTCTGCTGGAAGAGAGGTTTACTGTTTTGGGGGCTGCAGGGCTTTGACGTTCACCTGCAGTTGTTTCCCGAGCAAATACCTTTCTCCTCCCTGTGTTTTGGCACTCGCTCAGCCCTCCGTGAGTGAAATGCCTCTCTCAGCCTTGATTAGGCATCAGTCATGCACTTGTGAAAACAACACGCCGTTTTTCCTTCCAACAGCATTTTTCCTCCAGACAAAATTGGATTTATTGCACAAACAATATGTTCTCTATGGCTGAGGTGAGCTGGTGGTTAAAAGCCACTGTGGTTTACATCCTTTTCAGCCCACCAAAGCCCAGCCCTCTGCTTTGGGCTGGTGCATTACCGCTGACAGCAGTAATTTTTAGTGACAGATACAGAAATGTCCTTAGGGAAAATACAATAGTGATGGAAGTTTCCTGTGGGAAAAAAGGTTTTTTCTTCTTTTTCTTTTTAAATGCTTTCACCTTTTCTGATCTTTTTCTTTTTTTCTTTTTTTTTCCCTTTAGGGACCGTTGCATGACAGGTGTTGGAAAGCTCTTGATCCCATTGATTTCCCCCTGATTTAAGGTCAGTCCACACTTTATGAAGAATAATCATTTTCTTTTAGGATCAAACCTGAGAAATTGGCTGTGCTTTCCAATGGTATTGGATCTAAATGACAAGCCAGCTGTGGTCTGTATTTGTTGCAATCGCTGGAAAGGCCACACCTCTGTATGAAACACTGTCTTTTGCATAGCAAGTGATACTGTGAGTTAAGCTGCATTGCACAATTTAGACTCTAATCTTGACAGGAATGATAGCATCAAATCTGAGTCAGAACCATGTTTTCCCGTATCTCAGAGACAGGATATTTTTGCACAGCAAATGGCAAAAATTTACATGTATGTAAATGGATTTAATCTTGATCCCACCACTCTGACTGAGTTCTGGGTCAGGTAAGTCTCCCACTGGATGCAAATAGGTGTTTATGTATCCCAGGCAGAACAAAGGCAGGATATGGCCCAGCTCTCAAGATCCCAAAATCTAAGGGCAAAGGAAGGATTGCAGTAAACAAAGGGGAGGAGACTCAGAGGGGAGGAGGGAAGTTACAACAGCCAGAGATCCTGAGATTCACCTGTTGTTCTAACCCATTTGGTTGGGTCATAGTCCAGAACCAAAAAATTTAATTAAAAAAACATTGGGAGGTGATAACATTGTACCTACTTACATGGGCTGTAAATTACAGCGTGTCAGAGCACGGAAATGAGTAAGGGAGCAGCAAGTGAATAACTGCCCACAGCTCAGACCAGCACCCCAGTGCCCAGCTCAGGCCACCCTGCCCTGGCCAGGCACAGGGGATCATGTGCTTTTCTCTGGTTTTTCAGCTGCTTTATAAAAGATAACACTTCTCACTACCAATCTTTGCCTTCCTTAAATGCACTGTGAAATCCTGGAAAGGGATAATGCCCCTCTCTGTAAATCCTGCCTTGACTGAACACTGGGGAATCTTGGGATCAGCAGCAGTGTGGCTTCACACAGCCAGGATTGGTGCTCTGTCCTTCCACACCACATCATATCCTTAACTCTGACCTAAAAATTATTGATCTTTTTAATACCAAATATGTTGAATATTGAAAATACTGATTTATTTTGGCTCTTGCAGCCTTGATACCACTGTCAGAATATTTTCTTTGAAGGAATATGGTGACATGGAAGAAAACAATTAATTGATATATTTAGTGAGTTGCCTTTGGGTATTTTGCTATAATAATGGTAACTATTACCTCTGATAATAAGGTGTCTTAATGGGAAGTGTAATGGCTGTTGTAGTGGCCCAGGACCCCTGGCCAGAGCTGGACCAGCTCAGAACAAAAGTCCCTCTCCCAAAGACAGCACAGCTACAATGGGATGTGTCATCAGTATGTCCCTGTAGCATTCCTGCTTCTCAGCTGGGTATTTACTGATAAAATTCTTGAGTTCTGTTTTGATCAGGATAGTGAGTAAGATATTTGTGCTGTAATTACTACTTGTTTCTTTATATTTGATTACAATGCACGTGGTGTGAGAGGGAGAAGGTTAATGGCCCATGGAGCAATCCGTTGTTGTGGTTCTGACTGGGGAAGTTGTGCAGAGGAAGTGACAAACACTCGTGTTGCTGTCACTTGGTGAGTCTGGATGAGGCTCTGACAGTGTCACTGTGTCCTGACATCTCCCCAGCTCTCTGCAGGAGGGGGGAGCTGGGAGAACAGGGAACAGGAGAGGGAACGAGCTCAGGCTGGGCCAGGGCAGGGGCAGGTAGGACAGCAGGAGGGATTTCTGCCTGGAAAGGGTGGCCAGGCCTTGGCAGGGGCTGCCCAGGGAGGGTTGGAGTGCCCAGGGCTGGAGGTGCCCACGGAACTCAGAGCTCTGGGCT
>JAWWEE010000058.1:4971727-5031000 GCA_035221455.1 Xenops minutus
TGGAAAGGGTGGTCAGGCCTTGGCAGGGGCTGCCCAGGGAGGGTTGGAGTGCCCAGCCCTGGAGGTGCCCAAGGAACTCAGAGCTCTGGGCTGGGGGCCAAGGTGGGCATCAGGCACAGGGTGGGCTCTGTGGGCTGGGAAGGCTTTTCCAACCTCAGCAATTCCATGATTCTGTGACTATAGACTAGACTCAAAAGACTTGGCTGGTTTTGTGGAGATGTTTTTAGAAGGATTGCCCAGGAGGTTTCCTCCTCAGCAGACAGCCCCTTGTGGATCCTGTTTGCTGTATACCTGAACCATCCCTGCATTTTTCACACCTTCCCTCCCAATGAATGAGTGCAGTGCAGGACTGACGTGAAGCACTGCATTAGGTGGAGGAGAAGAGAGTTTTCCTCAAAGCCCTGTGTGAAATCTGCAGCAGAGAGCCTGGGCTCTGGGATAACACCCCCACCCCCTGGCTCTCCTCCTGCCCATGAGGTGCTCTGAGCTCTGACCCCAGTGGCAGGAGGTGGAAGGACCGAGCCCGTTGCTCAGGGAATGCTACAGTTACTTTAATTGTGCCAGCTGTGCTCCAGGATTTTGATGAGGCCCAGAGTATTCATTAGAAATGGATGGTTATTACAATTAATGATACACTGAAATTAATTACCAGGAAGAAAAATTATGACCATGTTGATCCATCCGTGTGGATGAGAGTGGAGATTCCTTCTCGGGCACTTTCTTCTCCTGCCATTTGTGCTGTTTTCCTGGAGGGATTGGGGCTTCCAGTTGATTCCCAGAGTGACAGTCTAATGTGTTATCTGATGTAATTCATTCCCCTCTGCAGCTCCACAACAAAACAGCAGAAAATAACTGCTCAAGCAGCCCTTAATCCAGAGGCAGAGACGCTCTGAACCAGCCTGACAGGAATGATGAGCGACAGGGCCCGGGGCTGGGGGCCCTGGGGGGAAACCTGCCAACCCTGGTCCCAAAACCACCCCCCCTTTGGGGCTGCTGAAGGTG
Organism: Xenops minutus; assembly: GCA_035221455.1. Lineage (NCBI taxonomy): Eukaryota > Metazoa > Chordata > Aves > Passeriformes > Furnariidae > Xenops > Xenops minutus. Next base: position 4,972,730 of record JAWWEE010000058.1, read on the forward strand.
CTGTGGGCAGGAGATGCTGTTGTGCCCCTGTGCTGGACTCTCCAGCCCTGTGTCTGGGCTTTAAGCACTTATTATAGGGGAGGGTGTGTGTAACTGTGCCTGAGACCTTGTGGAAATGAGACTCAACCTGGACGTGATAATTGACTCAAAGCAGACAGGAAAACTGAGGCACAAGGACTTACCCTAGAGGTAAATGCTGAAAACACTAGGCAGGAAGGAGGTTCTAGAGGAGTTCTTCCAGAATCACTTTTGGGCTCAGATTTATCCATTTTTTTCAGTGTGGACTAATGAAATCTGCTGACTCTCATCTGGACTTTATCATGGAGAGCAGGGGAGGGTCAGGGCATTCTACAGAAAGAGTTATGTCACCTTTAGGACCACAGCAGGAGGGGAGAGATGATGTTGAAAGTACAAAATGCAAGTTGATGTATTCAGGGATTAATAACTAATCAGCTGCAAACAGGGAATATTTAATTTGGAGGCAACAAAAGAGGGGAAGGGCCTGAGCGTGCTAAGTGATCTCAGCATATCTGTGAGCTGTGGGCACTGGGCAGGAGGAAGAAAAATTTTCAGAGGAAGGACAATACTGACATAATAACTAGTGAATTTAAAGTGAATTTAGACTGACAATGAGAGACACTTGTGCCCACAGAGATAACACATTTGGAGACATCCAGGAAACTCCCTGTGTCTGTAGATAAGGGGGTGTTTGGGAGGAAGAGCCCAGAGAGAGCCACAGATCCAGCTGCCCAGTCTTCAGCCACTCAAGGTGGGAATTTGAAATCAGTTCCACTGGCATACTCTTTGACTGGCCAGCAAAACAGTATTTGGCAGTCTGTTCCAGCTCAGCCTTTGGCCTGCATTTCCCTTTCTCTTTGTGTCTGGGTGTTTATCTCCAGCCCTTGGAGAGCATCCCTGTAGATCCCTCAGGGCCCCAGGGCTGGATCCTCATCCAGTGGCCCGTTTATTTCATGGCAGTGGTGCTGCCTCCTGTGTGAGAGATCCTCACCAAACCCAGCCAGTGGCTCGTCCAGGGCAGTATCTTTGTCTTTTACCTGGTATTTCCATGGGTGGTGAAACTCCTGCAGAATGCACCGAGCCACTTGAGCAATGCTGTGAATGGCAGGACAAATTCCTCCCTTGCCCCAGAGGCCAGCACAGCTCATGCCCCGGAGCAGGAGCTTTCATTACCCCGTTTTTCCCCTGGGTTCTGTGCCTGCCAGTGTTATTTGCAGCTGTAAAAGTTTCCAGCCCAGGTCTGAAGGCAGGCACTGCTGTCCAGCCCAGCCGCCTTCCCGTGGCTGGGAATTCCTGCGCCCTGGACACGCTGGGGGTTCCTTGGGGGGCTGAGCCTGCTCCTCCCCACCCGCCCAGGGTGCTCAGCACCCCGCAGGATGGAGCTGCTGGGGCTGGCCTGGCAGCTCTGGCACTTCGGAGACAGGCACAGGGACAGAGGGCGGTCACAGCTTTGGGCACACTCACCTGGAGGAGCCGTGCTTGGCTCGCCCCACGTTTCTGACAGCACACAGGGGGTTCTGCAGGGCCCCCACGGCAGAGCAGCCCCCCGAGACCTCTCTGAGCCATCTCTTCAGAGCACAAGCCCAGGAAGGTCCATGGTCTCCCCACCTGGCTTTGTTAGTCCTTAAATGGGCCTTCTGTGCTCCAAAGGCAGGAAACACTGCAGAAACTGGGGAGCTCAAATAATAGTTCTTTGGTTCTAGACTTCATGGATGATCTTTTCCAATAAATAAGGATGAGAACTTCCCTGCCCTGGCTGAGTGGGGTGCTTTGCTGCTAGGAGGGAGCCTGGTTAGTGCAGGAGCACCCGCTCTTCAGAGCACTCCTGCAGGGGTGCCCTGTGCAAGACAGGGAAGCACGTGGAGAATGGTGACTTCAGCAGGGCTGGGCAACCCTCCTGCAGCAAGAGCAGGTTCTAAAACTCTGCAGGGCAGGCAGAGCCCGACAGTTCCTGCATGTGAGGGCTGTGGGTGCTTTTCCCTGCTTGGATGTCCTCCCTGCCCAGCCTTTTTCCATGGCAGGCAGATCCATTCCCATCTCTCTCCAGGAAGCCGCTCTGCCGTGCAGCCTTGCAGGGCAGTGGGGGTCCTGGGGGCTGGGGAGGATCTGAAGCCAAGCTGAGGCAAATCAGCCTGAATGTGGCGCTGGTTCGTGCCCTGCAAACACACATTCCGTGTGCAGGACGTGCCTTGAGGAGCAGAGCAAGGAGCGCTGGTGCTGAGCGGGGTGAGACGGGCAGAGAAGCCGACCTTGCTGCCTTCGCTACCACGAGCACAAACACCGAGCCCTGCTCCGATGTTTTTACTTTCATCAGGACTCTACAGAAGTGAAGGGGCCCTGCTAGATCATTCGCAGCGATAAGGCAGAACATGTAAATACCCCATGCCCGTCTCCGCAGAGATCGCAGCTCAGACGGTGCGTGTGGAAGCGGCAGCGTTTGCAGCGCTCATTTACGTGCTCGGCTGGGAAGGGAGGCAGGCTGGAAACAAAGGCTGCAGCTGCCTGCCCCACTGTCTCCACATCTACAGATTCCCGCACCCCCCGAGGTGCTGCACTCTTTAATCTAGAGCTCCATGGAGATGCTCCACGCAATTAGCACCTCTGCTCATTACTCCCTCTTGCTCCATTCTTACCCCAAAGCCCTCTAGATAAAAGGGAAGCCTTTGAAAGCTCAGTTTTCTGTGGCAGTTTCCTACTCGGTGCAGTTTTACCCCGCCTCTCCTCGGCCTCCTCCTTGCTCGGGAGCTCTGAGAATCTCCCAGGTTTGTTTGTGGGTTTAATTTTTTCACAGGAAGTTCAAACTCGCCGTTCCCTTATTAGGAATGTCTGTAATTCTGTCTCCTACACATCCATCTTGCCATCCTTAAAACTATTCTGGTTTATTCCACACCTTTCCACATCCCAGACCCAGCTGGTTATGATCTTGTTCCCCCACTGGGTGGCTGCTTATCTGTTTATTTGCAAAACTGGATGAAGGCCTTTTAAGAGGAGATATTTTCATTTAGATTCCAGCCATCCTCGCTCCAAAGAGAGACAGAAACTGTGCAGAAGGAAGATCTGAGGATGCTTTTTCCCTGGTCCCAACCAGAGACAGCACGGCAGGAATCAGGAGTGGTGGTGTTATCTTGGCTCTGCTGCTCTCCCATGAGGACACTTGAGCTTTGAGTCTGTTATCCACAGTCAGAATCCAATGGATTGATAAATCTCCCAGGGATGCTGCAATCTCTAATTGGGTGTCCCTACAGAGTGCTTCCAAAATGCAGCTCCCTGTGGCAGAGCTGCTTTTGTGCAGAGAACAAGATATTCTGGAATAAGTCGTGGCCCTTCCCCAGAGCTGGAGAAGCAATAAAGGGATGGGGATCAATTCTTTGGAACCAGAGACTCTCGGGGGATTTGCACGGCTCCTGCAGATGGTGGCTGAGAAAAGCAAGGTTACTGTCAGGGGGTTTATAGAGAGGAATGGAGAATTTAGAAAGATCCTCATGCAAGAGATGTTGAAAACTACTGATGGCTCGAAATGGGTCAACAGTGGGGTGGAAGAAGTCAACAAAGACTTGCTGAAACTTTCATGTCAGTCCCTTTGTGACTGTACACCTGTGGGGTGTCCTAGGGATGGGTCAGCTCCCAAGAATAATCCTGGAACTAGTGAATTTTAAGGAGCTCTGATTTTAATTCATACAGTTTAGTTTCTGTGGTTTACATCAAAAGGCACCAAAATGCTGGGAAAACCTCTGGAGCAGCCACACCTCAGTTTTGAGAAGGGCAGTTCATTCACACCTCCTTCAGTGCTCTTCCTTTTAAGCCCCAGTAATTGGTTTAATAAACAAAACAGTTTTCTTTCTAGAGCAGTCTGCTCTTTTAGCAGCCAGTCACTTAAACTGTGTCTCCTTGTGCTGGGAATTGTTTACTCTTTTCTTTGTCGGACTCCATTTGTAGATTTTTATTGAGTTTGAGGTGGGCAAAAAAGAATAGATTTCTTGGAGTCCAAATAATTCAGTCACTTCTCAGGGACATTCACTGCTCTCAGCTCTCCAAATCCTACAGCTGGACACCCAAATCGGGCAGGTAGCCATGAAAACAGGGAATTAGCTGGCTAGTTACCTGATTTACATGCACAAATTGACATTTTTATGTGCAGATGCAGCTTCTTAGATATGTAACTGGTTAGGTGTACTTAATTTCTCTTTAAAATATTCCATCGGTTCTGCTGCTTTCACTCGCTGCAAATTAAGTCAATATAATTAAATTGCTGCAGAATCTTCAGTGAAAACTGGTGTGAGCAAGGAGAGAATTGGGTTTATTGTCTGTGTGGTGTTGTCCCTAGAGAAGACATCGGTGTGTGCTGTGCTGGGACAGTTGGCTTTGCTGCATATTTGGGATATTTCCCATTCTCAGTGTAGGAAACACTTGAGCAAAGTCAACACCAGCGCAGTCAGCACGGAGGTTCCACCACCAGAGCCACGCGTTGTGCTGACAGAGCGAATTCCACATGGGGCTTGGAGAAGTGATGATTAATTTCCAGCAGTTCCAGAGAGGAAATTATACTCGTTAAATCAATCTAGGAGAATTTCAGCTCTTGCATAAAAGACGCCCTAATTGCCTTGGTGAATTCAGAGTGAAGTGCGGGACAGCGACAGGAAGTTCACACATGCCTTGGACCATTATTAGCGATTGCTCAAGAGCCTGCAGTGTTTACTCACTCTGCCAATAACATGTTTGTGTTCCCTCCTTATTTTGCTTTTTCGACCTCCTTCCATTGCGAGGGGCAGGGGCCAGATGTGTGGCCCTGATGCAGTGCAGTGATGCGCTCGGTAAAGCCGCCCTGGTGTCGCTGGGTCTGCCCTGCGCTGGTGTCAGGTGTTCCTCTGGTCGTGACACCAAGCCCATGTCCCCAAAGGTTTGTGTCTGGCTCCCATGTCCCCAAAGGTCTGTGTCTGGCTCCCATGTCCCCAAAGATCCGTGTCTGGCTCCCATGTCCCCAAAGATCCGTGTCTGGCTCTGCTTCTGGGATCATCAGTGTGCTGTGTTGTTGTGTCCAGCCTGCCCTGTCCGTGCCCCGGTCAGTCCTGGGCAGACAGAGGGGATGGGACGAGGGTGCTGATCCCTCCGTGCTGCTTTCTCTCCGCCAAACCTTTCCTTTCCCAGGAGCGGGGGCAGCGAGACATTTAATTTATGAGCTGTGCAGGGTGATTTACTGCCGTCCAATTAATAAGAGTTAAACTCGCAAGGAGCCTGTGGAGCAGAAAAGCAGCTGCGGAATGAGGCAGGCGAGTGTTCCGTGGGTCTGTGACTCAGCAGGCTGCAATGGGGGCAGGTGGGGGAGCGGGAGGGACGGCCACTGTCACCTCCCTTTGCAGCCTCCTTGGGGACAGCGCCGGGGCTGTCGGTGTCCATTCAGCCTGTCCTGCTCTGAGCACGGGCTGCGGGAACATCTTCCATCAGCCTCTCTTGTTTTTCCTGCCTGGTTCCCCCCCATGGAAGGGCTGCAGGTCTGTCCGTGTCCAGGCTGAGAGCAGGAGGTTGTGTGTGGTCCCTGTCACTTTATGGGCAATGGGTAAACACCCATTGCTTTGTTATGTGCTGAATAGGAAAGTTAGCCTCAAATTAGCACTAATGTGAGGTCATTTAACCCTTACGGGAGGTCTTTAGAAAAATCATAATAGAGCCGTGCAGGAGTCGGCCAAACCAGTCGCAGAGCCCTCCAAGATTGTCAAAGGGCACTATTATCAAGCTGAGATGAGGTCAAAAATTTAAATACTCAGAGACCAGCAGCAGAAACTTTCCTCCTGCTGGGCTGATTATTCCTAAAACAGGTGCTGCTCCCAAATCCCCTGCAATGGCTACAACAAGCTCCTCATATTATTCCTGCAGGGTTTCAGGCGAGGAGCATTAAAAGTGAATTGGAACCGAGAGGAGCGCTGTCTCCATCGAGCGATTTCATTGACACAAGGGCTGGGGCAGGGCAGCTCTTCCTGCTCTTCCATTGTCCAGCCCTGGAAACCAGAGCCGGGCTGCAATTGCCATGGAAAAGGAGTGTGTGTGGCTGGTCGGGATGGGCACATTCCCCGGGAGGGAATGGAGCTCTCCCAGCCGGGTACAGACACTGCTGCCCTCCCTTCCCGGGCCAGGAATGGGCAGACAGTTCCAGCTGGCCTTGCTCAGTGGGAGCAGTGATCTCTGCTGGTCCACGTGTCTGAAGTGAGGTCTGTACTTGGGGGGATTTTGCTTCCAGGCAGGGGTGCTCCTGGTGGGTGCTGGTGAGGCAGTGGGGCCACGCAGAGCCCAGCCATGGTGGGGACATGGACTGGGCTTTTGTGGGGGGCACAGCTGCAAGGTGGGCACAGAGAGCCAAATGGAAGGAAAACAAGGTCACAGAGTGATGGAAGGAGGCGTAGAATCTCATTTAAAGCTTCTCTGTGGTTTATATCCACTTTAAATCCAAAAGTCAGGAGGGAAACCTTGGTCACTCTCTCCTGGTGAACACCTGGCTGCACTTCCCTGAGTGCCAGGGAGCACTGGCTCTCTAATTCCAGCCTTCCCAGGATGGTTCTCCAGGTTGTTGTTGAGAAATACTTCTCTGCCAAGCAGTCGGCAGGACCGGAAGCTCCAGATCCCTCCCCATCTGGAAAGGCAATCAGACAAAATGCCAAGCCCAGGGGGCAAAATTTCAGTCTTGGTGCCAGTCTTGCTTATTGCATATCTGGGTTCTGCAGCCTGGTAGACTTTCATCATATAATTTATTTGCTTCTCAACATCCCTGCAGTTATTAAAAGCACCACGCTCAGAACTGCCACCCAAGGTTTCCCTAATTAGTACATCTGCCTTTCAGGGCAATCCTGGATTGTTCATTTTACAGCCTCACCTCAGGCAGCGAATGGCCAGAATTCAATCTGCGTTCCTGCTAGCCAGGGGGGCTGCCTGGGGTCTTTGGAACATGGGAGATCACAGGGAGAAGGGATCAGATACTGCAGGGATGGGCTCTGCAGCAATGTCAGCCAAATGTCACGCTCAGGTCAAGGGGGAGAGTCTCCCAGTACCCTCCCCTGCCCTCTGCCCCAGTGCCAGCTCGCTCTGCCAGGGCCACCTTGTCCTTGTGGGGAAAAAGGATCAATCCCCAGTGCAAAGTCTCCCTTGGGAAGGCTCACAGTGGCTCTCTTTGGCACTTGTCTACACTGGAGGTTCAGTGCTGGCTCCAGGCAGCTGCTTGGACTCCCCAAATGTCATCTCATGGAGCGGGATTAAGTAGCTGGGGCAAGGAGAAGTCCTTAGGTCGTGTTGTGTTCCCCATCTGTGGTCCTTCTGCTTCTTCCAGAGCCTGGTCAAGGTGAAGAACTACTCTAGTGCTCTTAATCCCCTCAGCTGGAATGCAAAGGCAGGGCAGACCTAAGACAAGGAGTAGCCCATCCCTGCCTGCCTGCTGAGCACCTTCAAGTGCAGGAACCCAAATGGAGGGCCAGCCTTGTGTCTCATTTCTCTGACCTTTTATTCAAGAACGGATGAAATACATTTAAATTCTTACAACAAGGCTTCCTGCAACCTCTGCCATCCTTCATCTGACCCCAGTCTTCAGCTTTGCTTCCCCACTGGGCTCTGGAGTTGGTTGTCCTAAGTCTGACTCAGATTAGGTTTTTCTAATTTATCCTAAAATTATTTCATTCTGTCATGAAATTTAGAGCAGCAGGCACTGGTTTCACTGGCAGTGATTTATCCTAAAGCTGCTCTAGGAACTTACTGGAAAAGGTCTCACTGTCAAGGCTATAAATCCTCCAGGTTTGGATGAAATTGGAGCTTCCTTTTTGTGCCTTTTTAGGACTCCCTTGTACTTGGGTTTTGGCCACAAGCACCAGTTCCGGCTCCAGTGGAGACACCATTTATGCTGGTGCAGCCTAATTTGTTTGATCTTGTTTCAAACTGGGGTAAAAATGCATTGCTATAAGTCACATCTCTGCTAGTGGTTTGCGTGGGTGAGCAGACACTCAGGGTAGGCAAATTTTTGTAAGACTCACATAAAATGACTCGCAGTAGGTCCTGGCTGCAGATCCCATGAGAGCCCCGGGGGTGGCTGCTCTCCAAGGGCTCCATGTAGGACTGCCCAAACAGGCCTGCCACTGGAACGGGCTCAGGGCTGGGGAGGGGCAGAGCTCGGGCTCAGGGACGTGCAGGGAGCAGAGCTTTGGGCTCCTGCTTCCCATTGCAGTGCCCCAATGACAGCCCCTGGAAACAGAGCCAGAGCAATCCAGGACTTCCTGCGGAGGGGCAGCTCCCATCTCTGCTCTGTGGGAGCAGGGACAGGGCCCTGCAATGGCTGGGGCTGTGCCACGGAGGGTTAGGTGGGATCTCAGCGAAATCTTCTTCCCCCAGAGGGTGGTGGGCACTGCCCAGGCTCCCCAGGGCAGTGGGCACGGCCCCAAGGCTGCCAGAGCTGCAGGAGGGTTTGGACAATGGGACAGGGACGGGGTGGGATTGTTGGGGTGTCTGTGCAGGGCCAGGGGCTGGACTGGATGATCCTCGGGGGTCCCTCCCAGCTCAGGATATTGTGGGATTCTCTCCTCCCTGAATATTAGTCATGAGGCTGTTGCTGCTGGACTCAGCACCAGAGAAATGATAAATGAGGTTTGCCATTCTCAAGATCCTACCTGGCCATCAGTGCCAGACAACGTTTGTGGGGAAAATATGACAATGTCAGTGTAGAAGGGAGGCTGATTCTCAGATCCCAAAGTAAAAGAAGGTTGTTTTCTTTATTTAACAAAGGCAAAGCAACAGTTAGTTTTGTAAGAGGTATGTGCTTTTTGCAGAAGGCATTTTCTCTGAGGAAGGAAAATCCCCAGGCCCTGAGGGCCAGCAGCCCTCATATGCCACCCAGGACATTCTTGGTACGTCTCTTTAAATGTTGCAAAACCACCTGATATTTTTCCATTTCATGGGATAGCTGGTTGTGAACTTTCTCTTAATCCCCCAAGAGCAGCCTGCCTCAAGAAGCAAGTTCCAGCCCTACAGAGGCTGACAAAAACTAAACTGATCTGCTGGATCTGCTGTGCAGGAAGGCTCGTGGATTTGTGTGTTTGACCTACATGCTGGGCAATCTAGAAACAGTCCAATAAGTTCTTACAAGCTTTGGTTAGATTTGTTATCTGAGGAGGTGATGAACTGATATGATTTGAATTTAAGTTTCATTTCAGATGGTAAGATTTTTCACTGTAGATGTTGGATTATGGCCTGGCCAGGAAGACTAAGCAATATGAGCAGGTGGAGTGAGTCAGAATTAAGTGGGCCTTTATTTGGTATCAAATATGATAGACAAGTGCCAGTGAGGAAGCAGAGCTTGCCCACTACCAGAGGGTGGAGTAGATGGGTATCTTGTTCTTTCTCTCCTAGACTGGAGAGCCATGGGGAGGATGTTTGGGAGAGACGATGCTGGGGGAGGTTCAGGGCTCTCCAAGCTGCCCTGATGCTGCTCCTGTGCTGCAGCTCTGTCAGGGTGGGAGCAGGAGCTGGGCTGTGGTGTGTGGGCTCTGACACCTGGCTGTGATCACCTGTCCCACAGCCTCCTCCAGGGCTGGATGCAGCTGCAGGGTGGGTGGGGGGGACTGTGCAGCTCAGGGGGTGCTGGGGTGACCCCAGAGGTCCTGTCACCCCTGGTAAAGCTCTCCCTGTGCTGGCAGAGGGCTGGTCCCTGTGCAGGCCAAAGGGCAGCCACTGCCTCCTCATGCTGTGAGACGAAGGTCACATTTTGCAGCAACTCCTTGAACGAGGAGATAAACCCCCGAGGGTCAAGTTTCCCCTCTCTTGAGCTCAGAACTCTCCATTTTTACAGGAGGCTTCAGCACTGCCACTTTGCTTGGGCTTTGCTGCAGCATCCAGCCCTCTGTGAGTCCCACGTGTGTTTGGAGGGGGCTGTTGGCTCCATGCTGGCAGGACAAATCTGGAGCCCCTGGGGAGGGAGCAGGACCCACACCAGGCTTGGTCACAGATTTTCAAAGGGAAATCCCTCCCTGCCTGTGAAGAGCAGAGAACTCGAGCTCCAAGTACCCGTGGGCTCGGGCAGGAGCTGGGGCTGTGCTCCCTGAGCGGTATCAGCGATAGCTCTGACTCACACAGGGCCCTTGGGCTTCCCAGATCCCTCACTGCAAGGAGATTCCATTCCCACAGTTCTGTCCCCAGCCCCTGCCCAGCCTCGCTGCCCCTCCCTCCCTCTGCCTTCGCCTTTCCATTTGAGTGCTTCCAGAGCAGGAGCTGTCTCCCAGCCAGGCCTGGGATCTGAGCACGGAATCCCAATTCCAGGGACAGTTTCAGAGTCAAATCCAGGTTGTGGAGCCGAGTTCCTCCTCTTCTCTCGAAACCATCAGGGCCGACAGCTGCTTTCTCAAGCTGTTGTGGGAAAGTCATCCCCTGCAAAGTGCTGAGGCAGAGAAAGGCAGGATGACTGCTGCTGTGTGCCCATTCTGGCCACCCCAAAACATCCCCTGTACCAGGAGCCCAGCAGTGACTCAGATGAGTAATGACAGGGGTAGAACAGAAGTGAGAAATAATTAAAATCTGCAGTGCTTTGATGAGTCCAATACTGCCCAGACTCAGCACTGACAGGTCATGAGCCCCGGTCCTGCCGACACAGGGAAACCACAGGCCAGGTCCTTGGTAGGGATAGGGTTGGCTTCAAAATTGCTTCACTTTGTGGGGTGTGTGAGGGAGTTATTTTCCTTTCTGTCCCTTCATTCCTGAGCCTGTAGGAATTGGGGTTTGAGGCATTTTGCAACAATCATAAAGGATGGAGGTTTTTATGCAGAGAAAACTTTCACATGATCGGATGATTACAGGAAGTCAGGCTGTAAGAGGCAACTAAATAAACTAATAAAAGCAAGTATCAGCAGATTTGTGATGAAACCATGGAGGCCTGGCAAACCCAGGCCTTATTAGTTCCAGATGTTGCTCCCAGATAAGTATCTCTGGCCTGAGCTTTTCTAATTACCTTCAGAAACTAAGTTGTCACATAAAGATTCCTTTTAGAGCTCCCTGAGATTCACTAAGGCCACTAGGATGGACTGGTTTTCATTCCTATTTCCTCTTTTTATTCTCTACTGAGGAACCTGAATGAACTCCCATTTCTGTGCTGTCCTTGGGCTCAGGGGGAACGGGTGTCTCCACAGCTGGGTGAAGGGAGCAGACAGTGGGATCCAAACCCACGGGTGCTTCAGCTGGAGCCTGACTGAGCCCAGCTGGGATGTGCCGAGCTGCCTGATAAGGGTAATTTATTCTGAGCAGCTCGGGACACCTCTCTCTGCCAGGGCCATTTCCATATCTGTGCTCTCCAAGGGCTGATTAAATGAGCAATGGAGTCAACTGAGGTACCCGAGACCAAACTCCTCTCTGCTGGAGCGTCACTGGCTGACATCAGATAACTTCCTGAAGGGAGGCAGCTTTGATCAGGCTGCAGCAGTGGGGGAAATGGTTGGGAGCAATACCTGATGTTTTGCATCTGGTCCATTAGAAAAACTGTTTTCATGTTTAAAAATCAGTTTCTCTCAGGGAGGAATCGCAGCGCTGTGGTAACCGTGGGCCCAGCCCTGAGCCCTTCCTTGCACTGCTGGCATTGCTGACAGCACCTTCTGCTCCTGCTGTGCAGTTCAGCTCCTTGGGTTTTGCAGGAGGAAATGTGCCTTTGTGCTTAGAGTGGGATGGGAGGGAAGCCCCAGGAGCTGGGTATGGCTGAAGAGCTGCAGCATGTGCTCGCTGTTGGGCACTGGGCTAGGAGGCATTTCCTTGGAGCCTGTGTGAGATCCCTTTTAAAGAGGACACAGTTGTCCTCTGACAAACTTCCCCCAACTCCTTCCCTGTACATATTTGTAGCTGAACATCACAGGAGCCCTGAGCCTGGGCAGCAAATTGGGCTGAAATGGAGAACAGCCTTGTGACATCTCCAGCCAACACCCTCTGTCTCTTGACTAAACTGGGGTGTCCATCCCCACTGTGGGGTCCTTCCAGCTGTGTTTGGATAGACAGTCAGCTCCAGAGAGAGCACAGGACGAGCTCAGGTCAGACAACACAGAGAAAAAGTGAAGCTTCTTCGCCAAGAGAAGGTGGCTGGGACGGGGGTCATGTTTGTATGTTTTGCTGGAGGTCCCTGCCCTGAAGACTCTCCGTTGGGTCAGTTGTTTGCAACCCAAACTCGCTACTGTGTAAGAACTGGTAGAACTAGATAAAGACAACAGGAATTTTCCTATAGCCCCGTGGGCTACAACAGATAATAACAAACTGACCTGACTCTATTAAAAAGACATTTAAGCATCGGGTCATGTTGTTTAGTGGTCCTGGGACCCAGCAGAGCCAGCTGGATTCCCAGAAACCCTGCAGATAGAGGTCTGCACCTACAGGAAAACAGCTGCTGGGAAGGGGCCACTGAGGGGTTTGTCCCTCTGGCTTCAGAAGGCCAAATTCTTCTTTTCCTTTTCCTTGTTATTACTGTGACAATAGAGCTACAGAGGGACTTCTGGGGCCTCTGTCATGCCGTGTGCTGTACAAACAGAAGGAAGGGCAGTCCTGCCAGACTGAGCCTTGCAGCCCAAGGAAGTTCCAGCTCCGCTTCTTGTTCTGCTTTCCCAAGGAAAAGGCTCTGGGAGACACAGGGAGTCTCACTGGGAAAGATTGTCTGCTTTGGATATCAAAGGTTTCTGCAAACTTACATGGCACAAGGTGTACTTTCTGCTGGAAAAGCACCTGAAGCAGCCACATCCCCCTTTGGAGAGCAGCTCACTTCAACCTGCTCCAGGCTGCTTCCTCTTACTGCGTATTAATTGTTGAAGTGTTTTAATAACCTTTGGTCAAAGACAGCTGAAATTCCTGGCACATCACAGGACAACTGGAGAGGATGTTTGACAGCTGTCAGTGGGAAAAGCTGTGTATCCTAAAGGGATTAAAGCCCTTGCTTTGAAGTTTCTTACAGGTTATACAGAAGAGAAGCCAGTCTGGGAACAGGGAGTGTGAAATGACTCCTGTGAGGTCACACCGCGAACCGGTGGCAGGGGCAGAAATTGGAATATCGGGATGTCATGGACACTGCTCCTTGGGCAGCTCCTCCAGGTGCTGCCCCAGCCACCTCCTCAGGGCTGGGGACCCGCTGGGTGATGTCCTCAGCCACAGAGCTCTGTCCCTCAGGAAAGGCAGCTAATCACAGTCTGCCAGGGATGTTTGACGAGGGTTTAACAAGCCAAACACAAGTGCAACCCTGTTGCCTTAGAGAGGGTGTAGCTGTGAGCAAAATTTGGCCCTCTTTTAAACCTTGCAGTTTGTCTTGACTGCTGCATGCTTTATTTTTAGAGCATCATAAAAGGCTTTTGTTCCAAGGTATATTTAACAGGGGAGTGGAAGGGAAGTGGGAGGGTTTTGTGCACAGAGAATGTATCTCTTGGTCTCTTTCTTTTAACCCACCCCCTCACCAGATACTCTTGGAGGGTGGAGTGTAAATGAAGAAAAAAAAAAAAAAAGAGAGAAAATAATAATTAGAAATACTGAAATCATAGTCAAAGGGTTTGTCTGGGCGTCCAGGCCTGGAGGCCTCTCAGGCGCCGTAAAACTCACCTGATCACAGGAAAGCCGGGGGGATGGAGGGGCAGGGCAGGGCAGGGCAGGGCAGGGCAGGGCAGGGTGGTCCCGTCCCAGGGGCTGTGGAGGCAGCTCCGTGCCCAGCTGGGATGGGCTGTCCCTGCTGCCCACCAGGACACATCTGGTCCTGTCTGGGGCAGCACTGATGGGGAGTGGGAAACATTCTCACCTGGCCTGGAAAGGGGTTGAGAGAGCTCTGGTGGTACCCTAACAGAGCCAGGCAGGTACAGCCCCGTGGAAGGGGCGGGTTTGTGCTGGGAGTGATGTTACCTGGGCACTGTGATTGCTGGGGGCTGGGGACCTGCACACAGGGAGTTGCAAAAGCAATGAGGCTGGATGTGAGAATGAGCATCTTCCAGCCTGGCCAAGTCTCTCGCTCCACCATTGCTGTAAGACCCTCTCAGGAAAAGGATAAAGTCCTGGAGCAAAGCTGAGAAGAAACTTAATGCTAAAAAGCAGAATTAGTAAAACTAAGAGAGTCAATCACAGCGCCCTTTGGGAGTCACAGAGAATTTGTTCAAGGGCAATCTGTGTTTCACCTTCCCAAGGGACCTCGTGGCTCCTCAGGCAGACACGGGAAGCAGGACAGGGCACAAAGCCTGGCCAGTGACTGGCAGGCAGCACCAGGAGCCTGCTAAGTCCCAGTTCCACCCAGCTGTGGTGCTGAGCTGCAGGTGTAGCAGGGATGGGCTTGAACCCCCAAAAGGTGCAACCAAGGCTGTGCCAGAAGCACGTCAGTCACAGACCTTGGCTCTGGGCAGGCAGAAGGGTCCAGGTGGGTTCATTTTTCTCCTGGCCCCAGTGCTAAAGCAGCAGTGTCATCCCTGCTGGCCTGCAAAAGGCCAAGTCTGAAAACCTGAACCAAATCCAGAGGTGGATTTGGCCTGGCAGTGATGGCAGAGGACACCTTTAACCAAAGCAGAGCCTGGCACTGCTCAGCTTTGCCAGACACGTTTCTCCCTCTCTTCTCTTTGACATGGGCTTTTCCCCACAGGGGTCAGAATCCCATGCCCTGCTGTTCCCCTGCATGGTCTGGCTCAGGTAGTGTTTTCTTCTCCTTCACTTTTGTTGCTGGAATCTGGTAAGTCTCACTGAAAGGTTAGAAGAAACTTGGAAATCCCCTGAGGGGACTGTGCTGCTCTGCACTGTCAGAGTCAGGGAAATACTCTTTGCCTGGGTCTGGGTAAAGGACAAGGGCCCAGGACTGTGACTGGTCATTGTGAACTGGGCAAAGCTTCCTTGGTTTGGAGATGCAATCAGAATATTGATTGACTAATGTCACAGTTGTATAAGATTTGTGCTTTCCTTGGCTTAATAGGACATGTCCCTGCCCTTGGCAGGGGGCTTGGGACTGGATTATCTCTAAGGTGCCTTCCAACCCAAACCACTCTCTGATCCTCTAATTCTATATGGGTTCTTTTCTTTCTGTGTACTTTCAGCACTGCAAGGTCTGTGCTGTGGCACTGATCTGACCATCAGCCCTCATTCAGCTGACTTTTGGGTATTGCTGTCCTCTGCTGTACAGGTTTTTGGCTACTGGTGCTCTCCAGCAATCCCCATGGCGTTTGCCTTGCTCCCAGCCATTGGTTTCATTCCCAGAAAGCAGCCTTTGCCCCGTGCCTGGCTCCCTGGCAGGCAGCAGTCCCCAGGGCAGAGGGGAGGGTGCTCATGCTGGCTCAGACAAAGCTCAGCCCAGCACGTCCCTGTGGCAGATCACCAGGGTCACTGCTGGCACTGCGCTCCCAGCTGGCCGTGCTGAGCCAGGAGCCACAGAGGTGTGTTCGAGGGTGTTGTACCCAAATTAATGGGCTCTGTCTTCACATGTGCCTGTGTGGACACGCCTCGTGTGGGGAGGGGGGGCTGTTTGTCCCCGGAGAGCGGCTCTTCCCCTGGTGTGAACACCTACAGAGCTGCGTTCACCTGCTGTACGGGAGCCCAGTGGGGCAGTCAGTGAGTGAGACACCATGGGGGCTGAGAACGAGGGGGGGAAGCCTTGCTTTTCCCCTTTGTTTTAAGGCTTGTATCAACTTGCCTCCTAAAACCCTCTCCTGCCTTCCAAATCCAGTCAACGTGAGTCACGGCTGAGCCCATCCTTTGCCTCCTCATTGCAACACGGATGACAGAAACCATCCAACAAGAGGGCTTGAATCCATGATGAGTTTTGTTCTATTGCATAAACCTTTTCCCCGTTTCCAGGTGAGTTGCTCCAGAGGTGTTGCCTGGGTGGTATTCCCGCAGCCAGTTCCCAAACAGTGCCTGGACGTCCCGCTGGAGTAACGCTCGACGGAAGGCAGGAGTGAACGGTATGGAGAAAGGTTATCCCACAGACCTGCCCCTTACACATCCAGGGGAACGCCAGGACTCCCTGAGCCAGGATGCCTTGGCATTGAAAGTTAGGGAGGCTTAAAGTTACTTTTTTAAGAGGAGAATAAACCCCCCATATGTCTGGAGATGTGCTGGAGCAAGCAGCTGAGGGAAGGTAAGAAAGGGTTATCCTGTAAATTACCACATAGGAAGGAGAGGAAACTAAGAGGCTTTCCTTCTTCCCTAATTTATTCCTTTATATATATATATATATATATGTATGTATTTTTGTCAGTGTATTTATATATAAAGAAACAGCAAAGGACAAATCAACCCCTGGATTCATAAAAATGACAGTTCTTTGGCATCGCAGGCGATGGAACACATCCACCAAACTGAAACTAATTATCCCCGAGATGAATACCTGATTCCACTCCTTTATCCTCTGCTCTCCCCCCGAGGGCTTTCCCCTCCCTCCGCACCCAGCTCCGTGTCCCCACCCCCGCGGCCGGCAGGCAGAGGGTTACGCTGCACCTGTCTGGGTGTACCTGTCCCAGGGCACCTGTGCGGGCAGCCAATCGCGGCCCCGGCCCACCTGTCAGCGGCTCATAAAGCAAACACTTGGCGGGCCATGTGTGAGCGCAGCCCGCAGTAGCAGCGAGCGCCCAGCGCGCCCGGCCGGCTGCGGCACCGCACCATGTCCCACGACCTGGAGTAAGTGCGCCTCGGGTCTGTCCCGTCCCGCCGGGGCTCCGCGGAGACCCCTCCTCCCGAGGGCTCTGCAGGGAGCACGGCATGGGGACGCTTTTTCCACGCTTTCTGTCCCTCGGTGACCTGTTGCTGCTCTGAGGAGGAATCTCTTCTTCTTCTTCCTCCTCTTCTTCTTCTTCCTCCTCTTCTTCTTCTTCCTCCTCTTCTTCTTCTTCCTCCTCTTCTTCTTCTTCTTCCTCTTCTTCTTCTTCTTCTTCTTCGCGGTTTTATTTAGGAGTTGTTTAAAATCCTGGTTGCTTTTTGTGCCCAGCCTAAAGCTTGACACATGGGCTTTCTGTCTCGAGGCGAGTCTGCTCTGCCTCTGTCGCCAAAATCTCACAGGAGCTACAGGATTTCGTTGTTATTTATTTTTTTTCAATTTTAGAAAATACTTGCCATAGTATTTGCCAGTTTCTGGGGTTTGGAGGTGGGAGTTGTTGTGTAGTGCGTTTGTTTGTTTTTTAATCTTTCTTTTTTTTGTTTATTTTTGTTTCGAGGGTTTTTGGTTCTTTAGTTGGTTGTTTTTTGTTTTCATGATTGGAGGGATTTTTATTGGGATTTTTTTTGTTTGTTTCTTTTAGGAGGGTTTATGTTTTGGTTGGTTTGTGGGGTTTTTAAGTAAATGGGTTCACATTACGACGCTGTCAAAGAATTATAATTGATTTTTCTTTTTTAACAAGAAAAAGCATTTTAACACTTATTGGTCCTGCCTAACTCTTGCTTCTAATTTTGGCACCTCTGAAATATTTTGGGCTTTGGATGCTGATGGTATCAGCAGAGCATATCACGCCTCACACCTCTGAAATAAAAGCAAACAAATGCCAGATTGGCATGACAGGGGGAAGGAAAGGCTGAAGGAATCCTGAATAATGCTGGGGAATGCTGCTGCCAGTGCCGTGCTAACGAGCTGTCTGGGCGCAGAGCCCCGTGTGAAGGACTTGGTGTGTGAAAGGACTTAGCAAGTCATGTATGTCCCTACGTACATATGTGTCTGATTACAGATACGGTGCTTTGGAAGGAGTTTTTTGGATGAAAACCACATACCTGTGTGTGTTTACAAGCCTGGCAGAGATGCTGTGTCAGCTCATCTCTTACTAATTAAGAGCCCTGAAAAGGCGCAGCGATAATTATTCTTTTATGCAAATACTGGGATCGATCTGCTTGGATTGATTAAGAGTCAGCCACTTAAATTTTCGCTTTCTGAAGTTTTTGGGTGATGACGAGATGATGGGTTTCAGGTTCAGCAGGCAGGGCGTGTGATTCACTGCCGGGATGCCCAGAGTGGCTGCAGAGGGACATTGATGGATTTATCGCTAATTATGGCCGGGCCATTACGTTGCCTGCTGAATTACACGGTCCTTGAGCCCTGTGCTGCTAACGGGCTGCTAACCCCTGTCCTTGGCATGACAAAGGGCAGCCGAGGCGCCGGCACCGCTTTTGTCATGCACATCCCGGCTCCAGAGGCTGCTCCGGGTCTCGGGACCGGCCGGGACGGGCTGGCCTCGGATACCCCCGAGGGTAAAGGGCTCTGGGCAGCGTTTGTCCCTAAACTGGTCCTGAGGACGCTCTGCAGAGCTGGTGGAAATTCCGCTTTAACTCTCGGGGGCAAAGGATTCCCTGGGGCGGTGGGTGCAGCATCCCCATCCCGCTGTGCCCGGGAAACCTTGGGGATCACAATGGGCCTGGAGCACCTCCCGAGAACTGCCCGGGGGCTGACAGGGGAACAGATAGCAGATAAGGGAGCTGGGAGCTCCGTGGGACCGAAGGGACGGCTGAGCCTTCAGCTCTGGGTTCGCTGTGAGAAGGAAAAGGGTCAGGGCGAGCAGAAACCTTGAGAAGAGGCTGATGAGCAATGGGCTCTGAAGGAGCTGTGAGCTCCTCGGCTGTCACACGGGGTGTCGCTTCCCAGGCATCAGGAGCAGCGCTGGGAGGGTCTGGAGTGGCTCTTTATGCACTCCCTACCTCGGAGGACGGGGCTAAGCCCTGAACATGTGCCCAGATGTGGCCGATGTTAAGGGAGCTGTGATATCCCCACACACTGGTGCTGTCACCCCAAATGACAGGGAGAATAATCTCATCTCTCCCTTTGGGACTTCACAGAAAGGGCTGGGAGAGACTAGCGTGGCATGAGAGAATGAGATGTTTTGCCTATTGTAAAATATTCTAACTGATAATTTCCATAGTCTTCTAAATTGAACTTCTGTCTAACTCCGAGGTGCGTGGGCTTGAAAGAGTTAACCAGGAGTTACTCCCAGTTGTGGTTTTGTGGTCGAAACCATGATCGCCAGAAGCAAATTTTTGTCATGCATAAGGTGTGTTATTAAAACTTGAGTTATGCTCCTGGTGAATGAAAAGTTAAAGCCCTTTTATAAAATCCTGGCAGTAAAGCACACAAGGGATAACCAGGCTGGAGCAAGTGCGCTTTCAAGGGAGACTGGGGTGGATTTCTTTTTTTTAAGTTATGTAAAGAGAAGGAGAGATTTGTAAATTAAAGAAACAACAATCAAATAACTGCTATGCAATTCCCAACAAAGAAGTAAAAGCCCTCTGAATAAACTCCAGACTCAAAGCAGAGGTAAATCAACATTTACATAGTATCTCTGCTTTGATGCTTTGGGTCACATTTTCAATGGATTGGTACATAGGAATGATTCCAGAGAAATTTGTGGAATAAAGGCAATCACACTGATGAGGATCTGCTCCTGCTTTCTTCTGGCTGGTGTTTAAAGTGTTGATCATTGTAGAGTACAAATCCAAAAATGCATTTGTACTTGGATTGCACCTGTGAGCACTTTGGCTCAGCTGATTGGCAGGGAGAGGGATCCTGGAATAGTGTGGGCTCAGGGATGGGAACGGTAAGAGCCAAAACGTGCCTTAATCAGTGGGACTGCTTATTTAACAGATGATGATATTCCATCTGAGACTCCATTGCTGACAGCCAGGTTTCCAAGGCTTGGAAGTTAAGAAATGTGAGTGTACTGAAAGAGGATGGACTTAGATGGGATATTGGGAAGGAATTCCTCCCTGGAGGGTGGGCAGCCCTGGCACAGGGTGCCCAGAGAAGCTGTGGCTGCCCCTGGATCCCTGGAAGTGTCCAGGGTTGGACGGGGCTTGGAGACACCATGGCAGGGGGTGGGACTGGATGGGCTTTAAGGGCCCTTCCAGCCCAAACCATTCCATGATTCTGTGGTGGTTTGTTCCCTGTTGTTCCTTCAGGTGTTGTTCTGGCTGGTAGCTGATCGTGGCGAGGCTGAGGGTAGCTCTGATCCAAAGCCAGTCCTTGTCCCCAGAGGGTTCACATCCAAGAGTGCTCAGAGGACAAAGCAGCTGTCACCCACCCCCCTTCCAGCCTCCTGCCCTGTCAGCTTCTTGTTTCTTTTCATCCTTCTGCTGTTGCAGTCCAAGTGGTGATGCTTGGTCTTGCTCTCCAGAAGTGCCTTGTTTTATAGGGTTATACCTACAATGGGATGAATCATGTTTGTTTGGCAAAAACATTGTTTGAAGCGCATTATGCCAGTTTTGCTTTTGGGTTTTTTTTATTCCTATTAAAGAGCAAGGCAAAAGGCTTGTTGACCCTGGGACGTGTGTTCACACTGAATCAGAACTGTGTGTACAGGGTGCATCAGCCAGGCACGTTGTCCAGATGAAGAGTCCCTCCAGGATGGGAAGAAAGGGATGCACACAAAAGGGGAGAGCCCACCGTGGCTGTAGCTCAGCTGTGCTGGGGGAGGAACTGCTGTGGAGCAGGACAGGGCAGGCAGTGTGGAGTGTCCTGCCCTGACACGGCCTCCTGGATCCTCTTGGGCAACAGGGCTCACCTTGCCCACCTTCAGCAGGGTGAAAACCAGGGCTGAGTGTGGTCCCTGCCTGAATTTGCAGGCAGTAGAAGAGATCAGCATATCCCAGACTAAACCAGGAGGACCCAGCTGTGCTGTTGGCCCTGCAGCACATCAGGAGCCTGGGACTGAGCTCTGCAGTGAAACCCTCTGCTCTCACTGCTCTCCCAAGTGCGTGCTGAGGCTCACACAGAAACATGTGACATCATTTGGTGTGTCACTGCAGGATCCTCTGATAGGATGTGATGAGGGAAGCACAGAAACTCGAGTAAAACTGGGCTGTCAGTACAGTGCAAATAACCCATAATAACCAATTACTGGATTAAAACCAGATTACCTGAAGAGCAGTAAAAAAGAAACAAATTTTGTTACAAAAGATTTCATATCCCTTTATTGCTACCATTGTTGTGTTGGGTTTTTTTTTAACCCAAGTCTTGTAAAACTGATTTTTTTTAAGTTTAATTTTATTTCAAAGCCACAGTTCTTGGAGTCAGTGACCAACAAGAATTAAAAAATAAAGTGGCAAGTAGGTAGGATTTTGCATGTGAAAGCTGGGAGAGAGATTCATGGGCACTGAAAACAAAAAGAAGTAAGTGAAAATACCTAAACTCTTGGAGTGAGGAATCTCTTCTCATCGTGTGTAATCTTCCTCATGGTGTGTGAAGGGCTGGGGGCTTCAGTGCAGAGTGTGTTATGTGTTGGTGAGAGGAAGGTTTGTGTCCATAAATACGTGTACATAAGGTGTCTTTATCTGTCTATAGTGCAAACAAGGAGAGAGTGAAGTTTACACTGGTATTTCAGGAGTGCCAGGTGGTAGCAGATTCTCAGGGCCTGCTTTTGTGCCCTCCCTTTGGGGGCAGATCATCCTGAAACTCGGGGCACCCCAAACGGAACCATCTGACATCATAAACTGCTGCTGGAAAAAATCAGCCATAATTCCTGAACTGCAAACTAATTCTGTGCTGTAATTTGTTTTGTTAGGCAGGGGAGGCACTAAAGCAGGACTCATTTGTGAAATGGGATTGTGTGGGTGGATCCCTCAAGGGTGATGTTATCAGGTAAAACACAAAACCAGCTGGTGTCCCCCAAACATCACTCAGCTCTGGATTGTCTCCTGGAGCCCTCCAGGCGGAGGAGGCAGGAACCAGTCCAGGGCTGGGCAGGTTTATGGCAGAGGGTCAGGGCTGGTCCTGTTCTCTCCTCTTTGCTGAGCCTGGGATAAGGCATTTCAGTGTCAATCCCTGTGCCTCAGCTTCTCCTGGGAGAACAAAGAGCTGCAAAATCAGGGAGTAAGGCTGGTGTCAAAAAAAAGAAGAATATTGAGCTCAAGTCTTGGGCTTAAGGGCCTTAAGGAGCTGTAAGTAACCCAAAAAGGCCAGGAGACAGGTGAGTTCCCTGCATATTCCCTGGGTAGCACCTGCCCCTGGAAGGTCTGTCTGGTTCCACCATGGACTCAGCCTGCAGACTGTTCCAGCCCCACAGGAGAGCTGGGGCTGGGGGTTCAGTCTGAGAGCTTGGCAGGGCTCTGCTGCAGCACAGCACATCCCAGTGCCCACCCTGCTCCCTCCCACCACATCCCACCAGGACACACCAGGAGCAGGGCCAGCCCAGCCTCTGGGGGTGCTGAGCCCCAGGGCTGCCATCGACTGAGCCCTTTGGGGATCAGGGTGGCCCCTGCACAGTCTGTGCTGCCTCCCTGTGCTGGGCCCAGGCTGTGGGGTGGCTGTGCTGGCTCATGCCCGTGCCATGCAGGACTTGCAGGGAAAAGAGGAGCTCCTGCACTGTCTATGGGTGAGCCATTGCTGGGAACATGGGCTGGTGCTGAGTGAACAGCCTGCAGTGCCCCGGGGCTGGGGGTGCTGCTGCAATGCCCCTGCAGGACCCAGTGACAGAGCCCACATTGTTCTCCAGCTGCCAGAGAAAATATTTCAATCCCGTAGGCAGAGCAGGTCCAGGGGCCGTGAGATTATGGTGTCCTGGGCCTTTGCCTATGGATTGACACTGTGTTGTACTTGGCATGTAGGCAGAGGGTTTTGTCATTAGTCTGCGTTTGTTGTATTTCTTTTTGTATTTTTTTTTCCTGGTTCTGTCTCTGTTTGGAATTTTGCCTGACTGTGAATGGGCCTGTGACAACACACTGACTGCTGGCCATACTGTCACATTGTCTCCAGGTGTGCTTGTTAATTAAACTTGCAAAGAAAGGGTAAAATCAGAATTTTCCTGAGAAGTTTCTCTTTAGTTAGGAGGCTGCTTTGTGGGATGCTCTTCTTCCTTGACAAGGGTTTACAGGCTGAAATCTCTGCCCCAGAAGCAGCCACTGGCCTTGCTCTCTCTCGTGCAGTGTTGACCCTTCCTGTATTTCTGATAAGAGGCTGTTGAGGAACATCAGGGTTGTTCAAGAGTGAGGTGAGTGCAGTGCTCAAAGCCAGAGCTGATGGAAGACACCTCATGAGCTGTCTGGGGTAGTCCTTAAGTCCTCCAGGCCAGGCTCTCTGTTCTGTGGCTTTGAATTCCTGCTGCTGGTTGCCATGGATTCCCTGCTCCATTGACAATGTGATGTTGCTCTATAGCCATCAGCATCTGGCATGGCTGATGTTTAGGTTGGAGGCTCTATCAGTTGTAGGGGAGAGAAAAAACAAGCAACATGAAGCTTACAGGCTGGCAAAACCTCCCACAGAAAGCCAACCAAAGGCCAATGGAATACAAGGATTTCTTTCCTGCCTGGCTGATCTCCCCATGGAGACCCTTTGGGCATATTCTCCTGTCTCAGCATAGCCCTGAGTGTTTATTCATCAGCAGGAGGCCACTGGTATGGCAGATAAACAGGGGAAAGAGAGATGGGGTGGGAGGGAGCAGGAAAGGGGGCTGGGATCACCTCGTGTCAAAGTCAGAGCTGTTTGCAAACAAACAGGCTGCTCCCTTCCCCAGGGCCTGCTGTGCCCATGAGCTCGGGCTGCAGCACACGGGAACAGCCCGCTGGTCCCACTGGAGCAGGGCTTGCCAAGGGAGCCTCTGCTCGGCCAGGCACAGCAGGCAGCTTGCAATGGGCAAACACAGCGAAGGGGCACTCCAGGGAGCGAGGACAGCAGAGTTCAGGTGTGTTTGGATGTGGATCTGGATTCCCTTTCCTGCATCTGGCCTTCCCAGAGGTCCCTAATGCCTCCTGACATGCATCTGATGTCAGAAAGGTGCCTCAAACGTGTCACCGTATCTGCTTATCTGCTCCGATCACCCTCTTCTCTCCGATACTGGTTGGCCCTGTTGACCTCCTGGAACAGGGTCAGAGCAGAGCCGAGAGCTGGAAAAGGGAAAGGGATGGACTGTGCCCTGCCCCTCACCTGCACAGGGTTCTGAAGTGATCCCAGGGCTCCAGTCACGTATTCCAGTGACTCCCAGGGATCACATGAACTCGGGAACAGAAACAACATGGCCTAAATGTGCAGTCCCCATCGCTCCACCTCTGTCCAAGTCCCCAGCTGGGTGAACTGGTGCAGGCTCACTGGGACCAGTGCAGTTCCCAGTGCACAGAGGAGCTGCTGTGCTGTCGATGCACTGACTTCCAAGGGCTCTGCAGCTTCTAAGCACCACAGGGTCCTGCCTGAAGCTCCCAGAGGTCCTGGAGTAGCCTAAAATGCTGCTGTCCTAATCCTCCCATCCCTGCTTGCTGCTGCTTTATGACAGGAGTACCATGAGGCAACGTGTGCCTGTGTTTTAGTGCTCTCAAGCCTGTCACTTCAGGAAGGGCCTTTGCTTTGTGCCAGGCTGAGGCCAGGGCAGGTTTTCACTGTGCCACCCCTGCTCCAAGGATGGGTTCTGCCTGTGGGGCAGGCAGGGAGGGGGTGATGCCTCTGAGCTGCCCAGTGAAGCCACATCTGAGAGTGAGGGCACTTTTCAGGCTTGTGTTCTTCAGTCATGAACTGGACACAGCTACAGGTGGCTGTGACCTGAACCTCTAGAGTGCAGGGCAGGGGAGAGATGCTGACACAGCCCAGGGTGACAAGGCAGCAGGGCAGGAGTCACACAAGGAGTGCTTCAGGTGAGGGAGAATACAGCTCCAGAGCGTTTTTCCCTTGCAATACCTATGTTTGTTTAAGCTCCTGAATGCTTTGTTGCTACATCTTGCCCCGCTGTGTTTATCTGGGTTGATTACAAGTGATAGGAGCCCCGTCTCACCCTGAGCAAGCCCTGTTGCTGCCTCTTCTTCCTTGAGCAGCTCGGATTGAGAGCGGGTGAGGATTCCTGTCCAGACAGGACCGAACAGCCCATCTCGAGTCGACAGCAGTGAAATCTGAGTCACTGATTGCTCTGCTGGGAGACGGCAGGAGGAGGGAGGGAGGGAGGGCTGCGTGAGAAACGCTAAAGACAACGAAACTCCCAAAATCCCGGGTGCAGTTTCATGCGCGGGGTGAAACTGGTGTTGGTTCATCAGAGAGCAGCAGGCTCAGCGCCCCCTCGTCCTGTGGGATGGGGCAGGTGAAGGGGACAGCAGAGGCTGCCGTGGTGGCCTCTGAGTGCTGCTCAGCCCCGGAGGGCTCGGGGGCACCCCCAGACTGGCCCTGCATGGGTTGGGGGTGTATTCCCTGCTGGAGGCACTGGGGGTGTGCAGGAGAGCAGCCAGGCTGCCAGGGAGCGTGGAGCTGCATCACCCACCCCACCCCACCAGGGTTCCATCCCAGGAGCATCTGCTGAGCCCTTGGCTTTGCCCCTGCCAGCGTGGGCAGCTCCCACCACACGGGCTGGCAGTGCCTGTCGTGGGGAGTTTCAGAGGTGCCAGGTTCCTTTCAAGAGGAATTATTGATCTCCCAGTGATTCACTTAAAAGTCTAGACCAGGACTTATTACTATAAACACAAGGAGAGTAGCTTAGTGAAAACAACATATTCCTTATAAAAATGGTATTAAAATGTAGCATTCACTGCCTTAGCTCCTGTAGATTTTCTTTGTCTTCCCATAAAATACATCAGCAGTTGATGTTGTGGTTTAACCCCAGTTGGCTCTTGGCAACTGTGGAGATTTAACGAAATCTTCTTATAACTTTTGTAAGCCTCTTCTGCTACTAAAGCAGAAACCTGACCCTCCTGAACAATTCCACTTGGAGAAAAAAGGCATTTTTGTCCATGGATTTGTTCCTTTATGCTGAATGGTGTGAGCTGTGGTGGTGACACCGTGTGTACGTGGCTGAAGGGTGTGACAGGAGCTCAGCCACTGGCTCATCCTCTGTGGTTTGGTGGCTGTGGTGGCTATTTGGTCAAAGGGTGGACTCCATGATCTTGGAGGCCTTTTCCAACCTTGAGATCCAATGGTTCCAGGATTGTGCCCTCTGAGCAGGGGGAACCTGCAGCACGGAGCCCCCAGGAATGCACAGAGGTCCTTCTGTGCTGGCTGCTGGTAGGATGTGCTGGAGGAAAAGGAAAGATGACCAATGTTTGGGTAATTAAGTGTCTGACAGTTCATTAACACAGGATGGAGAGGCCTGGAGAAAGTGCCAGAAGAGAGGACAGGCAGGGCATTATTTTGGTATGTTGCTTCTCAGCTCACAGAGTCCCATGAGCCTCACCTCTGCCAGGAATTTTTCAGTGGAAGGGAGGAGGTTGTGATTTGCCTGTCTGCTTCCCTCTGAGGAAAATCACATACAAATGATGGGAAAAAGCTAATTTAGATTAGGACTAAATTTAAAACCCATCAACTGCAGCATAGAAAAATGATGAGGTTTGGTTTCACCTGGGCAGGGCAGGCTCTCTGAACAGAGTGACCGTGTCTGCTTGTGGGTTGCCCTGTCCTGTAGCTCCAAATCCAAGGAAAAGTTGGGAATTTCCTGATCCCTTTTTACTGGCCAGTATCCCCCTGTGATGTGGTTTTGCCTCCCTGGGGCAGGAGAAGGGGCAGAGGCACAGTTTGGTCCCCAGAGGGGCTCTGGCCTGATTTTGAGCCCAGTTACAGGCAGAAGAGTTGGCATTCCCAAAGGCTGTGGGAGGTAAGGGCCAGGAAGGCATCCCTTCTCCATTCCACTGTGCCTTGGGAAGCCCTTGGTGTTCAGCTGGGTGGAAGGAGATTGCTGTGCAGAATTCTCACCCTTCATTCCCTGCGTGGCTCAGTTTTAGATCGGTGCGTCTGATGAAGAATGACACCATGAACTTCCAGAAATTCCCCTACACCAGTGAGGATGAAGCCTGGAAAACCTACCTGGAGAACCCCCTGACTGCAGCCACCAAGGCCATGATGAGGGTGAACGGGGACGACGACAGCGTGGCCGCCCTGAGCCTCCTCTATGACTACTACATGGTACACCCTGGGCTGGGGCTGGGGCTGGGGCTGGCCCCACACGAGGGCTGGGAGGGGAAAACATGGGCAAAATATGGGCAAAGTGTGGGTAAAATGGGTACTACCTCAGGGGAAACTCAAGTGCTGAGCTCCTTGTGGTGTTTCTGCAACACTCCTCACTATTATCCTCAGGGCACAAAACACCAGTTTGAGGGAATCCAGAACATGGTGAAAAACTGGGCACAGGTGTCTTGAGTCTCAGGCTGGTGGGTTTTTTACCCAACAGCTTTTGAGAGACATGGAGCAGGAACAGCTGTCACAGACTCCAGCAGCTTTATTTTTCCAGTGCTGCTGTAGGATGGAGCTTCAAGAGATGTGGATATGATTTATCCCTAATTGAAACCAATAGGACTGATGTTCCCACTCACTTGGGTGCTTTTGAAGGTCCTTCCCAGAACAAGATGATGTGGCTTGCCTAAGGTTCCTTGGGAATCCATGGCAAGAGCCCAGGTCTGCTGTGTTGTTATTCACAGTGTTTTATCTCTGAGACTCACAAGAAGGCTAATTTTGCCTCTGTTTTCCATTAATAAAATGTAACAATAAACAAACTCTTTGTTCTGCCTTGCTGCAGGTCCCAAAGGAGAAGAGGATTCTTCCAGCTGGAATGATGGGACGCAATGAACTAGGAAAGAGGTTGGCTTCAGTTTGGGCTCTTTGGGCTCTCTGTAGCTGTCTCCCTGTCCTGCAGCTGCTGGCACCGTGGGGCTCTTAGCTTGCATAAAATAGACATCAAAGCACGGTGTTATTACCAACAACAGTGCCGGTTATTAACCCTGAGACACACATTAAAATTCTTCAGGCCAGATCCCAAGCAGGTACAAATGGAGCTACACCCATTTACACACCTGAGGATCTGTCTGGCTGTGTTCAGAGGAGTTGGGATGATTTGCAGCAGCTGAAGAATTTGCCTCATTTCCTACTTTGTGACAAATGGAAAGGGCAAAAGGATCCAGCACTGGCAGCAAGAAGGGAATGGCCGAATCCTCTGCCATTCCCTAGGCTGATAAGGGTTTCTGTTCCACTTGCTTCCAGCCTCCCAGGATTCCCTTCCAGTGACTCCCATTTGTCCTTTGAGGTTTTCAGATCATTAACTATTAAATTAATGGCTCATTTGCCACTATGAGTTCAGTTCCCCTTCCTGGATGTTGTGTACTTTGGCAACCTTTTCTGGTTGTCAGTTTTTAACTACTTGACAGAATAAGCATCTTGAATGATACTTCATTCCTTCTTCATAAGTAAACCAAGTCAAGCTGTTTCCCCCTCTCTGAAAGGCCCCTGCATTCTGGGCAGTGCTACGATTTTTACTAACTATGGAAATTTCAGCACCTACCTGAGAGTGAAGCTCGAAATGGGTGGGAGCTCCTGGCTCACCCCTGGGGTAGCTCCTGCTGCCAAGGGGTGTGTGGGTTGCTAATGTGGGGCTTGGTTTGTTTTCTGAGCCTGGTAACAGGGGCAATAAACCACCTTTCCCCAGCTCAGCCAGAGCTGCAGAGTGAGCAGGTCAGGGAGTCACTGCTGCAGGAGGGACCACTTTGGGATGCTGCACAAGGGGATGGTGGCTGGGTGTGAGGAGGGCAGGCTGGTTGGTCTTTATCACTTGGCAGCTCCTGCACTTAAGTCTCTTCTGCTCTAAAGAGGCCACTTCCAACACTGCAGCCCTGTCAGACTCTCACTGATCCCATTCTCTGGGCATTTTGCTTCCTAAGCTCCCGGAGTTGGTGAATTTGTACAAGAATTGGTTTTCCTTAAAAGAAAAAAAAAGAAATTAACTTTAAGCATCAATGAGCCCCAAAAAGACTAAGATGGAAAACCCTCATAGCAGTGGGTGGGGACCACCCCGGGCCTGTCAGCTCTCTGTGTCACTCAGGAGCTGTTCAGGCTGACTCCAGCTCACTGTGCAGTTTGCTCCCCAGCAGCACAGCAGGCCACTCGCTGGGGTTGTCCATTCTCTGCCCCAGTTTGAGACAGGACCCTTCCTCCCCAGGCACTGCCATGGCATGGACTACGAGCCAGAGCTCGCCTCCTTTGACGGCTCAGCCCACCTCATGAAGCTCTTGTCTGAAAACGTGTCCATGGCCCAGGAATACTGCGAGCCACAGAAGAAGAACGGCTTGAGTCTCGACAGCATCCCTCCTCCTCACAAGCCAGCCCTGCTCCCTCCAGGCACCAGCAAGCTGGAGGCCACCCCAGACAACTACCTAGTCCCTCCTGGGGACGTGTATGACAACAGCTCCTTGAACTCCCTCTTCGAGGGCCTGCCCATGGCCCCGGCGCAGCAGCGGTGGCAGCCAGACAGCACCTTCAAAGAGGACCCCCAGGAGGTCAGAGCCCCTGCACGGGTCTGGGGGTCTGGGCTGGGCTCTGCTCATGGGGGGGCAGGAGGAGCTGTGCTTGCTGTTAGCAGCTTGATGCTGTTCCCATGGGATTGCTGGGGTGTTGCCTTGGTTTTGGAAGTAGGAAAGGCTTTGAAATGAAGGTCTGTGTTTTATCTGTGGCCTCTGCTGGGATGTGTGGGTGGGAGAAGGGGGATGGACAAAGCAAAGCAAGACTCTGCTCTGACTGTTTTGTTTGCACTTGGCTGCAGTCGCTGCTCTTCAGTGACATCCTCAAGCCCCAGCCAGAGC
The DNA here is from genome assembly GCA_035221455.1 of Xenops minutus. Taxonomy (NCBI): domain Eukaryota; kingdom Metazoa; phylum Chordata; class Aves; order Passeriformes; family Furnariidae; genus Xenops; species Xenops minutus. The sequence goes on from JAWWEE010000058.1 coordinate 5,002,178, forward strand.
CGCCCTGCCCCGAGAGTTACCCCGTGGATGGTGTGAAGAGGTAACTGCTGCTCCCTGGGCTTCCACTGGGCTGTGTCCCTTCCCTGGGAACAGCCTGCATCCCTCCCCTCTCCCCAGCCCAGTCTGGGCAATGATCAGTGCAAATTACAGGCCTTGTGCTTTTGCAGAGGCAGGTTGTGCCTTCCCGCTGCCTTTGGAGCAAGTTGCTGTTCCCTGAGTTTTTAGACCCACAGCAGTTGAAGTTCTCTGTACAAACTGCTGTAAATCCACATCTCACAAGCACCTTGGCCTGCTGAGGGGAGCTGTGGCCCTGTGGGGGTTTGTTGTGTTCCAGCCCCTTCCCAGGGAGCCCTGCTTGGCTCCTGTGATACAGATAGATCCAGGTGGCTGCACCATCTTCCCACAGGCTACTTGGAATGGGGTAAATGACAGAGAAAAGGAGGATTGCAGTTGATGAGGGTGATAATTACCCTCCTCCTAATCTAAGGTTTAGGTTCTCACTTAGTACTGTTAGTCAACCTTGATTTTAGAGAGTGCCAGTGCCTCTCATTCCTAAAACATGAGAGGGATTTCTTCCTCCTTTCCACCCCTCTGTCAGGCAGAGCTTCCCTGCTCTACATACTGCATCAAACCTCTGAGCAGGTAACATTATTTCACCTCCCACTTTTTATTTGCCTGTGGAGCCACCTGACTGTGACTCAGCTGTCAGACGTGGGGATGTTCACACAGACAGCAGCTCATCTCCCTGGGCGAGAGGCCCTCTCTTCACTGCTTATTTGTGCACTGAAGTTCCCTGGCTCTCCTGGCTCTAGATAAGAGGAGCTGCCAAGCCCATCTTCAGAGATGGCATCACAGGAGGTGGAGCAGGAAAAAGATGTGTTGGTGACTAAACAGGGCACTTGAAGGGTCCGTGTGAAGGCTCCTGTACAGGTGGTGGCTTGCACAGATTCCTCACAGCTGAAAACACTTTGAGCTGTGGCCTCGTGGTTTGAATGCTCACAGGTGCTGGGGGTGCCCAAGAGCCTCTGAAAATCAGGACCTTCTTTCAGATTTCCTTGTCCCCAGTGTCACCTTCCTCTGTGTGACACTACAGAGCTTTTCTGTAAAGACTAAACTTGCTCACCAGGCTGAGAGTTCCACAAGCTGGGCTTCTTAGTCCAGGTCTGGATAATCAGGCAGTGCCCTGCAGGTCCTCCTGCTTCTACAGGACCATTAAGGGACAGTGTTTCTGGCCCAGCCATTTATGGGTGTGAATTTGGAGACAGGAATCTGAGTTTAGAATGTTGTAAAAGTCTCACTGTGGGTACCTGTTTTCTGTGCTTTGGTTTATGATGTTGATTGAGCAATGGTTCTGTTGCCATCCACAGAGAAATACTGGTTACAATCAAGTCCAGGGGTTTTTAAGCCAAAACCAAAGGATTAAAGGAGGCTCTTGGAGAGCTGCTGCTCCCTGGGGTGTTGGATCAGTATGTGCTGTGCTGGGTGGTGTGTGTGAGATGGGGAACAGCAGAAACTCCTATGTGTGCAGTGTCTGTAACCTGTAACCTGCAGGGGTGGAGGCTCCCATGGCTCTTGTTTTGCTTTTGGAGTGAAGCAGCAGCGTGTGCTTATTCATCATTCTCTCTTTGTTCCATACAAGTGACTTTGAATACACTCTGGGGTCACCCAAAGCCATTCACATCAAGTCTGGGGACTCTCCCATGGCCTACCTCAACAAAGGACAGTTCTACCCCATCACGCTGCGGACAGCAGGAGACAGCAAATGTTTGCACTTGTCCTCAAATAAAGTGAAGGTAAGAGCCAAGCTGACAATTCTGCTGACACACACTGTAATCAGACCTGCAGCAACTTCACTGGGCTGGGAAGGGAGCTGAGCATGAGGAGTAATGGCTTTGTGGCTCATGTTGGCTTAAAGGGATGACTGGGCTGGATTCACTCAGAGCAAGGGAGCCTCTGGTGCACAGCTCATGTCACTGGGCAGCTGGAACCTCTCACAGTGAGGTCAGGGCTGCCTAAAGGGCAGGCTGGGCCGGGTGGGGGTCCTGCTGGGGGGTCTCTGAGCTGGAGATACAGTGCCCACCTTGCTCCTGGAATGTGTGGCCAGGCCTCAGAACCACCCCTGAATGCCTGTGCCCAAATTCCTCCCCTTGCCTGCCCCAGATCCCCAGGGGACACTGTGCCCTGAGCTGCCCTTGGCCAGTGCAGGGTGGGGAGGGCAGGGTGGGCACAAGGCCCTGGTGTGCCCTGTGAGCTGACAGGGGCTGGCCCTGTTGTTGCAGAGCGTTGTGATGATTGTCTTTGACAACGAGAAGATCCCCACGGAGCAGCTCAAGTTCTGGAAGCACTGGCACTCCCGCCAGCCCACGGCCAAGCAGAGGGTCATCGACGTCGGTACGAGAGGGGTGGGAACTTCTGGCACCACTTTGTTATATCACAGCGCCTCTTTTGGCCTTGGAGGGCAGGATTTTGGGAGGGTGGGAAACCTGGGGAGTGTAGCCAGTTCTGCAGCCCCAGCATAAGCTGGTTCTCCACTGCCTTTCAGCTGACTGCAAGGAGAACTTCAACACGGTGCAGAACATCGAGGAGTTGGCCTACAATGCCCTGTCCTTCATGTGGAACATCCACGAGGAAGCAAAGGTACAAAGGGGGTGGGAAGGGCTGTGGGGAGCCTTGGTCCACAGTGAGACTGCAGCTCCTTCCTGACAGCCCAGACACTCCCCACACTGCTCAGCTGAAGGACAGGGAGAGCTCCAAATCCAAACAGTGCCATTCCAGTGGCCCCAGGTAGTGTTTGCCTGCCAGGACAGCAGGGAGGACTCGGGGCTTCTCTGTGTGCTTAAGCATTGCCATTAGCTAATAAACACACTGGGAACACCCGAGACTGGCTCAGAGATGTTTTCTTAGTGCTGATGGATAACTCTGAAGAAAGATTTTTGCAGCAGCTCAGGGCTCTGCTCACATGTACCTGAAGCCTGTTTAAATAACCCCCAGCTCAGGGAACAAAGACCCTCCTTTCAAGGCAGCAGTTTGATGCAGACAGGACTGGCCACCCTTCTGTGCCTTGTGTGATGTGGAAAGGAGCCAGGCAGGTCACAAGATCCCTTTTCACCTTAAAATCTCCAAAGCTTAGAGCAACAACTTTCCAGCTCTGCTGTCTCTTCTGCATCTCCTCAGAGTCTCTTTAACACTTTGTATCTGATGTGGATTGAAAGGAGCATGTGAAAACAGATGCAGGAAAGGAAAAAAGAAAAGCATAAATACCCATGTCTCTGAAGCTTGGGAAAACTCTGCTTTGGGATCTCAATAAGCCCTTCTTTAGCCCAAAGGCTATCTGGGTCTTTTACAACCCAAGAGGTTAACAAATGTCTTCAAGGCAAAGTTGTCAGAAATGGAAATATGTCAGGTATGTGGCAAGCCCTGGGGGCACCTCAGCAAAACTGGGTTTAACTCTTAGCAGAAACTCTGTACCTGCACTGGCCTGGGGCAGGCAAAGCTGAGACTTCAGAGAGCTGGGAGGGCTGGGAGTGAGACAGGAGGGGTCAGGAATTTGTGTTGTCTGTGGCACCTGTTACTTCTCTCCTTCTATTAAACTTCACACCACAGTTAAGTGGTTTCCTTTCCTATGGACAGGTACTGACTAGAGCTGACATTGGGTTTCAGGGCTGAGGGAGCTGTGCAGCTTCAGCTGCAAATCTGTCCCCAGAGTCCAGGGGAGTTTTGAGATCACAGCAATGAGTTGGCAGTTTGGAGATACCATGTGGATTAGAGCTGTGCTCAGCTTTCTTCAGAAGCTTCCACTGGAGCTGCCTCCATACTCATGATGAAAGAGAGCAGTGTGTGATGAGGATTGATTTAACCAGCAGCACTGCTGTGCAGCTCCTGGGGCTGCAGTTTAATCCTCCCCCTTCCTCTGGGGCTCTGCTGGCTCAGGGTCCCTTGGTCAAAAGAAAGCTCAGAAGTATCAGCAAGAGCATCCCCAGGCAGGGTTGGGAGGGGATACCCTGAGTGCTACCTGGGATAGGTGTGGGGGCACACTGTGCTCAGGTGGGAAACCAACTGTGCCCGTGCTGGGCTGGCACTGGGAGGGGTGGGAGGCGGCTCAGCCACTGCTTCAGTCCTGCCCTCTGCTCCCTTTGCTGTGTGAGCATGGTGTCTTCAGCACCAACAGTCTCTGTCCCTGTTTGCAGGTGTTTATTGGGGTGAACTGCCTGAGCACAGACTTCTCCTCCCAGAAGGGAGTGAAGGGGGTCCCCCTGAACCTGCAGATCGACACGTACGACTGCGGTGGTGGGAGCAGCCAGCTCGTGCACCGCGCCGTCTGCCAGATCAAGATCTTCTGTGACAAGGTACAGCTCTGCCTCCCCAGCAGCTGCTCCACGGCCCTCACACTGCTGGCCAGAGCCTGCAGGGGGAAAGGCAGGGAGGTGGTGAGAGCCCAGGACAGCCCAGAGGTGAGGGCTGAGGCCCCCTCACCTGAGTGGGACAGGACAGAGGGGATGGGTCTGCACCGAGCCCTTTGCAGAACAGTCACTTCAGAGTCTCCCACGTCAGACCCTCCTGGGGCTGTGCCTCACAATAAACTCTTATTTTTGACAAGTTGTTAAGTATCAGAAGAGAAAGGGAATTTCCTTAGAAGTTCTTCCCCCACCTCAGATACCTTCCCATGGGAAAACTTCCCACTGCTGTTTTTGTCTGTATTTTTCATTTTTGAAAGCAAATTTCATTTTTGTTTTCCTGATTGATAAATATCAGAGAGCCCTGGGTGGCTGTAGAGCCTCTGAGGTGACCATTTTTGAATAAAGGCTGCCTTTACCTTAACGTTCTCCTGTCCCAGAGGTGGCCAGTGACCCCTCTCCTGCCAGGGCTGGAACTCTGTGTCCTGACTTTGCCTGCTCTTGCCCCCAGGGAGCAGAGAGGAAGATGCGGGATGATGAAAGGAAGCAGTTCAGAAGGAAAGGAAAATGCCTGGACTCCAACAACAATGGTCAGTGCCTGGGGTTGTTCCCTGTGTGGAGATCCATGTCCATTAATCCCCCAAGACCTGGCCCTGGCTATCCCAAGCCTGACACAATCAGCACTGCTCCAAAGCAGCCTCACTCAGGCCCTTGTTGGGCTCCTGCCAAGTGTCCCACATTAACCACAACCACCCCTTCTGAATCCCTTTGGACTTCTGAATCCCAGCCAGGCCTGGCCAGCCCTGGAGACCTGGATCCTTCCTGGTGTTTCTCTTGGGACCCCTGGGAAGGTGTTTGCCCCTCTCCTGACGAAGCTGCCTCTCTTGGGGCCCTCTGAGCTGAGATGAACTGGACTTTCCATCTGTAGGTCTGAAAGGCTGTTTGCTCTCTGGCTTCAGAGGGAATGAGATCACGTTCCTGCGGCCGGAGCCCGACCTGGAGACCCAGCCAGTCCTGTTCATCCCCAACGTCCACTTCTCCAACCTGCAGAGGTGTGGCACGGTGAGTCCCTGCAGAAACACCCACCCTGCTGCCCTCACCTGTCACCCCCCTCATTTCCAAACTGATCAGTCTCCCACACATGACTTGTGTTATGTAAAAATCCCAAACCAAACCACAATTCTTTGTGGAAATGTGGTGAACTGGGAGATGCAGCTGTCGGGAGAGGCCTCGTCATGCAACATGATGGGCAAGATAACCTGGCCAGGTTCCTTCCAGCAGATATTCCTGTGGTTCACAGGCATCACCTGCACCTCCCACAGGGCACTGCAGTGGTAGCAAAAATATCAGCAGAAAGTAAACTGTAGAAAATGTGACTTTATTATCAGTCCCTGCCTGATATCTCTGCCCCTGAGCCTAAAGACACCTAAACCCAGTGTCCCTCAGAGCTCATCAGCATTCCCTGGCTCAGAAACAACTGGCTCAGTTTGTTAAGAAGGGAGAATCTAAAGAAGTTATTTACATCAGATTTCATTTGATCTAAGAAACACAAACAGATATTTGGGGTTAATTCTGTGAAGGGCTGGGAGGAGGGAAACCCTGTTTAAGCTGTGCCCATGTTGCCTCATGGCAGCTTCTCTGGCACACAGTGATACTGTGCAAACTCACAGATCCACATTTCCTTCCCATTCCAGGTGCTCCCTCCTGCTGTTCCCAATGCTGCAAACAGGTGAGGATGCAGCTCTGTGCACTGCCCACCCACCAGCTGCTCTGCCCCTTTGGGAGTGACATGGCTGCTTGATATCCACAGGCAGTACATCCACAGGTGCCAAATGACACAGCACAAGTGTCTCTCTGAAGCCCTTGAGAGTCAGAAGGGGTTAAACTTGGGCCCAGAATGGACTTGAGGGCTGCAGAAACGTGGATCCATTTCTGTCCCTGTCAGGAGCCACTCCAGCTTGGGCTGGTCCCTGACTGCCCTGCTGCTCTCACTGAGACAGTGTTAGAAAGGGAGAGTAGAAGATCACAACTGAAGGGTTCAAGCACCCAGGGGCTGTAGAACTAACTGGAATGAAGTAGAAATCACACCTGTTTTGTGTCTAGAGTGGGGAGAACCAGTATCTCCCTCAGGCTTGACCCATTGTCTGGTGATACCAATAGAGAAACAATGACATGAGGGTGTAAAAGACTTTTATTTTTGGTGACACCAAACCCTCTGTGGGTCCTCCCTGACTCCCTGTGTGCTTTAGGCAGGAAGCTACAGCTCTGGTGGACACTTGCTGCTGTAATTACAAACCAATATTTAATTGCTGGCTGGTTGTTGGGTAATTGGTTGTTCAATAAGAAGGTCAGTTGTGGAATTATTTTGTTTGCTGTTATTGTTCTGTCCTGCTGAGAGTGCTGTTTCCTTTGGCTCAGGCTGCCCTTAAAACGGAGCGGTGCCTCCTTCACAGACGAGTTTGACCCAATTCCTCCAAAGCAAAGCAAGGAAGAAGATCCCCAGAGAGGTAATGCCTGGGAGGGCAACTCCTTTGATTCAGGGAACCTTGGCTCCTGAATTCCAGGAGGCTCCATCACGGTGGGGCCGTGCTGGGGAGGTGCAGGGAGGTCAGGGCTGCCCCTCGTGTCTTGCAGTGCTGCTGTACGTGCGCAGGGAGGCAGAGGAGGTGTTTGATGCTCTCATGCTGAAGACACCCGATCTCCAGGGCCTCAGAACTGCTGTAAGTGCTCCAAACCCGCTGGGCAATGAACACACTGCAGGCAGAAGGGAATGGGGCTGGGGTGCAGGAAGGTGGGTATAAGGCTGCTCCTCCCTCCTGCCCTCTCTTGGGAATGGAAAGGGAGAGTGGGAGCAGCAGGGGAGTTCTACCAACAGCTCCTGGCATGGGCTGGGTTAGAAGAACACACCTCATGGCAAGATGTTCTGTTCAGGTCATAACAGAATCTCCTCCTGTGACAACACATTCATATTTTCCACTGTAAAACACCCTCTCCATTCTCAAGGCTGGAGATGTGTGATCTGGAGTCAGTTCTGGCCTCCTGCTGGAATTCCCTGGCTGTGTTTGAGGAGCACAGACATATTTCTGTGATGATTATCTCTCAGCAGCATCTCTGATAACCCAGCTCTCTTTGGAAACTGCTGGGAAGGAAGCAAACAATAAACCTCCCAGATTTGGGGTGGCTTTATGGCTGCACTTTAAGCTCTGTTGGTTTTACAAACTTTTAAAAATAGAGAGTTTGAAAAATGTCAGCAGAGTGGATTCTTTTCCATTTGTCCCTCCCTCATCCCTCACCACAAAGAATAAAAAACCTCCATGGAAGATGTTTGGGAAAGAAACCTACAAACCTCCTGTCATCCTAAGACCAAACTGAACAGGAGAATGGTCAGATCATGGATTTGGCCCCTTTTTTTCTTGAGTGAAAGGGAGGGGGAATATTTTGCTGCTGAACATCCCTGGCTTGGTGTTATCTTTTATTTTTATCATGGGAATTTCGTTTTACAAGTACAAAGAATTGCCTTTTTTTCTCTCACAGATTTCAGAAAAATATGGGCTTCCTGAAGAAAGCATTTATAAAGTCTACAAAAAATGCAAAAGAGGGTAAGCTAATCTCTCATCTGCTTTTGTGCTGTGCCCCCAAACCCCTCATCCTCTCTGGGCCCTGCCATAGGCTCAGACAGCATTTTAACAAGATAATAAAAGGTAAAGCCATGTCAGGCTGTGCAATTTGGAGCATATAAAACTTGGATCTCTCTGGGCTTTAAAGATTTGGGATAATGCTTGTTTGTATTATATCTGTTTGGAGGGTAAAGTCTCCCAAGGAAAGGAAGTTGGGTGAAGGAGGAATTGTTTGGGTAGTTTAATGGGTGAGCCTTTGTGTCTCAGTCTAAAAGGCTGAGGTTATGGGGAACTTATCAAAGAGGGATCAATGTTTGCTCCTCCAAACCAAGCCTGAACCGTCCCTGGCTCAGGAGGAGACTGTGCTGCTGAAATGGCAGACTCTGGCCAGGTGTTGCTTTCAGGGGTGACAGGGGAGGTTTGCAGTGAATGTGAAGTGGCTTCTCAGGTTATTTTGACGTGGTGTTTATTAGGGACTGATCCCTGTGGATCCCCCAGTGGCTCACAGGGGATGGTGGGACTCTGCCTGGGCTGAGGAGCTGCTGAGTGTCCCCTGCAGGGCAGTGCTCTCCTTCTGGAGCCACAGGCTACTTTCAGAGACATTTTCTGGACTAGGAGCCCCCTCCTGTGCTGTCCCCAGCTCTGGCAGAGAGTTCTCCCTTCAGCTGATAGAAGGGGAAGGACTCCCAGGCTTATTTTCACCAGGCCCAGTGTAGAGCCCTTCCTGCAGAGAGACAGATACCATCAGGTTGGGCAGCAGCAGCAGCAGTGACTGCCTGGAAGATGAACTCATTGTTGTTGCTGGCCCAGCTCTGAGCACGGGGAGGGGCAGACACGAGGCTGAGGCAGGTCCCACATGGGGCAGCTCTGCTGTTCTCACCTGCACGGCCCAGAGAGCTGCTCTGTGACAGCAGGGACCAGAGTCCTGAGAAAGCCCTAAAGCTCCTGCATGGGATCTCCCAACTCCTTTTAGGATGAGGGCTGGGCCACAGTGGGGTATCTGAATTTGTCAAGATGTTCCTCCACCTGTCCCTGAGCTCAGGGCCCTTGGTTGTGAGAGGTGCTGCTCCTCCAGTAGCCCCAGAAAGTGAAATTTGCTGCCCAGAGAAGAAAACCAGCACTGGTGGAGGAGAGGGGCTGTCCCTGCTCCTGCAGTCAGAGAGGGCCTCAAGTCTGACCTTGGAGGACAGGGGTGGTCACCTGGTTATTCCAGCTCCAGGACTGAGCCCAAGCTCAGGTGTGTCAGCTGTGGTGGTGGCTTGTGGTGTGGCCACCACAGGTCACCAGCCTGTCATGAGGCAGCAGCTCCTCTGAGCTAACTCCTCAGCCAGCTGACTGTCAGCCTGTGCAAGGCAGGAGAGATCCCAGCCCTGATGAGTTTGCTTTTTGGGACCAGGAAATGGCAGCCCTTCAGGGGAGAGGCCACCTCGGCTTTGTTTGGCTTTGGTTTGGATCATTCCTTGATCTGATAGGCAGTGAGTGTTGTGTGGTAATGACTGGGAGGGAAAACAGGCAGATGTCCTTCCAGCTCTGCCCGAAAAGGGGGGAGCAAAGAGGTATCTAATGAAGAGAAAAGGCCACGCCTGGGAATTAGTTTACATAAGTAATTTGGACAGCTGGCTTAACGAAAGCTGGACGTGACCAGGGCCAGAAGTTACTGCTGAAATGTGAGGGAGACACAAGATACCTCCAGTGTGGGACATGGCAGGATCAGGCCCTGTTTCCTGCTCTCCCAGGTTTAATTTTCAATAATTTTATCCTGTTGCTCCACCCTAAACAATCATTTCTTGGTAATTACAGCTTGAGGGGCAGATCTTCATCTGGTGGAAAGTAGTGAAGCTCAGTGGTCCTGCCTGGCCTGGCAGGTGAGGACCTACCCAGGGCCAGGAGCTCACCCCATGAGCCCCAGCCCGGGGTGACTCAGGAGCAATAACAAGCAATTTCATATCTTGGTGAGGTTTGGTCTAGGAAAACAATCCCGGGCTCAGATTCCCAATCAGTGTTCCCTGGGATCGTTTGTGGTTGGGAAATCAGATGGAAGCACCAGAGCAAGAGGCACAGGTGACTCCTCTGGCTTCCTGCACTGAGATAGCCAGAGATAAAGGGAGCAGCTCTGCTGCCCCAAAGCTTTTTGGGACATCCCACCCTTGGGTACCCAGGGAGACTCTCTGGGGCACCTGTCAGAGGCCAGACCTGGATCCAGGCCTTGGGGCCCTGGGCCCTTTGCCCCAGGTGTGGTCCTGGGGCTGGGGCTGGGGTGGGATGCAGGCCCTGGATGGATCAGACCCTGTGTCCCAGCCTGCCCCTGCCCCGGGTGGGCTGCACTCCCTGACCCTGCCCTGACAGAGGTCACAGCCTTGAGGAACGTCCTGGGCACCCCTGAAAGGCAGCACGGAGCCCTGGGCACAGCCCAGCCCGGCCGGAGGGCAGAGCTGGCACCTCACTCTGCACACGGGGCTGTGAGGAGCCTGCCCTGCCCCCCGGGGGACATCGGGGGCTGTTTGTGCTTGTGGAGCTGCTGGATGTGTCAGAGGCTCAGCTTTTCTTGGGTTTAATCTTGGCTTGAGGAGCATTGCACAATTAACGCTCCTGCCCCACTGATGACCCCAGCAGGAACCTGCAGGGGTTGTGCTTCCTGCAAAGAAAGAGAATTTGTTCTTTGTTTCCTCCACATTTCACACTGATTTATGGGAACACTGTGGGGTGATGCCAAGCTGCCCCTTCCCGTTACAGGAACGAGGGGCTCTTGCCTGGCCCAAACCCACAGCCTTGGGCTTAAATCTGCCCTTGGAGTGTTTCCTTTCCCCTGTGTCTCCATGGAATTGGTTCCACGTCAGGGCAGCAGGGTGGGATCCCTGGAGCTCAGGGAGGGATTTGCCACGGCTGGGGATGTTCCTGCAGAAAGGGCTCACAGGCAGCACTCAGGAGGCTCTTCTGGGGAGGAGAAAGGCTGTTCCAGACCCACTTCCATGTGCTGCCAAAGCAGCCCGAGCTCCTTCCCAACAGAGAACCCCTGAAAGCCCCGGGTGAGAGGGGAGGAGGGAGCACCTGCTCTGAATTCACACCCTCATGATCCAGGGAGATTTGCCCGTGGAGCCAGTGCTGGGCCATGGCATGTCAGGGAGAATTGTGGAAAACTCAGCAGGATCTTCCCTTGTGTTGTGGCTTTAATGAGTTAGTTAGTTAATTAATGAGTGGTGGCTGAGCCCCTCACACTGGGTAAAGTGGACCTGCTGTCGATGTGCTGTATCTGACCCAGCCACTGTCACTCTCCCATAGGATCCTGGTGAACATGGACAACAACATCATCCAGCACTACAGCAACCACATGGCCTTTCTGCTGGATGTGGTGGAAGCAGAGAACAAGTTCCAGGTCATCCTCAAGGAGCTCTGAGAGCCACAGGCAGCACTTACTGGGACTCCTCTCCAAGCCTGCAGGACTCACTCAGCCTCGTGCCCCACTCGTTGCCTTGACGTGAGCCCACCGTGGCCAGGGAGGCCTCAGGGCTGGGCCCCAAGCTGGGCGAGCTCAGGGATCGGTGTGGCCGTGGAACTGGCTCTGAGGAGTTTATGGTTATTTTTTATTTTATTTTATTCCATTCCCTTCTGGCGCTGGGAACACGAAGTGACACTCAACAGGCCTGGGCAGAGACCAGAGCTGGTGGCCTTGGCTGTGACTGATCCTACCCCAGGCCTTGGGTTTGTCCCAAACCACAGAACCTTCAGCCCATTTCCAGGTCTGAGCTCCTCTGTCACAGAGACTCTCACAGGTGCATTTGCAGCTCCCTGTGGAACGGACACTGCCTGCTCCCACCCCCTGCCACCTCTGTAAATACCACGAAGGCCTCCACAGCCCTTGTTGATACATTTCTGATGTATTGTCCCTTTTATATTTTATATATGTATAAATATGCATTGTTTTATATTGGACTCAGTATGGTGACACAGAGCATTTCAAACACAGGCTGCTTCACATTTCTCCGTGAACTCCTTTTGTAACTGTGTTGTTGGTTTTGTTGTTTTGGATATTCTGTAGTAATAAAGGCTCAAAGATGGAAAATGAGCTGTTTCCCCCAGCTCTGGAGTGGGAGTTGGGCTGGGCAGAGCCAGGGCAGGACTGGAGGGTGGCTTTGCCCCACATGTCCCACGGGCAGCTCCTCCCTGCCCGGGCTGTTCAAACTCCCCACACCTGCATCTCTCAGCCCTCCACCCCCTGCTAGAACTGCAGGGATTCCCATTTAGGTAACCCAGTGCCAAGGGGAGCCCTGTATTTTCTAATTAATCCTCTGACCAATGGAAACTGGGGCCTTCCCTCTTCCCTCTGCTTTTCCTGGACAAGTTAAAACGTTCCTGAGTCCTGTGACTGGGGAAGAGAGAGAAGTTCTGTTCCCACTGGGAAGGAAATGCATCAGGTTGGTGAATTTTGTATTACTTGTGTTGGTAGAGGCCTCTGAGATGAAGCTCAGATAAGTTACAGGCTTGTCAGCCTTTGCGATCTCTCCAGCACTCTGTGCTCCCTCATTTCATGTCACGAACTCCTCCTTCAGCAGGATTTCTTTGGTTCCCTGTTGGTTCTGTGGGGCTGTGTCTGCAGTCCTCCTGCAGCAGAATTCCAGTCACTGCTCCTAACTTAGAGCAGCAAAACCCACCTCCCGCTGTACCTTTGGGTTCCCAGCAGAACAAAGGTGGATCTCACGGTGTGCCATTCCCCAGGGATCCATCCCAAGTACTGCGGGGCCCCGAGCCTGCAGTGCACAAGGGACTCCCTGGCTCGCTGGTGGGATGGAGGCCGGGACGGGGCAGTGCCGGCTGTGTCGGGGGGCGAGCCCCGCTGAGCCGGCAGGGCCAGGGCCACGCCGCTGATTCAGGCACAGAGTCCCCACCCGCTGCCACCGCCAGGTGGGTGTTTTGCTGACTGGCCCAGTATCGCTCATCCCTCCCAGCAAAGGCGAGTTGCTGCGCAGGTTGCGCAAAGCGGAGCTCCCAAATATGCGAGAGCATTCCTGAGTCCCTGCCCGGAGCCCACCAGCTCCTTGGGAAGAGCGAGATCCGAGCGATGAAGGCGAGTCACCCCCAGCGGGCAAAGGTCGTGTGAAAGCACGGCAGGCTGTGTTGTGCAAAGGGCTCCTGCTGGCACAGGAGCGGCTGCCCCGCACTGGGAGCAGAAACACAAAGTGAGCTGCTCGGGGAGATGGAGCTGGGGGTGCCCGGGCACACACACCCTGCACAGGGCAGCGTGTGGGGCAGACCCCAGTGCCCAGCCCTGAGCTCCAGGACCTGCCCCCCACCCTTCTCCCTCATTCCCACCCTGCTAAGGATGGGCCCCCCCCCCAGGTAACACTCCCCATGGGCACAGCCAGCCCACAGCACTGGTGCTCCAGGTGAAAACACAGAGCAGGGTTTGTTGCACTGCCCATTAGTTGTATTAATTATTCCACATCTCCAAAACTGGAAGCTTTCAAACCAACTTTAGCTAATGGTCCTTTCCCAGTTCATAGAACCACTGATTAGCTGCTGAGCTATCAGTGAGCCAGCCCTTTCAGGCTGAGAACAGAACTGCTCACTGTGCAGGGCCTGGGGGAAATCCTGCTGGAGGAATCCCCCTCTGGCATCGCAGTCCTGCAGCTGTGGAAGCAGGAATATCTCCTGGTGAGTAAATGCCCACAAAGACAGAGCTGCATCCAAAAAGAGAAGGAGCAGCAGGAGAGCTGAGTTGTGCAAGAGCTCTGGTATCCCCAGCGCTGGGTGGAGGGCTCTGCTCTTCACTTCTGCAAACAACACCCAGTTTCTGGGTCTTTATTCGTGCTTATTCACTCCTTGCCTCATCGGGCAGGCAGCTGAGGAGCTCGGTGTGTGGTTCCCTGGTGCTGGAAGGGCAAAAGCAGCATCTTGTGCTGTGCTGGGTGTTGGAGCAGAGGATTAGAGTCAGGGAAATGCAGGCCTGTGTGGTGTGGAAACCTTTCAGACAGCTGGTGAGAGTTCCCCCAGCTCTGCTTTCTCACCTATTTCCCCAGGTAGTGCCTTGAGTTTGTATAACTACATTTCTGGTGGGTGAGATGGGCACCAGAAGCCCCAGCCTGTGTGATGTCCTGGTGTTGTCAGCTGGAAAGTGGCCTTGGCCACAGTTAGAGTTCAGTGCTCACTCTCAGTGTGCACAGACTTGGGGTTCACCTCAGTAAGTCGAGGGCTGTCTGAGTTGTAGGTTTGGCTGTGACTCCAGTGCAAGGTGTTCCCTGGAGTCCTGACACCAAGAGTGATGTCAGGTGACTCCAGCTGGGAGTCCCCCCTGTTGTCCCCCATTGCCTGGGACAGGAGAGGGAGCAGCTCTCACCCAGCACTTGGGTGTGGAGTGTTCATGAGTTTTCTGATACCACACTGGTAATCTTCTCCTCTCGTGTTTAATTTGCCCTTTCCTCCAGCCCTCTGTCCTTATCAAATGCCTCTTGGCATTGCTTCCCTCCCAGCCTGCAGCTCCCCACTCTCTTACCAAGCCCTGTTACAAGATACCAGTGCTGAGAGATGTAGTAAAGATGTAGTAAAGATACACCTGTTGGGTAAGCAGAGCCCTGAGCTTTCTCATGGGCTCATTTTTTTCCATGGTCAGGAATTTATTGTTGATCTTAATCTTAGGCCAGGCAATGTCACTGTGTGGTTACAATAAATGTTCTTGAACAATCTGATGATGGATTTATTTGTCTTCTCATGAGGATTCCAAGGGGCAGGAGGGCTTGGGAGAAGGGAGTTTCTGTTCATGCCTGTTCATCTCTCTGAAACAGTCAGTGGTAGGATGGAATACATGGGAATGGCAGTTATGGCTCAAAGGAAGCACTTGAGGCTTTTACAGGCCTCTCTCCAGCTCTAATTCCCAGCCTCAGGAGAGGCTGAGGAAATGCCCAGGTTTTACCCTGGATCCTTGGCATGCTGTGCAGCCATGAGTGTCCCTTGCCATTCCTGCCCAGTGGTTCCCAGATCTGGGTCTCTGTGCCCAGTGTGCTCCTCTGGGGGCGAGTTTAGGCACAAAACAAACACAGCCTGATGTCTAAAGCCTCTGCTTGGGGTATGAGGGATAATTTTCCAGGTCATGTGTGCTCTGGCTTCTTGTTCTGTTCTTGGGGATAAGAAATTGCCCTCACATCAGAGGCTGGTGCAGGATTTAATTACTGTTTGGACATATCTGGGGCTCTGATCCACTGCTCCAGGCTGTTCTCAACCCACACTCCCCTTCCAGGCACTCTGAGCTGCTGCCTGTGGATCCGGGGCAATACTTGGCCCCTTTGGATGGGATGGCCAGTGGGGCACTCTGGGATGGCTCTGCTGCCTGGTGTATTTTCATCTATCCCATGGAAGTGGCACATCTTCCAGGCTGCACTCACCTGGAAGGGGCTTGCTTTGCTGCCCTGGTAGGTTTGTGTGGCTCAGAGGTGGCAGGCTCAGGACTAAAGCTGCAGTTCCTGCTTAGGTGGGAGGTCTCTGACTTGCAGCAAGATGTTGATGAGGGAATCAGTGTTGGAGTGACCTGCAAGACAAACAGGGAGGGGATGTGAACCCAAACCAGGCACTGAGAGAGGACAGGGCATCCATCAGTGAGTGTGAGAGAGGAAAAGGAACTGCTGTGACAGGGCTATGTGGGGAAGTCACTGCTGGATTTAAAACTGTTGTCCTGGCAGAGCTGATCTCCAGGGACACTGATAAGGCAACACTAACCTCTGTCCTGAGCACAGGAACAACTGGATCATTAGCAATTTCAAAGAACCAAACAGGAGGAGAAGTGACATGTGGTGTAAGCTGTGAGATAAGCTCCAAGCACCCTCACACTGAAGGTCTCAAACCTCAGCAGGCACTGGGCCAGGGGCAGATGTCCCTTGGAGCTTGGGGCATTATGCACTAATGTGGCTTCTCCTGGAGCCTCTGGCATCGACACAGAGCTGTGGGGTGTTGTGGTGATTCCTCAGGGCTACTCCAAACTGCCAGGGTGCTTTCCAGATGGTTGGCTCAGCAGAGCTTTAAAAGGACCTTCCCAGAGCTCATGGAAGGGACACTCACCAGTGTCCTGTGACACTTCAGTCCAACAGGCCTTAAGAAGCTCTGAGGGAGCAGGATTTGTGTGTGAAGGTGCTCTGCACCAGGGAGGGTCAGAACCAAAATCACCAGCGACATCTGCCCTCCCAGTTCAGGGCCCATGGATTTGGAGAAGGCCATTTCCCACATTTTTCCAAATTAAATCCTTTTGTGCTTTGGGACATAAACAGTCTGGCCAGAATTGGTGTTGCTTTGCTTGCACAAAGGTCTGTTTCAGAAAGAAAAAGGGCTTGTGGATGCTGAGTGAGAGCAGTGCCCATGAAAATTGCAGGATCTGTCCACTTCTTCTCAGATGTCTCTTTGTCTATAGTCATAAATTATCAGCCACTGCCATCTTTTAAATAGATAGTTTCCTGTTCTGCCTCTTGTAGGTTAGATATTATCTCCTCCAGTAAATCATGAGTCAGTGATTAATTCAAGAAGGCCGTTCCCAGAAGCAAATTCTTACAATGTTAAAATTAATATGATGCGAAGCCATTATACTGTGATATAGAAAATAATTATGGCCTGCAAACCAGTGTAATCAGCTGAGAACATGCTGGGGCAGGTGCTCAGCCCCAGTGAGTCATTACAAAGAGTTCACAGTCTCAGTGTATGGGCTGTGTGAGCAAACAGGATTAGTCCCTGTCAGCTGAGCCTGGGCCCTCTGTGTGTGCTCTCTGCACACCCACAGTGTGAGGTAAGACACCTTTGCTGATGTTTCAACTGTATCAAATGACTGTAAAAGCATGAATTGCTTCAAGAACATGCAGGCAGCCAGTTAAGATGTCTCAGCTGATGAGTGGCAGCTTATTAAGCTTATTAAATTGTGTCTTCATTGTGTCTTAAGCAGCTCTGCAAAGTCATCAAACACTGGAGAGCAGAGGCTGTCTCAGCACAGGGATGTGCCTGCAGCAGGAGCAATCTCAGAGGGAAGTGGCTGCAGTGCAGTGTGCTGTGCACACAGGGAAAAAAGCTCTCTCTAAAATAGCAAAACAATCCAAAAGCAGTGACAGCCCCAGCAAGGCACTGCTGGAGGGACAGAGCAGTCCGTGGGCAGTGTGAGTGCCACCACAAACCCTCTGAGAGCAGCGAAGAGCACTGAGAACACCCCGAGTGCTGTGGCTTGGAGCTCGCAGCGCCCGGGGCAGCCTGGCCCTGGCAGGGTGGGGAGCAGCAGGCACAGAACAGTTATGGGACTTGCTCAAGGCTGAATCAGCAGCACTTGAGGAACTGAAGGTGAAGGCAGAGCCTCAGCTGACAGGAGCTGGCCCAGCTCCACTGGCAGTGCCAGCAGGGCTGCACGGGGCTGCTCCCAGGTGAGCCCAAAGGCCAGGACTGGCAAAGGTGCAACACCCACCTGCCTCGGGCTCCCCGTGGAACCCCCCCAGCCAGGGGGGTGGTCCCACACTGCCCCTCGGAGCTACAGGGCTGGCTCCTCCCCAGCACATCCCTGGCCTCCCTGCCCCTCAGACCAGGACAGACCAGTGCTCTGGGAACAGCTCTGGGAACAGAGATGCTGGAGCACAGCAATGCTCCATGCAGTCCTTGCATATATAAGGGTATATATAGGGTTTATATAGGTATATATAAACCCTATATAAGGGTTTATATAGGTATATAAACTATTGTTAAACTTTGCTTACTGGCCCTTATGGCTCTGAGTTCCACAAATGAACTACTATTAATTAGTATTTTATTTCTGTATCTGTTGTTTCCCACCGCTTTCACGGTAAATTATCATCCCAGTTTACAAATGGAGAATGAACATTGTTTGTACAATTACTTCCTTCTTTCAAGTTTAAATTTTCTGGGGTTTAAATTTATGCTGATATCCCTTTGGTTTATATGGTGTGGGAGAAGCTCATTATTTCACTTTTCTTAATTATCTCATATACATCTTATTTGCCTTCTCTCTAAATGAAACATCCTCAGTGTTTTCAGTCTTTATAGGGACTTTAATATCTCTTATTTCTAAATTAAATCTATTTCTGCCATTGCCTTTCAGAGTTAGGGTGGCCTGAACTAATGGTACAGCATTCCAGCTGAAGATGTACCAGCACCATCAGTGATGGCATTATTGTATTTCCTGTATTTCTAAGTCACATGAATTTTAGGCTTTAACTGTGCATTGAGGCAAGTGTCTTCATAATTTCAAAATTATAATCCTTTAATGCAAGTCTCCTGTTGCATGGAAAGCTGGATATTTCTGGGTATGAGGAAGATCAAATTTCTCTCTGTTTACATGGCAATTTGTATAGGCTGGGAGCCACAGCAGACCTAAAATCTCACTGTAACATCTGAGTTGGGCCTAATTAATTCAGCATGTGGGCAGAAAGCATTATTTGCAGTACCACACCTTTCCTGCCTCTCTTCTCTTCCTGGGCTTTTCAAAAAGAGGACTGGGCAGGATTCTATTTATAGAGCCAAATAAATCCCAGCCTGTCTCTGTCGTACGTGATACCTCCAGCTTCTCAGATCTGGGCCCATGAAGTGTGAATGCCCTTGGCACCCTGTCCCACTCCTGCCAATCCCAGAAAAAAGGTGGGACTTGGAAGGTCTGGGACCAGACAAGATGAAAGAAGCAGCTTTGTACTAACACAAATGTGAAATTATTCTGGTGTGGAGGGTGGGAAGAACTGAAGTTCCTGATTTTTAAGAGCATTCAGCCATTGTGTGAACTTCATTAACAGTCTTGTCTGCCACTTAGCAATGGAAAATATTCTGGAAGGGACTTAGTTCCTGTGCTGATGTGTTGAGAGCTGGATGCTGACAGTGATCAGGTGCCCCTTCCCCAGAACAGCAGGGAGAGACTACAGAGACTGCAGAAAAAGGCAGTGCAGCTGAGAGGGGAAGATAAAGCAGTCTGGGCATCATTCCACTCGAGCAGAGACACAGGGCTGCATGAAGGGATTTCACTGTGGGGAAGGCTTTGCAGGATCAAGAAGGATGATGCAAGGTTCAAAGGGGGGAAATGGGAGCCTGCATGGGATGAGCAAGGGGCTGATGAAAAGCACCATCCAGGCAGGACCTGTGCTGGTGGGCAGAGCAGCAGCAACTCTGGAATGACTGAATCCCCCTTAAGAAACAACCAGGAATAGCAGGGAGAGGAATGGAGGGTCCTGCTCTGCTTGGTCTTGCAAACTTCTGGAGGGAAGAGGAGCTGGGAGTGGGCAGGCAGTGCTGCCTGCTGGAGAAGGTGCTGACTTGCAGTGACATCATGGGCAAATCACTTCCCAGGCTGTTTTCCTGAGCTGTTCCTGCTGCATGCATGGACAAGTGTAAGAGTGCTAAAAATAATAAACCCCAAATATGTGCCACCTCCATGAAAACTGGAAGAGCTTTGCAAGGAATCAGATCCCAAGGAATCAGTCTCAGTTCTCATGTGCATGTGGAATTCCTGTCGATTCAGCCTTTCTTATAGAAATGGCAGCTGGACACAACTAATCCTTTCCCTTATTTTTCTTTGTAGGAGAACAGTTCAGCAGAGTCCAGAGTCTGAGGTGTGTGATGCCAGTGGGAGTCTCTGCAGAGCTGCTCTGCCTTGTGCTGTGTTTCACTGGGGCACATATGACACTCCCAGGACACCAGACTGGCAGGAGATTTCGGGATGTGGTCTGAGGGCTCACCCACACAGAGCAGGGATCCTGAGCCAGCTCTTCCTCACCAACCCCCAGAGGCAGAGCAGCCCCTGGTCCTGGACTCCCCCCTCCACATGGCCCTGAGCTTCTCCACCCTGTGCTCCCTGGACAGGAGGGTTGTGCTGGGGGAAGCAACACCAGCCCAGTTTGCTGGGATTGACTATTCAAACTACAGCAGGTTTCCAGAGCAGCTGATACAAAACTGCATCTGCAAGCTCCGTGGCCTGGTGTTGCCAGGCTGAGGCTGGGGTGCAGTTCCATGCTCAGCCCGGCCCCACAAGGGCCTGGACTGGCACCTCCCAGGACAGCACGTGGCAGGAGGCAGCCACAGAGCCCTTCTCCCATCCAGTGCATCCAGCTCTGGGTTTGGCATGTCCATCATCACCTCAGTGCTGCTGAAAGTAATTGCACATTAGACAACTACACACCCTTGGAGATTTTATGTCTTGCTAAAGTGGCTGTACCTCAAAGTGACCTCAGAATCCTCGGAACTCTACTGTGGTAACACAAGGACCACTGTGCTGTGGGGTAAATCCACCAGAATCACCCTCCTCCAGTGTCCTGGCACCTGCAGGGATGTGTGAAAACAGTGCTAAACTGGCAGAGGTACAAAAGTGGGTCAACTCCCCTGCTGGGTGTTCTAGGTCAGGGAGTGAGAAGCAAATAAGCTCCTTACACGGCCTAAATTACAAGTGGGTAGACTCCATGTCCTGGCATTTATCCCTGACTACCCCACTCAAGGAATGTGCTCCAGAATGGCTTGTGCTGAAGGGACACAGTCAAGTGCTTTTGGTGGAGGGAACTAAGTCAGCAGCCCCCCAGAGGTCTGGTGTTAATGGATCCAGTGCTTCCCCTGCCCAGCCTGCTGCAGGAACTGTTCTCTAGGGATAAAGCCTATGGAGGAACCAGCCAAGCCCTTGTGTAGCCTGTGGTTTGGCTTCCTGCCCACTCTGCCCTTCCAGCAGGAAACTCTCAAAGGGAAGGGAGTGCTTTGTGAAGCTGCTTCCAGACTCTGCCTCCTCTCCTTTAGTCACAGCTTAGCACCAGGTCATCTGCAGCTGCTGGAAGCTGACCAGGCAGACTGATGGCGCCTGCTGAAGGGATTTAAGCAACTTCTCCCCCTTGATCATTTTGCCTCATCTTTTGTCCTTTCCATCCTTGATTGCTGTTATTCCATGCTGAGATAATACACTCCTGGTATCACTGAGATGGGAGAGACAAGCAGGGAGAAGAGATCAAAGGAAGGAGAAGAAAGAGAAGATGCCAAAGGCAGAAGAAGAAAGAGGGAAGATGTCAAATACTTCCTTGATGTACCTGCTTTACATACCCCATACAAAGTGTCAGAAATTGTTAATGTACATAATTTTTGGAGTTCTGGAGTTGCCACGTAGTCACCAGAAGGCTGTGGAAGGGCATCCTCCTTCCACCAGCTGAGGAAGTAGCTTGAAAGGTGGATCCAGAAAGCCCAGGAGGGCCTTGGCACCTGTGAGTCTTGGCTGGAGTTGAAAAGAGATCGGGCCGAGGGCAGGGAGGGGAATCACGGGCGTTTGGAAGTGTCTTTCTGCTTCCCTCTGCTGGTGACACAGAGCTGTACCCACACCTCTCCCTCTGAATGTGCTCCGAGGGAAAAGGCAACGTGTGTGTGTGTGTTTGTGTGTGTTTGTGTGTGTGTTTGTGTGTGTGTCTGTGTGTGTGTCCGTGTGTCCTAGAGAGCTGCACAACATGGGAAATGGGCGCTGGGCCAGAGCGGGGTGGGTGGGAAGTGGGGACACAGCACAAACGAGGTGCTCTCTGTGCAGTCATTTCGAGGTTTAAACCAATGATATTGAATTACCATTTTTCTCATCCTGTTATCAGCTGTGATGACAAAGATAATTTAATGGCCTTGATCTAAACTGAGTTGCTATTCTTGTTACAAACCAGGATCATTATCAGTGGCAAAACAACTCAAAACAAAGGCACAAACTTCAAACGTTTTTGTTACTCACTTGGTTATACTGAAATCCCTTTGACTGAGACTTAAATCCCTCTTTTTTCCTGGTTTGAGACTTTCCTGTGGTGAAGGACCGGAGGAAATCTTGAAACCTAAAAGGAACAGCCACTGGTGACAACATTGTGAATATGGAGCTACAGGAAAGTGCAAATCCGAGCTCAGCTTTCACTTCGAATGGGATGTGTTAGAGAAAGGCAAATGTGCCATTAGTGCCGTGTTCCAGGCAGGAAATCAGCAGCCACTTCTGCATTCCACTTCCCTGGTTTGTTTAAGGAGCAAAGGGAAAACCGAAGCCCTTGGAAGTGCTGCCCCATCCCTGGAAGTGTCCAGGGCTGGGCTGGAGCCCCCTGGGGCCGTGTGAGGTGTCCCTGCCCGGGGCAGGGGGTGCCACTACCTGTGCTTTGGGGTCATGCCAGCCCCAAGCATTCCATGGCTTGGGCCTCAGTGTCACTGTGCAGGCTGGACCGACACCGTGTGAGGGCAGAGCTGCCAGAGGTGTGAGGGCAGAGCTGCCACAGGTGTGAGGGCAGGAGTTCCCACAGGTGTGAGGGCAGGAGTTCCCACAGGTGTGAGGGCAGGGGCTCCCACAGGTGTGAGGGCAGGGGCTCCCACAGGTGTGAGGGCAGGGGTTCCCACAGGGAGGCTTCAGGTGCAGGTGAGGCCCGAGGAGCCGCCTCAGGGCCCGGCCCGGCCCAGGTGAAGGCCCAGCCCGGCCCGGCCCGGCGGTACCTGAGGGGAGCGGCGGGGGTGCCCACCTCCGGTACCGCCGTGCCCGCGCACCCGCCGTGCCCGCGCATCCCCCGGGCGGGGCCGGCGCTGAGGGAGCGCGCACACCCCGTTGCCATGACAACCGCCCCCTCCCCCCAGCTCTCCTCCAATCACCGCGCCTGTTACTTCGGGGTCCCGGCGGGCGCCCAATCACAGGCGAGCTCTCAGAGCGGCCGCGGCTGGTTTAAGGTGGCTGTGGCTGCGCCGCTCGGCCCCGCTGCTGCCGCTGCCCCCAAGGCGGGGGGGAGGGCGGGAGGGACGGACGGACGGACGGACGGACGGACGGACGGACGGACGGGCCCCACCGGGGCAGGGCGGGGGCCGCGGCCGTCCCTGTGGCCTCGGACTGGGGAGCGGCCCCGGAGCCCCGGCAGGGGCCGCCCCGCTCCGCCCCAACCGAGCGGCGGAACGCGGCTCCTTCCGCCCTGCCCTCAGAGCTCTGCGCCCATTGGCTGGTTCGGGCCCCGTCCCCGCGCGGCAGCCAATCCCCTCCCTGAACTGGGGATTGACAGCGCTGGCGGCCAATGGCAGGGCCGGGCAGGGCCCGCGCGCGGCGCCGCCGGAGCCGGGACTGGAGCTGGAGCTGGAGCTGGAGCTGGAGCTGGGCCGGGCCGAGGGGCAGGTGAGGGACGGGACGGGAGGGGACACGGGACAGGGGAGGGGACAGGAGCACGGGGGGGGACATAGCGGGGGGCAGGGCCGGGCCGGTGCTCCGGAGGGTGTGGGGTTACCCCGGGCCGGGCTCCGCCGAGGGCCCGTCGCGCCGTGAGGGGGCTGTGCCCGCCGGGCCCTGCCCACTCGTGTCTGTCCCCCGTGCCCCCCGTGTGTCGGGGCGCTCGGACACCCCCGGCACGGGGAGGGGCTGGGGGTGCAGGGAGTGCGGGAATGCCGAGTGTCAGCGCTGGGGCAGCACGGGGGGATGGACAGGCTGCCTGTCTGTCTGCCTGCCTGTCTGCCTGCCTGATGGACTGCCTGTCTGTCTGTCTGTCTGATGGACTGCCTGCCTGTCTGTCTGTCTGCCTGCCTGACGTGCTGCCCTGCCAGCCCCGCGGGCACAGGCAGGAGGGAGGGCAAGGAAAGGCAGCTCTGTCAGCCCTGGGGCCCGGCCGGCTCGGAGCTCTTGTCAAGCAAACTCCGTGGCAGTCTCTGCCCAGGTCTGAAGGGAGACATTTGAAATGTGCTTTCCCTGCTGGTGTGTGCAGCTGGGAGTTTCATTCCAGGGGGTTTTCCGTGGCCTCAGCTTCGGCAGGATTTCATTGCAGGTTCTGGAACACTGCTAGAATTCCATCTAAGTCTTATTTTTTATTCTTTTTTTTCCATAGCATCACCTTGGAGGAATATAACCCTGCTGCCCCACTGACTGGCTGGAAATAGTGGCTCCTCTGCCCTTGTGCCTGCAGGGCTGCTCCCTCCCAGTGTGGGCTGGAGGGGAAGGAGGGCACGGCTGGGCTGCAGAGAACTTGTGCTCCACTGACTTGGTTGTTGCCTGGCCAAGCAAACAGGATGAATGGGAAGGAGAGGAACCAGAAGTTGGTTGCAGCAAGGCCCAGGTCTCTTCTTTAAAGAGAAGTCCCAGCATCGCAGAGGCTGAAGAGCAAACACTCCAGGTGACCACGATGGAGGGAGGCAGCAGTGCAAACCTGCAGCTGCAGCAGCTCCCCTTGGCCACGGCAGCGGTTTCTGCACAGCCACACACCGAGCCCTTCTCCTACAAGGTCAGATCCCCAGCCCAGTCCAGCCCCACAAGGCCCTGACTGTTTTATTGAGCTGATAATGCTGCTCTGTGTGGGTTACTTTTTGCATAAAGTGCTCTGTCTTTGTATTCAGCTCTTCCTGGAGGCCCTGGGGCGTTACATGCTGCGTGTAGTGAGAGAAAGAAAGAGAAATTCTGTGTCTGCAGAGCAGACAAAGTGAGGGAAGGGCTGCCAGTTAAAAGATGTGGATGTCTGAAGGCGTTGTAGTGCAGTGAATCCTGCCAGGTTGTTCTGGTTTGCTGTGTGTCCAAGTGGTTGAATTCCAGAGGGGTGAGCCCCCAGGCATGCAGAGCTGCAGCTGGGATGGGACGTGTTGCTGTCCTTGCCCTTCAGCTGGGAACAGGGCTGTTCCCATCTCAGTTTGCTCTGGTGCTGAAGGTGCTCATGAACTCTCAGCAAGAAGGGCTTTTCTTCACTGGAAAAAGTTCTCTGAGCCCACACTTGTGGGTCCTTGCAGAGGGTGACCCAATTGCTGTCAGCCCACAAAAGTGTGACAGCCTCGTGCCAGCTTCACTGGCTGGGGTGGTTTTGAAGGAAACTCTTTGGGTGAGTCTTATTTTCATACATCATGATAAAGAGAGTTTTGTTTCACTTGAGATCTGAAAGCTCCTCTATTACTGTGTGTGAGAAGGTCAGTGTTGGTACATTGAGGGAGGGATGTGAATGTGAGCTGGGTTATCCCAAATCATTCCAAGGGAGGACTGCTCTGTGTTTTGGAGTCCAGCACTGAAGGAGCAGTACTAAAGACATCTAATGAGATGTAGGCAGTTGTTGGGAGCACACAAATGCTAAAGGGCCTGACTTAGCCTCAGGCTCTTCCCTCCTACTCTACATTTCCTTTGTGACTCAGCCTGCTTTACATCCTGTTTTATTTCAAATTCCATCTTTATAGACCGTGGGAATTATTGCCGAGCTGGGAATGCCAGTGCAGGAGGTGGGAGTTTGCTGGGAGCTCTTACCAGCTGCCTGGGACTTTTGGAATAACTGGTTCATATACAAAGCAGCATCAAAGCTGTGACAGTGGAGCTGCCTCATCAGATGAGCTGAATTACTGAGTGAACCAGCAGCTGTTCCAAGGGGAGAAGAGCAAAATAGGTTGAAAGCAGAGGTTCCTGATCCATAATGTTGAATTCCAGGGAAATAAATAAACCTCCTCATGAAAGGAGTTTGTCCAAGGGAATGAGTGACAGGGTCACTTTGTTTGGCTTTATCTCCCTCCCTTCTGAGAAACTGCACACTAATTGAAGTCTCTTGGAGAAAGTGGCTGTTGAGGGTTATCTTTTGCCTGAGTTCACAGCTTTGGAACACAGCCACAGGCACTTATCTGAATTGCCCCAGATCAGGAGAAAGGGAGGGAGAGAAACAGATTTTATTGACAGGTGGGTGTTGGACTAGATGACCTTTAAACGTCCTTTCCAGCCCAAACTATTCTATGATGCAGGAACAGTTTGAGATGTGCAAAAAGCTCTGAATTCCTTGGCTAAACCGAACACCTGTGTGTTTCCTTTGTTTCTACAGGAGAACTTGATTGGGGCATTGCTAGCTATTTTTGGGCACCTTGTCAGCAGTATTGCCCTCAACCTCCAGGTGAGTATCCCCAAGCAAACACTCCCCCTGCTCCAGGAGCATCAAGCACCACAAACCTGCTTTGCTTTTGTTTGCTGTTGTAGAAGTACAGCCACATCAGGCTGGCAGGCTCCAAAGACCCCCGGGCCTACTTCAAAACCAAGACCTGGTGGTGTGGGTTCCTGCTGCTGCTGCTGGGGGAGCTGGGAGTGTTTGCCTCCTATGCCTTTGCTCCTCTCTGCCTGATTGTGCCACTCAGTGCAGTGTCTGTTATAGGTAAGGAGGAATCTGAGTGGGATCCAGTGTGAGATTCCTGCTTGATCCAAAACTCACTCTTTCTCTCTCCTATTTTTTTTTTTTTACAGCTAGTGCAATCATAGGAATTATATTTATTAAAGAAAAATGGAAGCCCAAGGAATTTTTGAGTAAGTCCTACAATTTCATTTTTCCTCTTTGTTTACAAGCCATTCAACACACATACATGGCCTCTCAACAATTATATTTGAATTATTTTATATTATTATTAGAGGGATGGCAAGGTCTTCATTAGCCATGGCACCTCTTGGAAGAAATGTGTCATCTCATCCCCTGTTAGTTAAAGATAGATTTTTTTTTTCAGCCTTGTGCCAAATCTCACAGATCTCACAGAAATACAGGGAGATAGGGTTTGTGTGCAGGGTTTGGGGATTGTGGCTCTCCAGGCTGAAGCTGCAATAGCTCAGGCACAAGGGAACCAGCTGAGTTCCACACACTTGGGGTTTGCAGGCCTGGGACATTGATCCCCCCTGTCCTGGGGCAGGAGGAGCCCCCCAAGATGTGTAGCTCTGTCCAGGTAGCAGATAGTACATGGCACCAGCTGTTTGTCCCCCAGTGCCCAGGCTCTGCTGGCCCTGGTGGTTTGGAGGTGGGGCCCCCCGAGGAAGGTGCAGTGGCCCTGGCCATGGGAGGTGAATCCCACACAGCCCCAGCAGCCCCTAACCCCGGGCCCTGTCCTGTCCCTGCTGCCAGGGCGGTACCTGCTCTCCTTCGTGGGCTGTGGCCTGGCCGTGGTTGGAACGTACCTGCTGGTGACCTTTGGCCCCAACAGTCACGAGAAGATGACAGCAGAGAACATCACCAGGCATTTAGTGAGCTGGCCCTTTCTCTTGTACATGGTAAGGTGGGCCAGGGAACAGGGGAGGGTCTCAATATGCTGCATTTGGGAGTTTCATTTCAAGCACTGTTTTTCCTTATGGTTGCTACAACATTCCTTGTACTCACTGATAGCCTTTCCAGGGGCAGACACTTGCACAACTCAGAACTCTGCCATTCCTTCTCTGAATTATTCTGTTAAGACTGAAAGGTATTAATTAATTGAGAGGTTACTGTGCCTGCATCTGGGCTTTTTTCACCCTGACTTTCTCTGGAACCATTAATGGAGAATCACATGCAATGTATCTCTTTGTAGCTGAGATAAGCCTGGCCATTAACTGAGATGAGCTCCAGGGGTCACTTACAGAGAGCAGGCTGAGATCTTTGAGGGCAATATTCAGTCAGGACTATTTGATCTGCTGCTTCACCATAATGTCAAAAGTGTCACGTGTTTCCTGTTCTGCAAGAAGACACTGAATGTCTCATCTAACAGGAGTTGAAGATAAGGCTACATCTAATCCAGAATTGTGGGGGATCCCCATTTTCCTTCTATTTGCCCTCTTGTGTAATTCTAATGCTTGACTGGCTCAGAATCCCATTTATGGCCAACCCCATGTGATCTGCATTTTTAATATTCTCATTTCTATCTTTTGTAGCTTGTGGAGATCATTGTTTTCTGCCTGCTACTGTATTTTTACAAGGAGAAAAATGCAAACTACATTGTAATTATTCTTTTGCTGGTAGCTTTGTTGGGTAAGTTGATACGGAGTTGTAAGATCTTTAAACAGTAAACTACAGTAAACTGAGGCATCTGTGGCATTTAGGGGATTATATTGATCTGGTTAATGCCATAAAATGCACCAATCTGCTCCTCAAATGTTACTGCAAACACTGGGTATCTTTGCAAATGACCTTTGAACAATTAAGGCTTATTTCCCATAAGGAGGAATAATCTGCCAAATCCAGAAAGTCCAAGTTATTTATTTAATTTTGATTTTAATCTGTGCCCACAAAGCGTGGCATTCAGTGGATAAGGAGGGCTGGTCCAGTGGCTGAAAGAGAGGATTTGACCTCCAAGAGTCATTTTGGCTCTGGGAAGATTTGCTGGGGGGGTAAAGAAATGAGAAATCCTCTGCCCTGCCAGTGTATCCCTGTTGAAATTGGGAGAGTCTCTGGGCATGGGGTCCAATCTATCCCTGAAGTCCACAGTGGGATCCTGCAGGGGCTTTGGAAAGGGCAGGATTTCACTTGTACTTTTCTCCACATTAATCTGTTTTTGTTTTTAAAGAAACTAATCAATGGAACTTTCAAAAGGGTGAATAAAGCAAGGCAGTACCTCAGTCTGAGACACTGTTAAATCTGTGTCTCAGGCCTCAATGTTTGCTCTTTCTGCAGCTTTAGTTCCTGCAGGGTCTTTCCTTCTACTCTTTGTGTTTTTTGAACTGTTCAGGGCTGAGTTTCAGTCACTGAGCCCTCAAAGGCTCTGTGAGTTACAGACAAAGCAACTCCACTAATTCTGAATGGCTTCCACTTGGGCTTTTAAGAAAGAGAGAGGAAGGTTCTTTTTGATTCTTGTTTTGAAAACCTCCTTGGCTTTATGAACCAAACCAGAGGAAAATTCATATCCTTCCATCCCATGATAGCTCCTAGGAGAGGTTCAGTGACCTGCTGGAGGTCACTGGGGTGCAGCTGTTGGGGATGAGCCTGGCAGAGTTGGTGCTGCAGGGGCAGTGTGGCTGGCAGGGGGCTCAGGCTCCTTGGGGGGGTGCAGTGGCTGCCTGTGCCCAGCTGTGTGTGTGGCTGCCCCAGCTGTGTGTGTGGCTGCCCCAGCTGTGTGTGTGGCTGCCCCAGCTGTGTGTGTGGCTGCCCCAGCTGTGTGCGTGTGTGGCTGCCCCAGCTGT
>JAWWEE010000058.1:5040506-5064723 GCA_035221455.1 Xenops minutus
TCACAGGGGCCATCCCTGCCCTCACAGGGACCATCCCCATCCCTGCCCTCACCGGGGCCATCCCTGCCCTCACAGGGACCATCCCCATCCCTGCCCTCACAGGACCATCCCTGCCCTCACAGGGACCATCCCTGCCCTCACAGGACCATCCCCATCCCTGCCCTCACAGAGACCATCCCTGCCCTCACAGGACCATCCCTGCCCTCACAGGGGCCATCCCTGCCCTTACAGGGCCATCCCTGCCCGTTCCCCCTCATTCCATCCCCTCATTCCATCCCCTCATTCCATCCCCTCATTCCCACCCCCTCATCCCACCCCCTCATTCCATCCCCTCCCAGTCTCTGGGGTCACTGCTGGCCCCCAGACCCCCCCGGTGCTGCCCAGCCCGGGGAACCCTTCAAGCCCCCGATGGAACAAGGTGCTTTGCTTACATTTCAGAACGTTTTCAGCTTCCTGCGGAGTGGAGAGTTTGCTTTGCCGTGTTCCAGCAGGCCCTGCCACCCTCAGTTCCAGTGGTAAGCAGGTATTCCTTCTCAGAAGAAAGGACTTGGGCAAAGGTCTGGTCCAAGTGGCTTTAGTCCTTGGGATCCTTCCAGTGAGGCTGAAACCTGACAGAGAGCAAGGGATCAAATAGTTTGCTAGAGAGTATTGCAATGAAATTGCTTATAATTTTGGTTATTGCAATTAATACTCTTGTAAGAATTAGCTGACTGCAATAAACAACTTGCATCTCTCCATTCACATCAGGCAGTTCATAAATAGGAACCTCTCACCTTTCCAGGGAGTAAGTGAAGAAATTCCTATTTCTTGTAGGGAAGCTGAATCAGAGCTCCCCTACAAGATCACCAGTTTGGCTGTTGCACTGATGATCACATTCCTGTACCTTGCCAAGCGTGGAGTGCCCTTTTTATGGTTTTAATGCTCTCTAATAATTGCATAATAAAATAATTCTGCCTAATCTGTTAAAACATCACTTCTCCCAGGGCTGTTTGTACTTAATTGACATTCACACATCAGTCGTGCTTGTCTGATGTCAGGGAAGCTGTTGGATGTTCCTGCCTTGCTTAGTAACCAGGTATTTTGATGCTGATTTGGGTGAAGTAATGAAAAATGAGTAATCTGAGAAAAAAATAGAATTAGCCATGTAGGCTTATGATTAGAAAGAATAGAACTATGATGCAGTCTTAATTAAAAAAAGAACCACAACATAATTGAAGTAGCTTTTATAGCTCAGTTTTCGCTACAGAAGCTTTTCAGATTTTGTTTTTACAGCAGGAAATGCTGTGCTGGAAATTACACAGAGATGTTGATGTTGTTGCTGAATGTTTCCTTAACTTAGACTAAAATTGCTTCTCTTAAATCCCTTCCCCTGCAGACTGTTTGTTTGGAGGAATTCAAGGGAATAACAGCATTGTGCTCTGCAGCTTAGTCATGTACAGGTTTCCACTCTTGTTCTCTAAAGCAGTGAAATGATTTCTGAGGATTAAATTTGTTACAATTGTGGAATAAATTTAAGCTGCTTCCTGGCATGGGGAGGGTTAAACTGCCCCAGCTCCCCGGTGTCATTTGCACTCTCATTGGAGACCTGCTGCCTTTTCACAGAGCAGAAAATGTAACCCAGTCAAATATTTCCCTGCTGTGTTTAAATGTTAACACGTGCTGCTTTCACGTCTGACCAAACCCTGTGTGCAGAGCTGCGGATGGGGTGCCCAGCCTGGGCTGTGCTTTCCATCAGGATCCTTAAACTTTGCAAACCTGCACAGCATCTCCTCAGGGCACTCATTCACACTATGCAGGATTTGATGGGTGTCATGGTACCACAGACTGCTGGTGAGCAAAAGCAGGATTTTCCTTGTATTAAAGGCATTTACACTATAAAATTGTGGGAAAGGCAGGATCTTTAGTGGTGAGCAGCAGCCAGGCCTGTGGTGCAGGAACACCAGGGCTGTCAGCTCAGCTCTGTGTGAGAACTCAGCTGTGCATTTGTTCTAACCCCTGTGCCTTTCCAAGGCAGGGGGACACAGGTAGTTCTTGATTGCCTGTTTCACATGGAACTGGAGGAAATGAGCCAGGACACAGAATAAAGATGTAGAGACTGCAAGTTGAATTTGTTTCCTGTTCAGATGATGTGTACATCTCCTGACAGTCACAGTGACTGCAGCCATCACTTTCTGTCTGAGGGACTCCAATTGTTCAGTGGTACAGAAATTAAATGGTAAAGAAGCTGGGTGCTGGGGCTGTTCTGTGCCTTCATTTCCTTTCGTTTTTCTTCCCTCCTCTCTGACTCTGTGCTGTCTGTGATACCTGAGCTCCTGGCACTTGGCTGCACACATTTCTGTTTGTTATTGATCCCTCTTGTGTTTCTAAGTTGATATGATAAAGAGCTTTCCTGAATTGTATTATCTCTCTCCTACCATCAGTATTGCCTTTTACTTTTCCACTTGTCACCTTTTTATTTACAAAATCGACCTTTTCTGTTATACCACAAGGTGTGGAAATAACATGGATGTCTTTTTTCAAAATACAAAATAAGTTTCAGAGTTTGAGAATCTTCTTGTGCTGGAACTTTGAACTTAATTGTAATTCTCTGAATTACTTTAACCAAATTTGGAAAAAAAAAGGCAAAACTGGGACTTTTTTCCCCCACAATGCATTCTTTGGGTCTTTTAAGTTGGTGTTTTGGAAAAAGTGCCTTGTTTTGGTGGTTTTACCAGTATGAGCATGAGGAGAGGAGAGCTGCCCCAGGCACAGTGCCAGTCAGGACAGTGTGACTGTTCCTCGTTCCCTGGGTGCCTTTGCCTCCCTCCAGGCTGCTGCTCTCACTGGGCTTGGCAGTGTGTGAGGCTCAGACAGCCCCAGCTGACCACACTTTAGTTGTTCTTTGCATCCCTCACTCCCTGGTAATTTAACTATTTGAACTTACATTCCAGCCTTTCCCAACTCAACTTTTTCTGTGCTGGTTTTGCTCTCTTGTCATGTTTGCAAGTCTCCTTGTTCTTTGATTTACCAAAAACCCATGTGTGTGTTGGGTTGTGTGATCCACGCTCCCCATGGATGGGGATGCTTGGGAAGGTGGGACCCAAAGCAGTCCAGGGCTGGGATCTTGCTCTCAGCTCCATCTGGGCTGGACTGCTGTGTCTGTGTCCTGCTGTCTGTTTTGCTGAGCCCACATTTCTCCCAGAGCCAGATGGTGCCTTTTGTTTTTACCGTGTTGGTGTATTTTTGTTTCCTTTTCTCTTCCCTTCTTGCATGAATCAGCAAGCACAAAAAAGGAAATGTCCACCAGCAACTCATTTTCTTGCATTTGCATCCTTTTTGTGACACTGAGGAGCATTTCCTGGGAAAATTTAGAAAATATTCCCGGGTCTGTGCCCAGGTTTGTGATGGTTTGGCTGAAGGGTGACAGTGACTGGGGCAGTTCCACGAGCACAAGAGCCTTCAAACAGCTTTTATGTGTCTGCACTGGCTTGGAGAGGCTTTGGAGAGATGAGTTAACTTGGCTGTGTAGCTGTGCTCCCATTGAGGAAATAAAGTTACTACTTCAGGTATCAGAGGAGTACTCTGCTGACTTGGGCAGTGGTTTGAATTATTAAATAAGAAGTTGCTGTAAACTGCAAAGTGTGTTGTGGAGAAAAGCTTTTAGAACAGAGCTGTCACTTTGGATTTCTGTCAGGGGAAAGGGAGGAGGGATTGAAGTTACTTGACAGAGGGGCTTGATGCTCCTTTTCACTGAACAGCATTGCACTCGCTGTGTTTGCAGCACTGGGATGTGGTGCTTCTGATTCGTGTTGAGTTCTGTCCTTTTCTGTAAATTGACCTGTTCTGGTTGTGTCTTTGGCCTGGCAGAGCCCTGCTGGGAACTGGCCCCTTGGCTGTGGGGCCAAGGATGCTCAGGGACCCCATGAAGTCCTGGAGCGACAGCCAGTCAGACCTGTACAGCAGCGACCAGGAGGAGGAGGAGCAGATGATTTTTGGAGAAAATGAAGATGATTTGGAAGAGATGATGGATTTAAGTGACCTGCCTACCTCCCTCTTTGCTTGCAGTGTTCACGAAGCTGTGTTTGAGGTACAGGAGGAAAAGGTAAGGTAGCAAGAGTGTTGTAAGTGTGGGTGCAGCTCTTGAGCCATTTTGTCTGGATTTTCAGTGTGTGAATGCATATTCTAATTGGGAAAAAAACAACCCAAGGTACTTTCCTGGGAAGCTGAGAGCAGCATGAGTACAGTTACCACAGAGCACACAATGCCACTCTTCTCCGGCCTTTGAAACTGTTAATGCACACGGTGCAGCTCCCTGGAAAGCTCTTCTTTTTTTGGCAGAACTCATTAAATAATTCTATCTGTCACTTTGCACCTAAAGGTGTTTTATCAAGTGTAGTTCAAATAGCAAGAGGTGAAAAATCCAGACAGTAAAGGTACATCTTGTTTCACTCCCCTTTGTGAGGGGAATGTCACTGGAACATCCTCATCCTTTTCACTTGCAGGGTTGAATCACAAAATTGCAGTTCTCTGTTTGTCAAGGACAAAGTTTGGTCTTTTTGTGACAGGAACAGGTTTTCTGGTTTAATAAAGACCTTGTGGATTGGAAGGAATTGTACAAGAAGGTAACGTTTTTGTTAAGACCAACGTGGGCATCATCTGAAGAATTTCTTCAGTGCTATTGAAACTGAAGCCCCTCAGCCTGTCACTGTTTTTGCAGGAAGGGTTTTTGTGAAGAGCTCAGAGTCTGTTGGAGTCAGACAAATTAACTGTTGTCATGGGAAAGAGTTCTTGATGAAAAAGAATTCCTTTTCTGCTTCTTTGCTTGTATCGATCTCTCTGAATGTCAGAATATTATCAGAACCCAGTAAATAAAACTGCAAAGAGATTTCTTGTGCACTTCTCATTGAGTGATTTTACTCTGACATTTTACAGTGCATGAAAAGGTCACCCAGATTTCCCAGTGCATTTGCACCAGGGAAAAAAAGGAAATACCTGTAAATTAGGTCTCTTGTAGATCAGAGAACTGGTACATTGATTGAATTTCATAACAATATCATAATTGAAAACTGTGTATTGAATTTCATAGCAATGACATTGATTGATTTTAATAACAATGCAGTTGCCAGTGTTTAAATAACTTGAGGATAAAGCTCCATATTCAATAAACAATGATTTTTCCGATTTTGTATTTTTGTGATTGTTTACTTTGGAAGAGACAAGAGTCTCCTACTAATAGTCTTACTCATAGTGAGAATTCTGACATTTTCTTAAGATCTCAGTACTTTATCTAATATAAAAATTATTTGACTTGTATGTACTTTTGGAGATGCCTGTTGAAAGTCCTGTGCAAGTCCCAGTATTTTGGAGACGAGCACTTTGAGTTTCTCTCACTAGGTGGCAGTTTGTGCATGTGGAGTGTTCGGGCTCCTTCACATCCAAGTGCTCTGGGAATTCACATGTGGCTCGTGGGACAAAACTGTGCTGCTCTGAACAGGGATTTACGACTTGGGGGAACTGAGGGGGCTGTGGAATGTGCAGGCTGAGGAGATTAAGGAAGTGAATAGGATTTAGGAAGGGAAAGTGACAGGAAAATGTGTTTTCATGGAGTGAAAATGTTCATTTTGTGTTTGGAGACTGTTTGTACTTCATCTCTAGGAGAGGTTTGAAGCACTTTTCACAGTCTATGACGATCAAGTGACATTCCAGTTGTTTAAAAGCTTTCGAAGAGTGAGGATCAACTTCAGCAATCCAGAGGCAGCAGCAAGAGCACGGATAGAGCTGCACGAAACAGACTTCAGTGGGAAGAAGCTGAAGCTTTACTTTGCACAGGTGGGATGGCCCACGTTGCACGTGTGTCCCTGTTTGTGCAGCAGTTCCATTCGTGGCAGACATCCCAAGTTACCTCCAGCCTCCTGGTTCTGCCCTGAGCTGGGGGGGGCTGTCACTGACAGGGAAAGCCACACTTCAGGGGCAGTTTTGCTGCTCATGCCTGAACAGAAATGTGCTGAAAGAAAAGAGGTGGGATGCAAAACTCTCTCTGTGAGGTGCTTTGCAGGGATGTGGTGGCTGGGTCAGCACAGGCCAAGCTCTGAACTGCAGCATTTCCCTGGGGGTTGTGCCAAGAGAACCAACAAGAGCTTAACTTGTATTTTTAACGCTGGGCTGGATGAAGAATTGCCAATGCAGAGAACAGACGTGCATTAGTGGGGAAATGACTAAAGAAAGAGGGAATTAATAGTTGTCATCTGTATCTCCTGGTTGCCTTCAGGTGCAGGTGTCCAGTGAAATAGGGGACAAGTCCTACCTCCTCCCTCCACAACCTGTTAAGCAGTTCCTGATTTCCCCACCTGCCTCTCCACCGGTTGGGTGGAAACAGAGTGAAGATGCAACTCCCCTGATAAACTATGACTTGCTGTGTGCTGTCTCCAAGTTGGGACCAGGTAGGAATATTTATCTGCTTTTGTTTTACTTAACTTCAAAAATGGTTATAAGGGGATTTTATCTACTTATCTTTCTGTGAGCAGAAACTCAAGTCTCTTTTATGTGATGCTTTTTCCTTGATTGAAATGATCCATCACTCTTTTTACTTAATTATTAATTGATTGAAAGAAGAGCACAGACTGGACTGTGATACTGGCTCCACCACATCCATATATGGAATTTTGTCAGAGTCTCAGTATTAAGAAACAAACAAAAAGAGGAATGAGAAGTTCAGTCTCTTGTCATTGGGCAGCTCAAGTTACTAAGGATGTAAGGATGCAAATATGTAGCTTTTGGGTTTAATCATCAACTTCTTTCTGAATCTTCCTGGGAAACATGGTGTTTGCTTTCTGTGGAAAACAGGAAATATGTTTTGTGGGTTTTCATTTACAAATGTCCTATAAATGTGCAGTATAAATGATGTAACTTAAAATTGTGTGTGCTGCTTGTGTTCTGATGCCTTCAGTGGTTCATGACAGCTTTTAACATCCCTTCCTTTAAATACCAATTAAAGACTGTGTTCAAAGTATGATGTAACTGATAGAGGAACTATTTGAAAGCATTTAGGAGCTTTGGTGAAGTTAAGCAAATTGAAAATGAGATGGGATAGATGAATCTTTGGTTGTGTTGCTGAGATCTTAAGGAGTTTGTGAGACAAAGTGGTTCAGTGCTGTTCCTTGGGGGTGTTTCAGCATGACTTGTGTTTGCTGCCCTTAGGGGAGAAGTACGAGCTGCACGCAGGAACAGACTCCACTCCCAGTGTCGTCGTGCACGTGTGTGAGAGCGAGACAGAGGAGGAGGAGGAGATCAAAAACCCCAAACAGAAGATCCTGCAGACACGGCGCCCAGACCCGCCCCCGACGATCCTGAGCGACTCCAAGGCCTTCGAGTGTGCCCTGGGGCTGGGAGGGGCCATGCACTGCTAGAGCTCGGGCTCTCCGGGGCTCCCAGCTCCGGGCACTCCGGGGCACTCCAGGATGTCTCTGCTGCTGCCGCGGCGGCTCCTACAGCGACGACAGGTCTGCCTTGTACTTGTCTCTCATGTTCAAGAGTTTGGATGCCAATGCTCTGAAAAGCACTTTAATTTTAGGGACTAGTCCCCTTGAGTGTAGCAAATCCACCTGACTTGAAATAGCGACAATTAGGAAGTCTGGTTGTGTTTTGGTTTTCTAAGATGTTACTCTTTTCTTTCCGTTGTGCAGTGTGATGTACCAAGTGCTGAAATAATCTCTCACTGTCATGATTGGATTCCAGAAGAGTTCATTGTACAGCAGTTAAAAGCTGATCTGTGCTGGTCCAACAGCTTCCAGTTAATACAGTGTCAAACACAAGTGAAATGCACTCTTTGTGCTAAAATTCCTTCCCAGCTGAGGTGAAGATTGACCTTTGCTTTTCTCAGAAATGCCAAGTGTGTGTTTGTAATTTGACATGAGGCACAAATACACGTGTGGAGCTGAATTCAAGGGGATTTGGTGACTGCACAGAGAACACCGGGGGAAGAACCACCCACCGAGTCTGTCACCAACACTCCTGCCCTCATCTCTGTGTGGTGCACTGGTGATTTGCACTGACACCTAATTAGGAGTTAATTACAGTAGGTGGATAAAAATATGGATCCAACTGTTGAATGTGTTGTCTGATCCTCCCTGAAAAGGTCCAGTCCTTGAGACGCCTCCACACACGGATAGACTCGGTGACTGTTGTGTCATGGCAGGAGATAAGACATCGAGGGTTAATTTTTAACTTCTCTAGTCTGTTTTGTAGTTTTAAAGACAATCAGTTGCCTGGCTTAGCCAGTTTTTATGCAGTTTCAGCCATTGTTTGCTATTTTCTGTGTGGCATCCTCTCTGTCTGACAGAGCATCTGCTGCTTCTGAGACCAGGATGCATCTTTTAGAATACAGATCTTTAATTTTGTGATCTTGTGTTAAGTGTTTTAGTAGGAGGAAAATATGCCTTGGTATAACAACACCTGCTCCTGTGCTTTTATGCTATTTTATAGCCAAACTTTTTTAGTCTAGACAGAGTCTTCTTTTTTTCTATTTAAGAGGATAAAATGATTTGTGAACAAACCAGGCTGCTGGTGTTCGTGTGTAGAAATCATTGAGGTCATTCAGAAATTCAGATCTTTCAGATTAATTTTAGTGTGTTTCAGTTGTACATTGAACTTTCACAAGTGTTTTCACTTGACTGACAGCAGAGAGCAAAGGAATGGTCAGGAACCCACGTGGATGGAGCAGTTTTCAGCTCTGTGTTGTCCTGGCTCGTGATCCCTCCCACCACCAGCTGCACGTTGCAAAGTGGGATCCTGCAGGCAGGTCCTTGTTCCAGAGGCAGGAATGGTATAGATAAAAGGTAGGAAAATGGGTTTTGTTCATCTTGCCTCCACAGGTGTGATATTTATGTATCTCTTCAGGTATTAAAATCACTCAAAGACCAACTTCTCTGTCTCACTGTTCCGTGGTACTAAAAGGAAGGACAAAACCCAACAAAAACCTGTGTTATCCATCAGGCTTGTGGATTGTTAAAACTCCAGAAGTCTGGTCTGGATTCTGTGCTGTTTATAATTTGTTAATTGTTTAATTTCTACCCCACTGTAGAAGTTACTGTAAGTAGGAATTAGTGGAGAAACTTCAGAAACAGTTTTATAAGGCAAATCAAGTGTGATGTTGTCAATGTGTAAATGTGTAAAATGTGGAACATTCCAGCACTTTTCATTGTGTAAAGACACTTAAAATAAAACAATGCAGTGCCATTCACTCTTGGGATTTTTAGTGTATTCCACATTGGGCCAAGTTTGGTATGTGAGATTTTAATGGTGGTGTCTGCTTGAGGGAACAGTCACAATAATTGTTACGGTTTTCCATGAGGAAATGATCAGAAAGATGGTGCTGAAGAAGTTGGGATTGCAGCAGAAAACCCCTGGGAGCTGCTGGGCTGCAGGAGGCACTGAGGGTTGTTGTGCTGGGTTTGGGGGCCTGTCACAGCCCAGGGCAGTCCTGAGTGGGGTTTGACACCTGCTTGGGCTGTTCTGGGCAAGAGAGTCTGGGTGGGTCAGTCCTGAGCTCTGGGAAGATTTTCTGGTAATAAAAGAGAAATATTTCCTTGCTTTTAAAAGTCTTCCAGGACCCATTTCAAGCAGAGGGAAAGGGCCACACCTTATGTAACTGGATGCACTGATCCACAAAACTAAACCCCCAGCCTGTGGCTCCCACGTGCTTTTGTCCCAGTGACTCAGGAGCAGGTGAGTCCTGGCCACTGATGGGGATCAGAAGGGACTCTGCTCTGCTCCAGGGTCACAGCCTGCCCTGGGAATGAATGAAGTTCAAGTTTGCTTTATTTACTCCACGCTGTGGTTCAGTAACAACCATCAGAACCTGTTTCTCTTAATCACTGACCTACTGCTAGGTGCTATTTTCAGAAGCAGGCTTGACAGAGGCACCAACTCAGCCTTTTCTGAGCTTGCACTTTGTATAAATTAATATCCCATATTCCTTGAAAACATTCTTGAGAAGCAGCTGAAATGTGTGGTGTTTCTCTGGGCCTGTGTTCTGGATTTACAGTTGCTGGGGTAGTTTGTTTTTATTTTAAATTAGCTGAGAACAGCCCTGTGTTTGCAAACATGTCATTACAGCTCATTGTTCTACCTTTTTACTGAACTGCTTCCCCTTGAAAGGCCTCATTGAAAGGATAAAATGCCTATTGCTTAATTTATTCCTTGAAAGGTTTAATTTCCAATTTTGTCTGGTTTTGGATTATTTAGCCCACGTTTTTTAGCCTAGAACAGAAGATTGTTACATTAATCTTACATATACCAGGTTCTGTTTACTTGCTATGCTATAAGTGGAAAACTTGGAGAGATTTATGGTCCAGTGTGTGTTTAATGTGGCAGGAGACCCCAGCCAAGCCTCCTTCCCTTGGAGAAAATGCAGAGCAGGATACAATACTTGTCCTGTAGGTATTGCCCCTGCAGTGAGCGGGTGTGACACAGGGCTGTCCCCAACATCACACTCAGCTCGAGGAAGGTTTCACAGGGTCTGTCAAATTGTCTCAGTAAAAAAAGATCAGGGCTCGAGTTGTGTCCTACCACGTGCCCACCTGAGTGGAGGGACAGGTGGGACCTTTTGCTTTGGTTTATGCATTTTAGCCTGAAGGTAAATTTGTGCTGAGTCCCACTGGAGAACACACAGTACCTCAAACATTAACTAACATCTTAGAATCCTCCCCTGAACGGGCTCTCTTCATTCGAACGTGCTGGCATGTTCGGGCTTGTGGCAGGGAATGTTTGAGTTCCTGCTGCAGGGAAGGTGCTCCCGTATCAGCAGTGCCAGGGTGAGGCACTGGGAAGGACAGCCCTGGCAGTCTGGTCTGCTCCTGCATAAAATACCAAAGGCACAGATTCTGTGTCCTTTGTGCCAGTGCAGGACCGTGTCCCTGTCAGGGTAGCTCGGCCCAGCAGGCAGGGCCTGGGAGGGCAGCCAGGCTGGGCTGTGCCCTCCTGCTGCCACAGGTTCTGCAGCTCAGCTCCCTTCCAGGGATGTCTGCTCATTATTTTTGATACTGGGGGGACGTGTAGAGCACTGAGGTCCTGATTTCACAATACATTTCCAGACTCAATGCATTTCTAGTTGGTCTGTTGTAATATGTCTGTTCTCTCTTTGTTCTGCCTAAGACAGTCCCAGGCTCTGCTCTGCCCTGTGAAGTGCAGACTAACCAGTGGGGCTGTGAGCTGCTCTGGTGTTCCAGGAGGAGTCAAAACCTATTTCGTGGA
Organism: Xenops minutus; assembly: GCA_035221455.1. Classification (NCBI taxonomy): domain Eukaryota; kingdom Metazoa; phylum Chordata; class Aves; order Passeriformes; family Furnariidae; genus Xenops; species Xenops minutus. The sequence continues at coordinate 5,051,736 of JAWWEE010000058.1, forward strand.
TAAATTCAGTGAGACTTCACACATTCTTAGGGTATGTCACTGCCTGAGGGCTTTTGTAAGGCTGTAGTAGCCCTTGTAGCTGACTGAGAGTCATGTTATGTCTTTTAGTGTTCCTTGACTTCATCAGGATTGTTCTGGAGCTTCCCAGTGTCTCATTTCCTCCCCCACTAACAGGGTAAGATCAGGATTGGTGTCTGGTGACCTGTAAACTGGATAACTGATGTTGGCAGCAGAGCTTTATATACATTTATATATATAAACATTTATACATATTGATACATCTAACAGCATAAACCCAGTGTGTGGCTGTAGCTGAGTGTAAAGGGCTACAAATTTAGGACCTGGTGAGGGACTTCTTCCCAAGCAAACACTTGGGGAAGTCCCACCCTCCCTCTCTGCTGCCACAGAGGCTTTGAGAGCTCACGTTTGCTTTTACTGAGCTTGTAGTTAGAAGATGCTGAGCACATTGTGATGCCTGGAAACAATTCCACTGGGCTGCTTCCAGCTGGGATTGCTGTGTGCCAGTTCATCCCAGGGGGACCCTCTGGATGGATTTTCTGCTGTGGGTGAGACTTTGTACAGAAATTCTGAAGGGTTGGTACCAACACAGAAAGTTTTCTTCTTTTCACAGTCACACAGCCTGGTGTCTCCTTTCTTATACTATTTAAATTGAGTTATTACTTTTACTAACTTACATTTATACGTCTTTCAAGTTCTGGTTGCTGTTGAAAGAAGCCCCTTGTGCTCTCCAGAGATACAGCCCAGAGAAGGTATGTGGCTGGGAAACCAATCCTGTTCCCAGGAGAGCCTCATGTTCCTTCTTGTTTATGCAGGATGAGGCAGTAATTGTAAAGAAACCCATCAAGCAAAATTAATTCCCTTGAAAAGATGACTGGTGAGTAATCCCTGCTGAGGTTTCAGTCTCTGGTTTTAAGGAGCTGTGATGGCTGCACAGGGGCTTCAGTGGGACTGAGGCAAAAGGATTGAGCTGGAAGTGACTAATGTGGGTCTTTGTACAGAAAAATTGCTAAACAACTGCATCCTGAAACTGGTCTCTGATGAGAAAGCCTCTGTGGAGTTCACCTTGGGGTTCAGTGTAGAAACCAGTCCATGGTGGACACCAGATTGAACACAACCTGTGTTAGGAACACAGAGGTTTCTGGAGGAGGTGAGTTCCCATTGACTGTGCTGGTTGTTCTTTACAGTCTTCACTTGGACTTGAGCACCAGCTTCTAAAATGGGACATGTGGCTGTAGCTTTCTCTTTGGTGCAAGCACTGACTGGCACCAAGGCAAGTTTAAGTTTATAAATCTCAAGTTTAGATTTATAAATACAAGTTTAGGCTTATATTTAACATCTTTATCAATGGCTTCCCAAAGTGCTTTATGTGGGTTCAGTTTCAGTCTGTGATTTAATGGTGTCTCCCCTTCTCAGTGTGCCCTATTGTGTACTGGAGAAGCGTGTGCAGTGCCAGGGGCCGCATTTGGACACTCAGCTCCTCACCTGGGCAGAGAGCACAGCCCCAGCCCCAGCACAACAAGGGGATTTGGGGCATTTGTAGTGAGATGGAGCATCAGGTGTCGTGTTCTCTGTTGGACATAACTGAGGGAAACTGGAAATGCTTTTTACCTGGGCCTTGGTGGGAAGAAACTGTCCTGGGGAGGAGCTGCCTGGCTCCAGCTGGGCGTGAGCCGAGTCCCATCTCCCCCTCCCTGCTGTTACTGGGCACCTTGGAGTGTTGCATCATGGCTTTGCTCCCATGGGATTTGCCAAGGATCCTCCTCCACCATCTCCTTGTGAGTGACCCAGAATGAACCTTTCTCACCCAGGAAGAAGCAGAGAAGCTGCAAGGTAAGGAAGCACCTCATTCTTCATCCCAGGTTTTCAGGCTGCATGTGCAGCCCTGAGTGATGTGCTCTGGTCTTCCCAAGAAATGCACTGCAAATGTTTCTGGACCATTAGGATGTCCCTGTTGCTGCCCTTGCACATGGAGGCAGGATTCTGTGATGGGCAGGTTTCATCCATATGGAGGTGGTGGCTCTGGTTGTAGCTGGGGAAGCTGAACTGGAGGATGGGGGGAAACATCTGCACATCAGCTCAACAGTCCTAAACCAGGAATGGAGCCTGGACTGAGGGCTGTGGCTTGTTAATGTGGTTTCCTGGTTTCCCGTGGGAGCAGCATCAGGTCTAGGCAGGGGACAGATCCCTTTTATAAGTGTGATTTTCACAGGAAAAATCCAGACAGGGACTGTGGTCACACATTTCTTCCGCACTCATTAGAGGGAAATGCAGGATAAAGGCACCAAAACACAGGTTAAAGGCAAGGATTCCTTTCCAGTTTGATCCTGATGAGTGGACAAAACCACTCGTTCCCTCTTTGGGATGGATGTGTTTGGGATTCTTGTCCCCGGTGCCCGGGGGACCTCTGGGCATTGAAATGCAGCGGGACTCGGGCCGTCCCCGTCTCGCTGTGAGCTGGGGGATGCAGTGCCAGCCCCTGTGCCCCATCCCTCCCTCCCGGCCGTGTCGCAGCCCCCGAGGCTGCCCCGGGAGGCGGCGCCGGGGGCCGGGCCGGGCTGGGCGGCCCCGGGGAGGCACCTGCGGCGGGGCTGGGGCTGGGGCTGGGGCAGCGGCACCGGCACCGGCACCGGCATCGGGCTGTGCTGTGGGTACCGGCATCGGGCTGTGCTGTGGGTACCGGCATCGGGCTGTGCTGCGGGCACCGGCATCGGGCTGTGCCGGGGGCTCCGGGCTGTGCCGGGGAAGGAGCGGACGCCGAGCCCGGGCAGAGCCGGAGGGTGGAAGGAGCCGCCTCCGCGGGACCCGATCCCGCAGCATCTCCGTGAGTAGCCGCGGCGGGAGCAGTCGGAGCCTTTCTGCCCCGAAGGTCCTCTCTGTAAGCTGTAAGCGGCCGTGTCGGCGAGGTCACCCCGCGGGTTTGTGCCAGGGACCGTGTTTGTACCAACAGGCGCTCTGTCGGTAGCTCGGAACCTGAGAGAAACAGAGCGGCTGCCCTCGCACGTCTCTGATCCACTGGGGCTTGAGCAGTTCCATGGACGGCAGACCTTGAAGGGACGGCGCTGGGACTGATCTGGCACGCTGTTTCCTCCCCGGGGACAAGCCAGAGGTTATTCCCTCGCTGGCGGTGTCCTTTCATCGCTGCAAACGCTGAGTCTCTTGTTCTGACTTATTCAGCCCCAGCGCTACAAATAAGGGTTTGTTGGTGGGGTTTTGTTTGTGGCTTTGGTTGGGTGTTTGTTTGTTTGTTTGGGTTTTTTTGTTTTTTGTTTTTTTTTTTTTTTTTTAATCTGCTGAGTGACTGGAAAGGGCTGGCAAGGTAATATTTAACAGGAAAAAAACTAGAAAACTCAGGGCATTGTGTTACAGTTCGATGAGTGTCTCCAGCACAAAGCTAAACTACAGTGCTTGCATTACTTGGGAACATGCTGAAGTTGCTGACGGGTTTAGATGGTAATTTCTGGTTTTTCCTGGTAATTTATGTATTTAATGCCCCAGGAAGCCCTTGCTAAAGGAAGCAGAGCACTTTGTAAACAGATTTCACTTCTGTAATACACTGTGCTGGATGGAGTGCTGGGGCAGCAGGGTTGGATCTAGTGATTACAAACCAGGAGACAAAGGCAGAGCAGTGACTGGTGACTCCCTGGCCCCTCAGAGTTCTTGTCCCTCTGTGGGGACAGGTAACCAGGCTGTGGGTGCCAGGCTTGGGCACCGAGGGCTTGCCAAGGGCTCAAGTGATTCCAGAGGAGGACAGGCTGGAAACATGAGGTATCAACCACCTGTGTGTTTGTCTGCAGAGTTCTGGGAGGAGGGGAAGGGGCCTCATGATTCAACAAGTCAGCATAAAGAAATCCTGTGACTGCTTTCATGCTGCTGTTTGCAAAGTGAAGGGAGCTGCACTTCTCTGTTGCAGACAGGATTCCTGTACAGATTCTTTATATCAGAGAATCATAGAATAATTTGGATGGGATGGGACCTAAAGCCATCTCACCCCACACCCTGCCATGGGCAGGGACACCTTCCACCAGCCCAGGCTGCTCCAAGCCCTGTCCAACCTGGCCTTGGACACTTGCAGGGATGGGGCAGCTTCTCTGGGCATCCTGTGCCAGGGCCTGCCCACCCTCACAGGGAGGAATGTTTTCCTAACATCCCATCTAACCCTGCCCTCTGGCAGTGTGATATTCCATACAGGAGTCTCTACTCCATACCAGAGTCTTTCTATATTTTGATATAAAACCCCCTGAAGGATATGAAACTCACAGAGGCTCTCACAAGAGGACTGGGATTTGCATTTTTCTAGTAGCTGAACAGCTTCAGTTGCAGAAGATCCAGCCCAGCAGCTGGGGAGCCTGTTGTACCACAGGCTGAGCTGCTGGCTGAGGACAGCAGGCCCCAAGCTCTGGTCCATGGCTGGCAGTAGACTTGGCTGCCTTGTTGGCAGGAATTCCTGAAGGTTTCCTGTCCAGCCCTCCTCCTCTCTGTCTGCTGCTACTGCCAGCATGACTTCTATCAGTTACACCAAATTCTTCTTCTCACTTGTGGCAATGAACAGGGAATCCATCAGGATTTCATGCACAGAGGAACTGGAGAAGCCCATGAGTGATTCAGTGCTCTCAGACCAACAGCTACTGTGCTCTCAGGGTAAATCCCCCAATCCTGAACACCCTGTGGGGTGCTGGCACCTGCCCAAAGCAGCCCCTGCTCCCCTGGGTGCCATCCCAATCCTGGGTTCTCATGCCCTGGTGCCAGGCTGGGATCAGCACCACTGAAGGGCAGCTGTGTCGGGAGGGGTTTGGTCAGGGCCAGCCAGTGAGCCCTGACCTGGCCTATTGTTGGGCATGTGGGAGAGGGAAGGAATGTGGTGGGGGTGACTGTGATGCTTTTATTGAGACTCATAAACCCAGGAATTGCAGCTCAAACCTATAGTGCTCGTTAGGCCTCTTGCAGGGAGGGATGATATGAGGCATGAATGGAGATCACAGAGGAGGGAAGCAAGAAAAAAATGCAGGGATGTCTGAGTCATCGAGTTTCCCACTGACATACATAGCTGACTGTTTTCACAACCACCTCCATGGAGCAATGAAGTTATAGCCTAATTCCACAGGCCCTGGAGCCATGGTCCTTCCTTGCTGTCATGTGCTCAGGGCCAGCTGCCAGCCAGGGGTGCCCCTGCCCAGCCAGCAGGTTGAAGGTGCAGTTGCTTCAAGAGCCAGGCTGGGTGGGAGGGCAGAGGAAGGGTTAGAGAACCTCCAGCATTCCTCTCAGGAATAAGGTGCAAAATTGCTCCCAGCAACCTCTCTCTTGATACCTGATCTCTCTGTTGCATGTAGAGGGGAATTTGGTTTTAAAATATTATTCAGTTTCCTCTCAGATAAATAACTTCAGATCTAAATAATGAAATAACTCCATCTCCTGCAAATGCAGCCACTGGACCACGTGATTTATTGCAAATGTCTTTTAAAGCCCTCACTAAGTAAACACAGCAGGTTAAACAGATCCTTTTCTCTTGGATGATGTAAAAGTTTAAAGATTTGGGTTTGTTTGGCATTTCTGGGTGGGGAGGGGGTCTTATGCCTCCCACCTTCCACAGGTTCTGCCTAGGCACCTGGACAGGCAGTACATCTTGCCTTCCCTGGCAGGGAGTTGGTTCTCTAAGTCCAGCTCTCCTGGAAAAAACTCAAAGAAAGCCCTCTGTCCCTGCTCTCCTGGAATTGCCAGGCACAGCAGGAGATGCTGACAGGTGAGCTCTGATCCCCATCCCCTCCTAAGCAAGCAGGGCCCCTCAGCTGAAATCCAGCAGGGCAGGCAGGAAGGCTGTATGAACAGGGGCATTGCTGCCACTGGCCAAAACAACCTACACACTGTATCTGCAAAGGTGTTTTATATGGAAACGTGCCCCAAGTTTAACTTTATGGAAACACTTCCAGCTCTGTAATGTGGGGATGCAAAAATAACCAGTGTGAGCCTCCACCCCCAGGCTGGAGAGTGCTGGGGGAATTAGTGGCTCTCAGAGCCAGGCAGGTGTGTGTGCACAGGGGGAAGTGCAGCTCTGTGTCATGGAGAAAGAATGTCCTGTGATCGCTGTATCAAAGTCCATTTCTTCTCCCCTGCTGAATGGCTTTTATCCAGCACTCTTGATTTTCCCAATGTTTTTCTGTACAGAGTAGGATCCAGGCTGCAATACTCCCCAAACCAGTAGGGTCCCATGGGTTTTGCTGGGCATTGCTGGGTCCTTGAGTCTCGGTCAGGTGGAACCTGCCTGATTTATGGGGCAGGAATGGAGCAGGGACTTGCTGCAGGTAAAGGAGAGGCACCTCCTGCCCTGGCCAGAGACACAGACCTTAGACCTCTTGACTTGCTACACAATAGAGGAAAAAACTGATCTGGTGTGTTTTTCAACTTGCACCTCAGTTTGTTACACCCTGTTGGATAAATGAATCCTTTTCGTAAACAGGCGGTTGCACTGACAACAATAAAAATTCTTTAGGTTTGGGTGACTCACACACAAACAGCTCAGCCATTCCCAAGGTGGTTTGAACCAGATGGAAGGTACGAAGCGTGAATATTACATGGCTTAGTATCAAAATATTCAGCCTTATTTATGTGGGGTTTTTATTTTAGTAGCCAGAGGAGGAGAAAAAGCTTCTGTAGGTCTGGGATTTGAGCTGTTCTGCTCAGGAGCCACAAGGGGACAGTTGGACATGGCTTTTCCTGAATTCTGCTCACATCAGAACACTTGCCCAGCTCTCCCCAGCCTGCAGAGTGATGGAGAGTCTCTTCAGCCCCTGCTGCCAGTGGTACAACCTTCATCCACGTGGATGGGTGGGGAAGGACAGGGCCAGCTGTTCCCTGAGCTCAGGCTCCCCCAGGTGTGTGTGAACCCTGTCCTGTGCTCTACAATAAGGCTAGGCAAACTCTAAACACAAAATATTTCAGCTTTGAAAGATCTACAGCTGATGTTCGTGTTGCTGAATTAACGTGGCCTTGGCTAAACAAAGGAATCATTCAGTCAGAGGACAATGACCCAGTTACAGACTTGGGACAGAGTTATTTTTGGTTTTTAGATAAAAGAAGAAACTCAAACTTTTAACTTCAGGGGATCAAAGTATTTGATGAATGGACTTTGCTGTTTTGAACCTACATCCCCAGGCAAACACTGCCTGCCTCCCTCCCTGATCCCTCTCTCCTCACCGACCTGCCATGGAGCTCCCAGGACACAACGTGTGTTGATTCAGTGCCCTCCCCACCCTAAACAAGCCCCTGCCTGTCACCACCCATCACCTTGTGTCCTCCTGCCTCCCAAATCTGTGCCTTGCCACTGTGTGTGTTGTATTTGAGAGATGCTGCTTTGCAGAAACCTTTGGGAAAGCCTCAGCAGGGAGAAGGGAGGGCAGGCTGCTGACAGATATCCAGTTATTTTTATTATCAACTGATTTCTAGCCACTTAATTATTCCTGGCTGTTGTGTTTCTTGTTCTGTGTAAAATTAACTGTATTAAGAACACACCACAGAGCCACAATATCCCAGTGAAGTATAACAGTCCTGCCTGATTGTACTGGGAAGAATCTGAAATGGGAAACTCAATTCCATATCAAGTGTTGAAGAATAATTTACTTTTCAGTGGATGGTTGGAGTGTAGCAGCTCTCTGGAGCTGGAGCTGAAGTGGTTTCAGAGGGCTGTTTGAAGTGGTGCTCACACCCCTCCCGGCCTGAAGGAGCCCTTTAATGGCTTGGGTTACCAGGTACATTTAGAAAACATTTGGAAAAGGCTTATAAAATCAGTAAACATCCAGGCTGCTCTTTCTAGGTCTAGTTTTCCCCTGCCCAAACCCAGGAGCGTGGGGGTTTTTTTTCAGCTGTTCATGTGGAATCTCGTGCACTTACAGTAACAGACCTGAGATGACTCTGGTGTGAGGGAGGTGCTGGGCTGGACTCACACCAACCTTTTGTCACAGCCACGTTGCAGTAACCCTGTCATGGGATGCCTCTTGTTTGTTGTGTAACTTTTGGAGCTTCAAATTAGGGTTTTTTCCTACATGTTAGGTGAATGAAGCTACTTTAAATTCTACTTTATAATGGAGTTTTTAAACTGTTCTGTGCTTTCTCCCTTCCCTCAAGACGTATTGCTGTTCTGGCTACAGAATCCCTCACACTTATTTGCTCAGTGATCTGAATCTCACCCTGAGATGACAGTCTAAAAATCCTTAAGCATTTAAAATATCTATTTATCCAAATGTGTATAACAGCAATAGTATATAGCAAGAATGCATTATTGTGTTTATATCTTATTTTATCCTATTAAAACTGAATAGGGGATATTTTAAAGCAAATAGCTCAAGATTATAGCAAAATTTCCATGGACTTCAGCAGGGCCAGATTTTCACTACAATGGAAATATTAGAACCCCAGTTCAGTGAACTTGCACTTAGTAGGTTCTGACCCTTTAATGGACAGTTGCTTAATTATCATGGTCAAACTGGGGTTAATATTTCATTAATGTTTTATGAACTCACTCTTTTGTTTCCCTCTGCAGCTGAATCAAGATGACGACGGCCACGCCACCGATCAATAACACTCAGCTCTCAGTGAATGTGACCACAAAGTCTCAAGAACAAAGTCTCTATCAAAGTAAGAAAAGGAGTGGGCTGGTGGCTTTCTTTTTAAGTGCGCCTTGAACTTATCAAACTTCAAACAGTACCATGACAACTTTGTAAATAAGGCCTTTTTTCCCTTCCTGTCTCTCCCCCAGGTTCTGGGGCAATAGTCGCTGCCATCGTAGTAGGTGTGATCATTATTTTTACAGTGGTTCTGCTCATCTTGAAAACATACAACAGGTACGTGGCCAAGCTCTGTGTTCACTAAGGCCAAACAAGATGAACCAAAGCCACTGCTCTCAGCCAGCAGAGCATTTCAGGATTTGTTGTTGACAATTTCCACAAGAATCTAAACCTTAATGTGCTGATTGAGGTGCCCTGGTTCTCCCAGTCAGTGCTCTGGATTGTTGGGAAGCTGGAGTCCTTGATGGAGGATGCTTGGTGCAAGCTCTTTTTAGGGACTCCTGTTGGTGTAGGAAAGGTCTGAGTGCACATCAAGGCTGCCAGAGGGGATTGATTTCTCACTCCTCAGAGCTTACATGCTCTGGAAGCACAGACTTGCCATTTGGTACCTTTGGGATGAAATGCTGGCCTTTATTTTATCAATTTTAAAATAACTGTTCAGTGTAAGCTGGTTCTGTGGGAACCTTCCCAAACTCACCCTGGGAGCAGCCAGCACAGGTGCTGGCCCTGGTGACAGTTCCCCCTTCCCTCTGCAGGCACATGCGGGTGAAGCGGGAGCTGGAACCCAAACCCTCCAAAGCAGCAATGGCCCCTGCCCTGGGGCAGAGCAGCCACAGCCTGTGCCAGCCTCCCACAGTGACCTTCATCCCCGTGGACATCCACATGCACAACAGGTAACCACAACACTTGGCCTCCCTGCGAGAGAGGGGATGGAACTGTTACTCACGTGGACCTGGGACCTCAGCAAAGCAACGAGCTGCTCTTTCGTCTGTAGACTGTAATTAATCCTCATTTCTGCCTTTGGGAGGAAACATAAGAGGTCTGGACACTCTTTGTGTGACTGAAATCAGCTGGTGGAGGCATAGGAGTCAGGAGGAAGGCAGTGAGGCTTCTGACAGAGCCCTGGGGCTGGAGAGAGCAGCTAAAGGGAGAAGATGCAGCTCAGATTTTGTGGAGCTTTTGCTTTCTCAGAGTTTGAACTTCTGTTCTGCCGATAAACAGGAAGAAAAATCTGGACATGCCAACACTCAGGTTGGACCTGGGTTTGTTATGAATTACATGACACAGGTTTGTGGTCTATTTTATACGTGATGGATAGTACAGGAAGGATCTGAATTGTATTTATCATTACTCATCTTTCGTGTTTCTAATGCCACATATGTATAGGTTGAGATAAAAAGTTACTTTTTATTTTCAGGTATTTTAAAACTATTTCTATAAACTCTCAATTTCCAAATGAACTTGGTGCCTGAGGTTTTTCACTCTCAAGAATTGCTTCAGGTTCAGTGCTGGAGCTGTGTGAGAATGCTTTGCCTTACACAAAATCTGAGTTCTCCAATTGAAAAAATAAGCATGGAAATAGAAGGAATCAGGTTGTATAAGGCAAATGAAGCTTTATGGAGCCTCAGTGTGCCACTCACCCCCTGCCAGGCTTTGTTCTCTGGTGCAGAACAAGCTCCAACTATTTTTAGATATTTCTTATTCTAGAAACAGAGCAAAAGCGCTGTTGTGTTTCAAGTGTGATGGTTGTGGGTGTACAGCAACGCCACAAAGAATTCCCAGGGATATTCACAGCCCACTGAGTGGGAACACAGAGCAGCATTGTCAGTTGGTGGCTGATTGTCTGAGCCTGTGGCAAAACAGCCCCAAAGGGGCTGACAGACAGACAGGAAGGGTTGGGAAGAAGTTGAGGAGTTAAACCTTGTATTAAATGGAAGGGTATGAGGCTCTGGGACACAGCTCCACTCCTTGACACATAGCTTAGATTTTATGGAATCACCCCCTGGGATGGCTGGACAGACTGGGAAGTTATTTTTGTCTGACTGAACTGATCAGAGAACCTCCAGCTGCTTCCCAACACCATCACCAGCAGGTACCTCCACAAATCCACCCATCCTCAGTCCAGGGCGAGGGACTGGGGGACAACCTGATCTATTTTTAATATTTTTTCAAAGAAGACACCTCTTGAACAGTCAGTTTTACTAACTGGGGTTTTCTTTCTTTTTTTTTTTTTTATGCAGAAACTAAATTCAATTACTTTGCAGTATTTTTTTTTCTGAAACTGGAGCAGGGTTTGAATTCCAAACAAAATATTGAGACAGCTGTTTGTGAAATTTCTGAGTCTCGATGTAAATACTTTACTTGTCCTAGTTCTCTACTTATTTTTTGTGGCAGGGATAATTGATTTAATTATTCAGAAGGAGCTGCAGATGCCAATTTAGTTTTTTTCCTAAAAATGCAAAGGAGTTGACTTTCTGTTGCTATCTCTGATCAGCTGAGGATGTTCTCTGAGCATGGATGGAAATCAAGATCTTTAGAAAAGATAAGTCCCATCTCACTGTTATTTTTAACATCACTAGCCAGACCTACTTCTAGCAAATTTTGTTTCCATTTGCTTCATTTCAAACCACTGAAATTCACAAGCAGAATAAGCAGAGCTACTGTAAGCACACCTAGTTTTGTAGAATTACTGTTATTGGCAGGAGAATCACTGCTTTGGCTACACCAGTATTTGCTCAATCAAAACCAAATCCCAGTAAAATCTGCCTCATATTGGCCCATCCTGAGAGGCCCCCACAGCCCCTCCTCACTCCTGGCAGCAACATCCAAGAACTTGTGCTGAGCAAGCAAAATCACCTTCCTAAGAGACAAAAATCCCTGTGTTTTCACTGTGTTACCACTTGTGCAATTTGCTGTGGATTGAAGTTTTCCAGGAACAATCCCACACTCTCCTTGTCCTGCAACAGCAGCTGCTTCAGTGCTGATTCCACCTGCCTTGTGTTGGCTCCCAGATTCCAGCTCCAAATGCCCAGATTTTGGGAAAGCTTCCTTTTAGCTGCCCCTGCTGCACACCTGCCCCCAGGTAAACCAGCTGGTGAAAGAACCAACTGAGAGTGCAAACTGGGCTGTTCAAGAAATCCTCTACCCTGGGAACGACACGTTATTTGTGATTCACATAAAACTTACTGGAAATTATGCCTGAAACTCTGCAAATTAGTAAGATTTGGGCACCCGTGGCCCGGTGCTTTTCCTTGGCAGTGTGACACAAACATTTCCAGTCCCTTACTCTGTGCTGTGGTTCAGGTTCTCTCTTTGAAACACAAATGGGGCCGAATTCAGCAGTGAGAACAAGAACATTGGGGCTGCAGCTCACTGAAAAAATATCACCAACACTTTTTTCTATGGTCATAGCTGATAGTTGGCCTTGCAAGAATCAGTAGTTGGTTTTTTTGCTCCTAAAAGTCTTCCAGAGTATCTTCAGCAGGTTGGATCCTTCAGTTTCACAGCTGGCACTTCACTGATGCAAATACACTGGTAAAATGTTTAATTTTCCACTGCTGGTTAAGTCCTGATCCCCAAACTCCTGCAAGGTGGCAGCTCTCACCCTTATTTTCATCCCCATATCCCAGCAGAGATCACAGAGCTCCACCTAGTGTTCTCCTGCCTGCCGACCGCTCGTAGCTCGTGTTTCTCAACAAAACCGTGGGGCAATTCCAAGTTTAGCTGCCAACTTTACTACACTTCAGGCACTGCCTTCACCCCATCCCAGCCCTTCCTGCCCTCACCCCCCCGTGCCAGGACTGTGGAGCAGCTGAGCTGAGCACTCCTCTAAGTATGGATGTGCAAAACACGGATCATCACAAGTCTAAGCAGACAAAATATAAGAATGTTCTTTGCGTTTTATTCCAGTTTATTTCCCGGAGGCACAACTGTAAAACCACGTGTCTCTCACGTGTAACACTTAAAATGGCTGCTGCTGAAGCAGGAAGCAGCTGCTGTGCTTTCAGTAGAAATTAATTTATTATTTTTTGATTTAAAGGACCCTATAATTTTTAAAGATGGAGGACATAGGAGTTCCTTTTGGATAGAAGCCAAGGCTGCTACTGTGGATAAGTCTGTGCTGACTCAGTGAGCTGTGACTTTACTCCCAGCTCTTTGTGACCTGCACCAGTCACACCAGTTTGTCCTTAGTGGGATGGGACAGCTCGTGGCAATTCATCCCTGGGTAATTAAACAGAGCCCACCGAGGGACAGGGAGTGGCCCCTCAGGGAACTGACCGTGTCACTGCTGGGTCCTTGGGACGGGAAAGGAGCTGCTGGAGAGGGCCCAGCAGAGGCCACTGAGGGGATCTGGGGTCTGGAGCGTCTCTGTGAGGAGCAGAGACTGCGGGAGCTGGGCCTGGTCAGTGTGG
>JAWWEE010000058.1:5064759-5096141 GCA_035221455.1 Xenops minutus
TCCGTGTGTCTGTCCGTGTGCGCGGGGCGCGGGCGGCCCGCCCGCCGCGGGGTGTGGCGGGCCCGGCACACAAAGACCCCCTTGTTGGGCCGCCCCCCCCGCCCGCGGCCGCCCCGGCGCTGAGGGCAGGGGGTGTGCGCGGCCATCTTCGGCCCGCCCGGCCCGGCCCGGCCCGGCCCGCACGGGCAGGCGGCACCCCCGGCACCCCCGGGCAGCGGGCCCCGGGCCGGGACAGCGCGGGCTGCACTGCCCGCCCCCACCCCAATAAACGGGCCTGCGCTCCTTTTAGAGACCAATTGTTAAGGTTGTGCAGTGTATTCAGAGGAAAAATAACTCACACCTTATTCTCACCTGGTTTTTAATGTTGAGTTTTCCTTCTCTGTTACAGCTGGGCTGCGCGTTCTGCGGGGACCATTAAACCTACCCAGGGTCTAGTTCTTTCCATCTTTTTCTTCCTTTAATTGGAATGACCTTATTTTTGGGTTTCCGCGTTAATTTCGAAAACCAGTTTAATTACTCGATATTCAGTGCCTTGTTGTTTTCAATTTCAGCAAGTAGGGTGCTTTTAAAGCATGGCACACATGTAACCGTTCCCTTAGTTTAGCGAGGTGTTAATGTACTACCTTGAGAAAAATAAAAGTTAAATCTACGCTTGTTCTACGGCAAGTGTTATGAAATTTGCAAATGAAGGAGTTGTAATTGACAGCGCAATTGCTGGGGCTGAAAGCACGGAATTAGGAATCTAAGATTCTTTTAAACTGGCCCGTGAAGGTGACATTTTGTAAAAAAAAAAGCAGCGTGGCACTGAAATGGGGCTGTGAAGGGTGTTCTGGCTGTGGAGTGGGTTCAGGAGGAGCCAGAGACCTTGTGAAATGACACAAGTGCAGCAGTTTGCACTCTCTGTCTGAAGAAAGCTATTAATAGTTCTTTCAGTTCTTCACCCTTCAGTGAAGTTTCAGTGCACACTGGTTTGTCTCTGTCTTTAAATTCCTGGAGCCTCGTGCTCTGCCCCACCTGGTTCCTCTTGCTGCTTGCCACGTGTTATAAACAGGGGCAAAAAACTGCCTTTCTGGGTTGGGGAAGAATTGAAAAAAACCCAAAACATTAAATTGTTTAGTGATTTGGCAAGTATTGTGTTTGTTGTGAGCCACACAGTAGACTGCAAATATCATAAAGAGTTTTAAACAGGCTTAGTCCTGGTAAGAGCCTGTCCACTGTCAGTCTTTAGGATTCCCATGTTCTGCAATAGCAAATGGGAATGTCCAGTTTGTTCCCTTTCCATATCTGAGGACTATGCAGCATGTTGTGGCTAATTCCAGGTGCTTTCTGATCAAAGTGGTTGGGGACCTGAGAATTTGAGTTTTTCTTATTTATTATCCTTTGATGTTTTCACAGCTTGTCTTATTGCTGGTGCTGAACCCCTTCCTTCAGGTGTAGGGAGATACCTGTATTAAATTCTGTGTTTTCCATCAGTCACGTTGGTTTCCTGAACAAACTTCCCAAACTGTGGGTTTGTTCTGAATCCTTACCAGCCTGTCAGGGTTTGGTTGTAGCTCTGCACTTCCTCTCATTCCTGTCTGGTTCTCTTTACTTCTCTACAAGTAAATTTTCCAGAACTGGACTTCCAGGCCTTTTCCTTCCAAATGAGTTAACCTGCAGTTTCTGTCTGCGAAAGTGGAATGAGTTGGTGAACTTTTAACAGAGCAGGATCAATAAAAGAGTATTCTTTGTACTCTGCTGGCTCCCAGGGGGCTGGTTTGCCCAGAGAAGTTACCCAAAGGTTTCAGAGATGTCACTGTAAGCAAATAGGGCAGTTTTGTTCTTGGGCACAGCAAAAAGACTTTATTCCTTCAGAGAAGTTTGTGCATTCCAGCACAAACTTTTCCTGGCAGTTTGAGACTCCTGTACTTTATTTTGTGAGCATTGTGCCAGGCTGGGATTATGATTGAGATGTCACTGAAGGGCTCAGGAGCTGCTCACCCCAAAATCCTCAGCAGGAGGTAAAGGTGGTTGTGCTTAATTAAGGCACCTTGAAAGGCTAATTTAGCCTGAAATTAAAAAAAAAGGGCTTACAGAACAGTCTCTCTGGTGCTGCTGTGCTCTGTCCAGTGGGAAAATAATCCTTGGAGGTGACTGAATGTCCTAGAGGCTGAACCTGTTATTTCCTGTGCTCCAGGGAACCAGTGCAGAGCAGGACAATCGCTTCAGCAACAAGCAGAAGAAGCTGTTGAAGCAGTTGAAATTTGCAGAATGCTTAGAAAAGAAGGTAAGTGGGTTGGGGGGAGAGAGGAAGCAAGACACACCAAGCAAAGAGAATTTTCAGTGGATTAATTTGATATCAGGTGAAACATACAGGAATGTGAGGAACATCTTCCCTGAAACCATACTGGAGAATATTTGGAACTTCCTCTTGAGCATCAGAGATAGAGCAGTGATATCCATGACCTGGTTACAGTACTAAATACACCTTCAAAAAAGTCAGTTTTCCAGCAAATATGAGCAATTTGGAATTCTAGGAATCCTCAAAAGCAGCCCCCCAACCCCCTTCTTTGGGGTGGTGGTTTTTTGTTGTTTCAGGTTTTCTAGGATCGTGTGCTGAAAATGCATTGTGGTTGTGGGGAAGTTCCTGCAGTGACACAAAGCAGGAGAGCAGCAGAAACAGTTCAGGGTCCTTAGTGCAGTGCAATTCCCTGCTCTTGCAGGGAGGGAGCATCCCAACCACCCACCAGGGGATGCTCCCAGGGCAGCTGCTGTTGGGAGGTCCCTGTTCATGAAATGTTTTATTTCAAAGCCCACAGCTAATCCTTGCTTGGGCTTCACTGGCCCAGACCTGCCCAGGCAGCAGCTGATAAAGCTGCTGAGGTACCTGTGATGAGGCCCAGCAAAGCTGAGAGTAGAGCTCAGCCTGGGGGGGGCTTTGGGGCTGGAGAAGACAAAACTGATATGTGCAAGAATTGCATTCCCAGCAGTTTAGTGAAGGTAACGACTGTTCCACCAAGGTGATAATCTGGTTGTAGTTTCTAGGGGTGGAGGTGTGAATACAATATCTACAAATGTTTATTTCTGTAGAGAAATGGACTGTGCTCCAATCTTGGGTGAGGAATTTGGAAATTAGGACCTTTGGAGTGGTTGAATTCTCTCCTAACATTGAATGGTTAATGGTTTGGGGGAAGTTGTTGAAGTCTGGTGGACTGGAGTCAGGTGAATTGAGATTTGCTTTATCGTTCAGGGGATTTCATTGTTTACTGGAAACTGGATTGGATGAAGGGAGTGACCAGTACACTGGTGTCCTTTCACTTCTGGTTTTCTTTACTCTCCCCTCTAGCTGGTACTTACTAGAGTTTACTAGAAATTTACTGTGTTTTGACTTTTCTTGCCATCTCCACGGTCTAATTTTAGCTCCTCAGGAGGCAAAGGAAAATCTATATTAGGACACATAAAGTCATAGTATCCAAAGGTATGCTTTGATCAAACTGTAACCTCTGCTGAACAACTGCAAAGTGGTTTGAAACAAAACTGGGCTGAGGAAATTATGTAGCAGCATAAAATCGAGTCTGGGCGCTGTGAGCTCATGTGGTTAGTGAAAGGGCTTGCTGTGAAAATGATGTTTCTCCTGGCTCTTTGGTATAGGTGGACATGAGCAAAGTAAATCTGGAAGTAATCAAACCATGGATAACAAAACGAGTAACAGAAATCCTTGGATTTGAAGATGATGTAGTAATTGAATTTATATTCAACCAGTTGGAAGTGAAGGTAACGATTTTGTTGTGGATATTGTTTCTAAATGTGTAACATAATTATTATGAATTCTATTGAATCTGTGAATTTCTCAAGTGCAGTTAGGAGGGGTTTTGTTACTATGTATGTTTTTGAAAGAAATTCACTGTGTAACAGCTGTAAGGCTGGAAGTTTAGTGAAGGTGCATAGTTTGCAAACTGCTCAGGTGAAAATCAAACTTACTGTTTTAATTTTGCTGTTACATGTTAAGTTACTTTGACAGCAATTTTCTAATGATGATGTGATTTATGATTTAAAAGGCCTGAACCAAAATGGAAGTTATTCCTTGCGTCTGAAGTATAGCACCATCACCTTATTAGGTCACAGCAGAGTGAGTGTCCAATGTCGCTCTGACCCAACTCCCTTGATGATGCAGTGTGTGTTTGGAGGTGAGTTGTGTAAAGTGGCCGAACCAAAACATCCAGGAAAGAGCAATTGGGCAAAGCTTTACACTGCTCTTGAAACTACTGTACAGTAGATCAGGTTTTGTGTGCAGCATGAGGGGAATTCTGAAATTGGATGGTATTTTAATGGAAAGTGCTGGAGTCAGTTTAGAGGCCAGATCTGTAGCTATGTTAATTTTTTCTGTTGTTAATTACTGTAGGCAATATATGCCATTAGTATTTGTATTTGCTGTAGTTAATCTTCAGACTGATAGAGTATGAGCGTTGTCAGGATCATTTAATGCAGTAAACTTCATGTGAAGGATATGAATAATATGAGGTGGTGATAAACTCAGTTTTTCTTAATATCTGCCACTGTGCCACTGCAACCCAAGGGACAGTAAATGATGTACAGTATGAATTATTGGGAAACATTCTCATGCTGATGTACTTTACACTTAATCTTTCTTCCTAAGAGTTCAACCTTGTGTTTTGAGAGAACAGTTGACATTTCAACTGATAAAGGTATTGCTGTTTAAAAAACCCCTTTAAATTTCACTTTATTTTGAAGAGATTAGTATCTGTTTCATGAATATTTAGATGCTTTTATGTATAGAGAACAATAAGGGGAAATGTTTAAATACTAAGCTAACTAAAGCCAGGGTTTGTAATAGGAAATGTTTTCTTATCATGTGTTAGTGTAATACAATCTGAATACTCATTTTAATTCCCCTTGTACTAAGCATGATTAAAGTTTAGAACTTTTTTGAAAAACAATCTTTTCTTTTTTGTGGTTGTGTACTCATTATTGCTTGTTCGTCTTTTGCAATTTAGATAAATGATATAACATTAAACTCAAGGTGGTTGAGTTGCAGTAGGGAGTCGGAAGCAAGCCAAGGGAACATCTTTCTCTACAGGGGACTTGGCGATTCCAAACCCCCCAAGGTTCCAAGAAGAAACTGAAGACACCTGGAATCTGTACTTGCTTTGTGCTGTTGAGCTGTGCTTGTTATATGGACCTTGTTGCTTGACCAACAAAACATTAGAATTAAAAAGCCCATTTTAACTTTGAACCTCTTTGACCTCTTAACCCTTTGTGGACATGACATGATGACTTTGAGGAAAATCTGTAAGGCACATATGTAGTGTGTGCTCCCTCAGGCAGGCAGAGTCTAGTTTTGGGAGAAAGTCAGAATATGCATGCATGACTCTTGACCTTTCACAGCAGGATGTGAGGGATTAGCAGGATGTCATCTCCAGTGCTAGGCACTTACACAGCTTCTGTCCGTTGTGCAGCTGTTAAGAAAGATTTCCAAGCAAACAGAATCGAAACCATCAGGAAAAAAATGTCTAGAACATAATTCTAAAATCTCCTAGCAGCATTGTAATGGTGTGTTAAATTAAAGGCCCCTGATTACTGTAGAGCTACATGGTCCAAAAATACTTATGAAACCCACAAAGGATTAACAGGCCTTTCTGAATATTTATGGTAAGACACAAAAAGAAAAAAAAAATACTAGTACAATAAACTTATATTGATGAGAGATCACTAGGGAAAGATTAAAAAAAAATAGTTCTTGAGTGTATATGTATTTTAGCCCCCATGGTAGTTTTAATTAAAGTTTAATATAGACTGACTGTTGTTTTTTCAGATAACCGGTTTGTCTTCCTGTCATATCTCTTTGCAGAATCCAGATTCCAAAATGATGCAAATCAACCTGACTGGTTTTTTGAATGGGAAAAATGCTAGGGAGTTCATGGGAGAACTGTGGCCACTGCTATTAAGTGCACAAGAAAACATTGCTGGTATTCCAACTGCATTTCTGGAACTGAAGAAAGAAGAAATCAAACAGCGACAGGTAGGATTCTTTCAATGGAATTGTGGATGAGTCCTGGGTGCTGGGCAGAACTGATGGCTGTTTCAGTAGACATTTTGAGTTCAGCAGAACTCTGCTGTCTGGGCAGCATGTTCTAGTCCTGAAGGAGTTGTTTGTTGGTGTTGGACATACATATTTGATGAGCTCTCTGTGCTGCCTCTGAGTTAAGTGGTGATATTTGGTTGCACAGATAGAGCAGGAGAAACTGGCTTCTATGAAGAAACAAGATGAAGACAAGGAGAAGAGAGATAAGGAAGACAAAGACAACAGAGAAAAAAGAGACAGATCCAGGAGTCCAAGAAGGTAATGAAAATGCACTGTCAGCGTATCAAGAATATTGTAGAATAGAGGAAGGACACGTGGCAGAGAAAAATTTGTGGAACTTTGGAAATACTGCCCTTAGCAATTGCAGCAGACTGGCCTGACTTACTGGAGAACAGGAATTGCAAGTACACTCGAGCTGCTTTGACATGGGTGTTGTTTGCACTGGGAGCTGTTGTTAATGGGTTATCTGTTCCAGGCTTTGTTGGTTTTGGTTTGGGGGTTGGGTTTTCGCTTTGACACCTTCATTTGCCTGTCAGTTATTAGCAGCAAAGGCAGCTCTGTGTGTGTGTGTGTGTGTGTGTGTGTGTGTGTGTGTGTGGGCTGCCAGGGGCAGTGCTGGCTGCCCTGGCTCAGGGGAGCCCCGCGTGCCCCTGAGCAGCCCCCCGTCCCCCAGGCGCAAGTCGCGGTCCCCGTCGCCGCGCCGCCGGTCGTCGCCCGTGCGCAGGGAGCGGAAGCGCAGCCACTCGCGCTCGCCCCACCACCGCACCAAGAGCCGCAGCGCCACCCCTGCCCCGGAGAAGAAGGAGGCCACGCCGGAGCCTGAGCCCTCCCTGAAACCAAAGGAGACCGTGCTGCAAGAGGCCACTTCCAACAGGTGGGTGGGACAGCTCTGCCTGCGGAACCAGAGATTGCCTTTAAAGAATGGGAATTCTCTTAATACCCCATTGGAGCTTGACTTGGGGGGATGCTGCTCCCTGTCCCTCATTTAATAACCTTCAGTAAGATTTCTTCTTCCTGTGTAGAATTCTAAGGGCAGTGTGCTTTGCTGCCCCTGTGATTTCATTGTCCTGGTCATTATTTTCACTTCTGAGAGTGCCGTCTGGTCTTCCAGCAGGTTGTCACGCAGCCTGTGTGTTACTTTCTCTTCTCTTTCAATCATTGTACCTTGTTCTAACTCTTCGCAGTTTTGGAGTAACTTGTCAGAGGATGGACAGGAGAATGTTGTAGGGGAATGTCTTGTTGCTCTGTGGGCTGTGGTTTGTATGTGCTTCTCAATAAAGTCTTTATTTTTGACAGTGATATCCCAAAAGCTCCTAAACCTGAACCTCCTGTACCAGAGACTAAGGAAACTTCACCAGAACGTAATTCAAAGAAGGAGAGAGAGAAGGAGAAAGAGAAGACTCGTCAAAGATCCCCAACTCGGTCCAAGTCAAGGTCAAGATCTCGATCCCGTTCTCCATCTCATTCTCGACCCAGGAGGCGTCATAGATCACGGTCAAGGTAGGGCTTCAGGTCTGGTGTGGAGCTTGAGAAGCAGTATTTTCTTCTGAAGGTGCCACTTAATGTTCTTGGTTAATGATGTTTTTAGAGGTGTCGAGCTGTGGATGTTTTAGGCCAAATGAGAAAGATGCATTTGATGCATAAATGTGTTTGGGAGTGGTTTTTTCTGTCAGTTCATGAGAAGCTGCTCACAGTGACCAACACTGGCTGGAGAAGGAATTGGGCCACTTAATACTGAATGTGGCATTTGTTAGATAATGGCAATTGTGTACCCTTTCTTTAGGAGATGGGTTTGGTGCTGAAAATGTAAAATACTTCTGTTTCTCTTTTTTTGTTTATTATTTTACTACTTAATAGAGAGATGTTGGTAAACTTTAAAGCCCTGATTGTGTGTGAATATACACTTTGCATCCTGACCTAAACACTGCCTTAATACGATGCACTTGGAGAAAAGCAGCTCAGCCCTCTGTGCCCTGAGGATAATTTTCCTCAAATGTGTAAATTAGATAGTTGCTTTTCATTGGAATTTCTGATCATGACAGGTCTTACTCTCCTAGAAGGCGACCGAGCCCCCGCCGCCGGCCGTCCCCGCGGAGGAGGAGCCCGCCCAGGAGGATGCCTCCCCCACCCAGGCACAGAAGAAGCAGATCCCCCGTCAGGAGGTAAGGTTCCTGCTTTTGGGGACAGCTGCAAGGGCAAAGTTTGGAAAGTTGAAGGGAACACTAGGTGTGAGGAGTCAGTGTTGACAAAATTCCCTCATTCATCTTGCCTTGGTGTTGTCAGGTGTAGGATTAGAGTGATGGAAAAACTGCAGTGTCACATTTCAGAAGTGTGTTGGGGGGATCACAGTGGCAGCTGTGAAATGATTTCTTCTGACTTAGGTGAAATTCTCATCACTCTTCTTCTTGAAAAGTGCTGATTTCAGAACTGCTACTTCTTCAAATGGCTCTGGGTAGTTCCCAGCATAGATTGACATGACATCTCCTAAGACTTTTTCCTTTAAGTCTTAATACTTCTCCCCCTGCCTGGAGAACAAGTAATTGGCTTTTACTTCTACATTTCCATCACATAAAATGGAAACCAAAATCACATTTGGACCTGAAATGTGTTTCTTCCTCATGTTATTTTACTTAAAAGCCTTCAAGGTCTGCTCTCTGGTGTTGGAAGTTACATTTTTGACAGCACAAGCAGTGGTTCTAGCAGCAAAGCTCTTAGTTGCCTTGCAAAGTAAATTACTTGCTTGTGGCAATGGCAAAATAGACTTGTCTTCATGGGGAGAGAACAGAATCTTACCCCTTTCCTCGTAAGAGAATTAAGGCAATGCTTCCTGTGTACAGCAGTTGTTCTTTTTGAGGAAGGAACACTTCTTCCTTTTGGTGACAAGGTGTGACTGTTTCCTGAGTTTGTCAATATGTTCATTTCACACAGTTACTGGGAGAACTGTGAAAAGTATCAAACATGTATTGTTGCAAGATGTACAAGAACTCCCTTTCAGCAAATGTTTATCTCACTCAAGGTAGGGTTTCTTTTTTCCAGGTTCTCAGGAATTCTGCAGCCAAAGGTGGATTCTGCAGGTACACAATTGCAACAGAACTTGCCACAAATTTTGCCGCAGAATTCTGAGGCCCTACCTTTTAAAATTGCAGAGTAAAGATGAAAGACTAAAACATAAGGATGGATAGATTGATTCTGAATTGTTAAGTCCTTAAGTTGTCTGAAATTTTTACCTCCTGGTATAAAAACATTTCAGTGTACTTGCACACTAAACTCTTACACAGACCCATTCTGAAGATTGTTAAATCACATGTGCTAACACAGAGTATTCTCTTAACCATCCAAAAGTTAGAGAGCCCAAACAAAACTAATTGTTCCCAGGGGAAAAGCTTAGTTGTAGCATGTAGATTGACAGAAGGCCAGTGAAGGTGACACTAACAATTTTTAGCTGAGTATGTAGTTTAAGAGTAACTGTGAAAGATTGGATGTTATTCTCCTCTTCTACAAAGCAAGCGTTGAAGGCTGCCCACCATGTTTTGGAAGTGCTGTTGTCTGTGGCTCAGTGTCTGTGCTTGCAAACAACTGCAGTTCTGTGTTCGTGCTGCAATGTCCAGGATGTGTCTGGTCGGGCTCTGATGTGGTGTCTGGTTTACAGGAGAAGACGCTCCTCAGCCTCCCTGTCGGGCAGCAGCTCCTCCTCGTCCTCGTCGCGCTCCCGCTCTCCGCCAAAGAAGCCTCCCAAGAGGACGGTGTCCAGCCCCCCGCGCAAGACCCGCCGGCTGTCGCCCTCGGCCAGCCCCCCTCGGCGGCGGCACCGGCCGTCCCCTGCGCCCAGCCCCCCGCCCAAGCCCCGCCGCTCCCCCACGCCCCAGCAGTCCAACCGCGCCAGGAAGAGCCGCGGCTCCGCCTCGCCCAGCAGAACCTCAGGTGGGCACACGTCCTGATTTGTGTCCCCTCGGTGCCCCGGTTTCCTCAAAGACCCTGCGTGCGGTTTTCGGGGCACAGGGTACTGAATTGCAGCTGAGTTCCTTGGTTTTGCCTTGTAGCCCCCAAACATAAGAGTACTGAAAAGAGAGAATCTCCCTCGCCAGCACCAAAGCCAAGGAAGGCAGAGCTGTCGGAATCAGGTACGGCTCTCGCTTCTCAGCACTGCTCCTGGTGGGGTTTTTAGTGCAAAATGCATGACAGTAAAGGGCAGGGAAGTGCTGCACCCTCTTGATAGTCAGGCATTGAAAGCAAGTGTTTTTAGAAATATAAAGATGATCAGTCATACTGCTTCAAGCATTTTTATCTAAGCTTTCATGGAAAGAAGCTCAGCCAAACCATATTTCCACCTTAAGATTTGGGGAGGGAAGACCCCATGCTTGGTGATCTGCTGTACATGACTTTGCATCTGCTTGAATAAGGCCAATTTGTATCTTTGGCTGAAATGTTCTGTCCATGTGTGTCCTTTCAGAAGAAGACAAAGGAGGTAAAATGGCTGCAGCAGATTCTGTCCAACAGAGGCGCCAGTACAGGAGGCAAAATCAACAATCGTCATCTGGTATGGAGGAGAGAAATTTCCTAAAACTGGATTGTAGTTTACTTTTGCAGGAAGTACTTAAGGTTAAGTTCAAATACTGATAAAAATCATCTGCTGTGTGCTCTGCAGTGCTATTGTTAACTTAATTATAGATTTGCCACTCATAATGAGGTCACTTCAATTGTTTCTCAGGAAGAGTAAAAGTATAACTTTTAAAAGGTTATTATATCCTTTGGTAAGGGGTTTGCATCTTTTAAAAGTTGCACTTTTAAATTCTTAACATCACACACAAATATTGTGTGCTGTGGATTACTTTATCTGTTCTTGTAGTAGGTTATTTCCTAGTATTTCTAAAATTTTGGACTCTTATGCTTGAGAACAGTAAATTCAGCCGGGCCTGGTGTAGTTTTTGTACATGTAATGCTTCTGTCAGTAACTGCAGTTCACTTTTTAAATTACCTGACTAATTCAGTTTTCTGAGGAGAGCTGGGTTGCTGCACGTGTTTTTACCCAGTTCTGGTGGATTTACTTATCACTTGACTTAACCAACAGTTTCAGTTGAACTGTGTTTACATAGCAGCTCCTTGTTTTGGGGGAGAGGAGGTTGGTGCTTTGAATGTCAGGAACTGTGGTGAGTGCAGGGAGGGTCGTTTTCCAGAGAGTGATCCTTCTACGTTTGTAGATTCTGGTTCTTCATCTTCCTCTGAAGAGGAGAGGCCCAAGAGGTCCAACGTGAAGAACGGGGAGGTCGGCCGGCGCCGCCGCCACTCGCACTCTCGCAGCCCGTCACCGTCCCCACGGAAACGGCAGAAGGAATCCTCCCCTCGGTAATTCTTCTCCACTTGAATGTGACTGACTTCTCTGTTTGTTGTTGTTTATCTGCTCTGTGTCTGTCAGCAAATACAGAGCAGTTAAGTCATGTCCAGCTTGCCCAGTCTTGTTTTGAGATTTCATTCTTGCTGTGCTCATTTGGTGAAAATGACTCTGACCTTTATATGAATGTGTCAATTTTTGCCTCAGATACGTGGCAGATAGATTTGTTTTGTTTTGTTTTTCCTCCACTGCTCTCAGGATGCAGATGGAAAAGAGGTGGCAATCACCAGTGATGAAAAGGTTGGTTAGAAATTCATCTGTTGAATAGGGTTTACATATAGAAAATCATTTAGACTGGCTGTCATTTATACTGTCATAGATAAGTACTTGTCCTTTGGGTCTGCACACTCAGGGTGGTAAGGTGAGGGAAGTTCAGATTGATGGGTTCCTTAATGCCTTGGATCTGGGGCCATTTCACTGGGGAAAAAAAAAAGGATGAACACTTGCTCTGTTTCCTTCCCTGCTCACATCAGCCTGTGACATTAATAACAGCAGTGTTATTGACATCTTACTGAGCCCTGGGAACACCTGCACACTTGTGTTCTTTGGGGTTCCTTACTGCAGATAGCCACGCTGGAAGGACGGCTGAGCTGTGGTGGATTCCTGCTGCCATTGACTAAAGCCCTCCTACACCATTGCAACAAGCAAATGAGATCTTGATGTTCTGGGTCACAGATAATTGGAGCTTTCAGAAGTCTCATTCCTCAATTCATTAGATATTTGAAACTATGAGTAGTACACAATTAGTAGACTAGTAGTGAACACCTCCTTTATTTTCTCTTACCAGCAGTATTGTTAGCACCTTCTTCATGGTATTGTTTTCTCTGTGTCGATCTGGGAATACAGGAAGGTGCAGGAAGCTGGGTGTTTGGTGGGTGTATTAATTCGTTGTAATGACCCTTGAGCAAGCTGTAATTAAGCCCCAGATAGAAGATACTCACGGCATACATCGTGATGTATGAGATAACTAGGACTACTACCAACCTAGACCATTCTAATGATGGATCTTGTCTAACAGTTCTGTGTAAAATGGGTTGAAATTAAGGGATTTGATCTGTTTTGCAACATAGTGAATTCATCTACTAGCTATTGCATAAATACACGTTTAATTAGAACAATTAACATATTTGAAGGCTGGGGGTTTTTGGATCATAAAAGAACATTGTATTTTTGGAGCAAAGTCTTTATCTCTTGCCTTGGAGAACAATACCCAGCACATTTGAAATCAAATCTCAGTTTATGTAGATGAGCTGTGCTGCTTTATAATTGCTTTAATTTTTCCCTTATCAAGTAATTTTATCTTAATTGCCTTTTTTTTTTTTAAAAAGAATATTTTACCAATATTCCACTCATTTAAAATTCTAGACAAGTATGTGCTGTATTAAAATTTCCCCTTCCAGAAATCTGTAAACCTGGCACAGCAGAAAATGGCTCAATTTGTGAATTATTTTGATGCAGATAGCTGCAGTTTAGCAACAACTCTGTTTTTCAAGAAATAAGTAATTTTGGATTCCAGATCCATGGCTAAAAGCTTTTTCCAGGACTACAGTTTCACGCTGTAAAGAAAATTAACTGTACCCCAGCCAAAATCAGCACATTATCCATCCCTGACTTCAAACATTTGGTCTTCCTGCCTGGCCATGAGACTGATGCATCAGGATGTGCAGTTCGTTGTCTCCTGCCCGCTGTAGTGGGCTCAGAGTCACAGCAGCTCAGGCTCACAGTCTTTAGAAAGACCTGAGTGTGTTTTGCCGTCAGTGGCTGCAGTAGGAGCTGCTGTTGGAGCGCTAAGGAGGTGATGTCCTGCAGTGCAGGCAGCCCCACAGGGCGCGTGGCTCGCCGGTGGTGCCCGAGCTGTGCCCGAGCTGTGCCTGAGCTGTGCCTTTCTCTCCACAGCAGCAGCAGGAGGAGGAGGAGCCCCTCTCCACCCCCAGCACGGCGGCGCCGCTCGCCCTCCCCGGCCCCCCCGCCCCGGCGCCGGCGCTCCCCGTCCCCACCGCGGCGCAGGTACCTCACCTTGGGCTGCTCGGGCTGTGCTGCCTTCCTGCTGGGAGACAGCCGTGCCCTCCTACCAGTGCCCCAGTTCCCAGCACCCTGAGGGGACTCCAGTTGTGCTGGTGTGGGGGGTGGTGGGTGCATGGCCTGGATGGCTGTAGCAAATCCTGAGTCGTAAAACCACAGGTCGTGGGAATCGTTTAGCTTGGAATGGACCTTAAAGCTCATCTCATTCCAACTCCCTGCCAGGGGCAGGGACACCTTCCACCAGCCCACATTGCTCCAAATCCTGTCCAACCTGGCCTTGGGCACTTCCAGGGATGGGGTAGCCATGGCTTCTCTGGGCAACAAGTTTTAAAGGATTTTATTTTAAACTTTTAGAAGGCTTAAAGAGTTTCTGTTTAGATTTTTAGAACTCTTAACAAAGTTTAGTTCCCATTTTTGGAATTTTTCAAGATCTCTAGAGGAGTTCTGTTGCCCTGTGGGTGAGGTGCAGGACAGTGCTGACTGGCTCATGTGCCTACACACCACCTGAACGTGTGTTTTGTCTGCAGGTCTCCATCACCACCGCCCCGCAGACGCTCTCCTTCCCCTCGGAGATACTCCCCCCCTATCCAGAGGCGATACTCTCCATCCCCCCCTCCCAAGAGAAGAACAGCTTCCCCTCCTCCCCCTCCCAAACGAAGGGCCTCCCCTTCCCCACAGTCGAAGCGCAGAGTCTCCCACTCGCCGCCGCCAAAACAGAGGAGCTCTCCTACTGCCAAACGGCGCTCCCCTTCCATCTCTTCCAAGCACAGGAAGGGGTCTCCTCCCAGTAGGTCCAACCGGGAAACACGTTCCCCACCACAAAACAAAAGGCATTCACCTTCGCCACGGCCTCGAGCTTCTCACCCCTCGGGCAGCCCTGCGGCGCCCCGGAGGGGAGCGTCGGCGTCGCCCCAGAGGAGACAGTCTCCATCTCCCAGCACCAGACCCATCCGCAGGGTGTCCCGAACGCCAGAACCTAAGAAGACAAAGTAAGGGAATCCATCTTGGCTGCTTTTGGCTTTAGGGGGGGGGTTTGTTTTGTTGTAATGCAGTGAGAGTAGCCAGGGAATCACAGAATCCCAGCATGGTTTGGGCTGGAAGGGACCTTAAAGATCAGTCAGTTCTGTGCCCCTACCACGGGCAGGGACTCCTTCCACTATCCCAGGTTGCCCCAACCTGGCCTTGAGCACTTCCAGGGATGGGGCAGCCATAGTTTATCTGGAAAATCCATTCCAGCCCTTCATCACGCTTGCAGGGAAGAATTTCTTCCCAGTATTCCATCTAACCCTGCCCCCTGGCAGTTTAAAACTGTTTCCCCCTGTCCTGTCACTACCTGCCTGCATAAAAAGCCCCTCTCTCACCTTTCTGTAAGCCCCCTTGAGGCACTGAAATGCTGCCATGAGGTCTCCCTGACCCTTCTAATTGCTGGCTTTAAAGAAAAATGAACTTGAAGCCTAACTGTGGAGGGGAACCAACACTTCTCATTAGGTCCTAAATAATTCTGAAGTGGTCATCTGAGAGAAACTGCTAAAACACTAAATTTTTTTGTCTTTAGTGGGATGTTGCCCTTATGAGCACAGTCAAAAATACGGTGCTGACTTATTTTTTCAGGAAGATGTAGCTGAGTGGAAAGCCTTGCATTCTTCATTGGGTGATACAATAGCAGTGCTGCTCTCTTGACTTTTAATGTGGGTACGAATTAGTGGTATTAGGAAGGGAGCAATCACTTCTCAGCAGCAGCAGGATTGTTTAACAGGCTCTCAGGCTGCATTATCCTGCATTATGGATTCTTTGGCCTTTCGTAACATGCCAGCAAAGCAATTCATAATCCTTTAAGTGGCAGCTTGACCAAGCTGTAAGCACACGTATTCATTTGGCTCCTGGGTTATTGTGTCTCATCTCTAATTGTGACCCTTGTGTTTCTCAGGGCTGCCACCCCCAGTCCCCGGCGTGTGTCCTCGTCACGCTCGGCGTCGGGGTCGCCTGAGCCAGCACCCAAAAAGCATCCAGGACCTGCATCTCCTGCTCGGTCTCGCTCTCCCTCTGCCAACTGGTCACCTGCAAAAAAGGCCAAAAGCCCAACTCAGAGCCCGTCACCTGCAAGGGTATTTGTTTGCTCATAAAGCAGTGCTGCTTTGGGTTATGGGCAAGTTATTCTCATGAAGGCTGAGCTGCTGAGTACCTCTGAGGTTATCCACACGGGGGGAAAAATCCTTGGGGTGTTTTCATCGTTACAAACACTTTGTAACATAAATGTTTTAAACTTAACATCTGAAACTTTGAAAGGAAGCACTATTTATGAGAAATTCTGGAAGAAAAGTCTTTCCCATTTAATGAGTCTACATGAGTTTTGTGGTGTAAAGTGAAGTGGGAGTATTTATGTTTCGTAGCCCTGCCTGCAAACTTAGGCTATTCCTCGTCAGAAGAGAACAGATTGTTTGGCATCCTTACCTGTTCTCCTGAGGTGCTTCCCAGGGACACTTCCATTCTTTGCCAGGGAACTCTGAAGCATCAGGGATGAGCTGTAACATCTGTTGAATTGTTTGTTGCAGAATTCAGATCAAGAAGGGGGCGGCAAGAAGAAGAAGAAAAAGAAGGATAAGAAGCATAAAAAGGATAAAAAGCACAAGAAACACAAAAAACATAAGAAGGAGAAGGCGGCCGCGGCTGCAGCAGCTGCTGCTGTGGCTGCAGCAGACACCACCTCAGCACAGGAAGACCAGGAAGTGGAGACAGAACCCAAAAAGGTAGGAATCTGGTACCTCTGCTGGACTTGGTGAGGCTCTGGGATAAGAAAACGGGTGGAGATGGATGGGCACTGCAGTCCTCATGGTCTGAGTCTGGATTCCAAAATGAGACTTGGATTTGCAGAGCTGGGAGGGCTCGGCCTGCCTTGGTTGGGGTGTTTGAAGCAACACTTTGTCTGTGTTTGAAGGAGACAGAAAGTGAACCTGAAGACAACCTGGATGACCTAGAAAAGCACCTGCGAGAGAAGGCCCTGAGGTCCATGAGGAAGGCGCAAGTATCCCCACCATCCTAGGCCCAGCCCTTTGATATAATGTACATTTTATTTGGTTTGTACTCAGAATTCAATTTCAAATTGCTAAATGTGTTTGAGCTTTAGAATATAACATTTGTTGTAATAATTGCTAGGTTGAGGTTCACCATGTACAAAGGGCATGGATTTACATTACAAAAGGTGTCCACAGTGTACTAGTGACATTCTTTCATTGACAGTCAGCATAATTTCATTTAGAGTGAGACTTTTTAGAAGCAGTAGGAATTTTGTTTTGAAGGTTTGAAACGTGACCGTCAATTCCCTTGTTTCTTTGAAATCCAACAAAGCCTTGAGCATAATTTGTGAGGGTCTCATTTGACTTCTTTTGTATCCACTTACATGATGCTACTAACCTTTGTGGTTTGTAAGCTTGCCCAGAAGTAAAACCACTGCAAAATTCCAAGGAAGTACATCTATATTTTAATGCTTTCTACTGTTGCCTGTATAGTCTCCATTAAAGCCAATCAAGAATAGCAATTTAGAATGGTACATAAATGAAAGCATGTTGTTTACCAGGACACTGTGGGTTTATATTGATGTAACATGTTGATTTGGAACACTGGAATTTCATTTGTATTTTTATGTTCTTTTTTTAAAGGGCAGTTTCCATGATCAGCAGTCCCAGAAAAAAAATAATTCCTTCAGTTCCATAAATTTTGTTTGTGAGCTGTCGTTGCCCCATTCATAAATCTTGTCTCGTTACGGTTCTTCGGAATGGTCAGAGCAACTTTCAGAGATGTGGTCTTTGAAAGTTTGAGGAACCTGAACTTTGGATATTGTCATGTTTTCACTGTTCTTTGTTTTTGTTTTTTTAACTAAAGCTATATAAAGCTTGTGGATTAAACAAAATAAATTTCTAAATTTAAACAGATGTTGGCTATTTTTATATGGACATTTACATTTGCTAATCAGCTTTCTTTTGTACAGGGTTAATGAATACTCAGAGATGAAAAAGTATTTGATCCAGTATGCTGGCTCTGGAAAAATTGGGGCTTTTAACTGTCCTGGGGGAACAGGAAGAGCCCTTTAATTAGTGATGCTCCTATTGTGTTCTTGCAAAGCAAGAGTCAAACAGCCTTACCTGGTCACCACTGATAGGATAGAGAAGCTTAAAACAAACTTAAGTATGTGCTGTGAAAATTGCTTGTCACAGCAAGTAAAATGTTTCAAGGTCCTGCAAAAAATGAGTAGCAGGTTTGATTAACTTGATGAAGGAATTGTAGTTGTGTGAGGAATCTGAGGAATCCTGGGGGCTCACTGTCTTTCCATAATCATGGAATCACAGATAGTTTGGCTTGGAAGGGACCTTAAAAGTCATCCAGTTCCAACGCCCATATCATCATATTGGAAACTTGCTGGATTGCTACTGTTGAATTCTTTTAAAAACTCAAGCTGTGTTTCTGAAATCAAGTCAGTTCTGAAGTCTGGAGTTCCTCTGGAAGGAGGAATGGAACATGCTTTGGAATTTGTTTGTCCTGCATCTGAAGTAGATGTGATGTGTACATGAAGTGTAGATATTTGATGAGTCTTTTTACTTGCCATTGTGTAGGGTTTTAAACTAAGGCAGGGCTGCTGTAGATCTTGGGTGGAAGGGGGTATTTCCAGGTAGCTCCTGCTCTTCCTAATACACTGAATCTTTGTTTCTTAGCATAAGTATCATTGTATGCTCAAGTGCTTGTAAACTTACTTCAACAGCTTGAATGTTGAGTATCATCTGTTATTAAAATGTGTACAATAAATTCCAAGAAGCTTCTGGACAAAGGCATTTTAAAAAGTACATCTGAGTGAATTTGCTGCTTATGAAACCACAGCCCCGACCAGGGGACGTGCTGATCTCGGGCTCCTTTGCTTGGATTTCCCTGTGATGTTCCTGGGAGCCTGCAGAGCCCTCGGGTGTGCAGCTCCAGGGGTTAATGCCTCCTCCTTTATCATCCCAATCTTGCTTCCACTTGGGTTTGGTGACCTCCCAGTGCCTTTTAATCTTAGCACTAATAGCAGTTCTTTAAATATGTTCAGTACCTGAGTCACTGCTTATCTTGCCTCACACCTATTTCCATCTCCTGCCTCCAGGACTCCGATAAAGAACCTCTCTGCTGGTTTTGGATGTTCCCCCACCTCTCTCCTTTGGAGTTTCTGTTATTGGTGCTCCCTCCTTTTTTTTTCATCTATTCATAAAGAATGATTTAGGTTTAAAAAGAGCAATTAAATGTGCTCTTTAAGAGGAGTGTAACTTCTAAATTTTGTTTAGCTGCATATTTACCCATTCCTACTTACCCATTCAAGTATTAACACTGTATTTAAATACCAGTCAAGGGACAACCAGCCTTCTCCTGAGCTCTCACTGTTCTTGCTGCTCTCAGTGCTGTTGCTCAGATGTTTTTTAGCACGGAATCTCTGCTGGGCTCAGTACCATTTGTGTCTGTACTGCAAAGCTTTGTCCTGGGGAGCTCTGGACTGACATCACTGGGTTCACTTTTGATCCTCTTAATTGAGATCCCGTCATCCAGAGCCAAACCTGTCTGATCCCTTCACCGCTCCAGCTTCTTGGTTAACCTTCTCTCTCTGTTTTTCATCCTTTTATTTGTAGCTGCTGTAGTTCAGAAAGTGACTGTGCCTGGTGTGACGGGGCAGAAGCCGCGTGGATCTCACTTGCCCTTTTCATTCTGGATCTGCTAATGCTGAACGTTGGGTTGTTGATCCAGGCCATCTTCCTGAAGTGACAGGTACAGGGTTTAGAGAAGGGACTTGCTGCAATAATTATATCTAACTCCAGAGAACAGCCCTACTCAAGTGTAGTTGGCTTAAATAATTGAAATGAAAATGAGTCCCCGCAGTGACGGTGAGGCTGAAGTGAGTCACGGGCAGGCAGGTCTCTGGAGCTCACACTAAAGAAAGATGTATTTGTTGTGTCAACAGGTGGGACAATGGCAGGTGTGTGTGTGTGAGGGATTGAAGTTTATAGAAACTCAGAGCTGGATTATTGATTTTTTCCACTTGTGTGACTTTGGCAACTTGCCTGGGAGTTCTTGTGTGGAGCTTTCTGAGCTGCACCATTGACTTTATGTTGAAACGAAGTGGTGGATTGCCTCAGGTCACAGAATTGTTCTGCTGCTGCTCTGGACAGGGCCTCACACTCCCTGCTGTGATCCCAGAGGTAAAGGAGGCAGAGTTCTGAGCTGGGAGCCGTGGCTGAACCTCCCTCATCAAACCTCCCTCGAGCTCAGCTCTGCCTTGTCCCACACAAATCACTCTCCTGAGCTGAGGGCTGGAGGGAGGGACCTGGGCAGGGAGGAGCAGCTCCTTTTACACTCTGACTTCATTCCTCCAGCACCAAACCTACAAATGTGGCACTTTTGGTATAAAAAGCAGCTCTTGGAGGAACAGCTTTCAGCAGGGAATGGATTGAGTTTCATTTCAGCTGTTGTGTATGTGGTACTGTATGATTTAGTACAGGATCATCTCGTAAAACCTTGAATTGTCTGCTTAAAGTCCATTGTTGATGTCACCAACATATCCAGCAAAGCAGTCACAGCCCTGACAGTTGCACTGAAATTGTGTCTCTTGATCAGGCCTTATTCATTCCAATAAATTACTGGAAGTAGTATATCTCTTCAAGGATAATAAAGAGATCATTAAATCTGAGCACAATGGAACAGGCAGTTGTGTATTTCCAGACTTTAATCAGCAGTTTGACTTTTGAACGGGTGTTGTGTGGATCCAGCCTGTCTCCCAGGGAGGGAAAGCCCTGCCGAGTTCTTCCTTAGCTGGGAGTGTCGGATTTGCAGTGGGATGTGGCCAACCTGGGGCAGGTGAGTCAGCCTTTGACACCCTGGGCTGGGTGAAGCTGGGAGTAGAGGGCAGGTGACTCATGGGGGTGGCAGCCACGCTGTGCCATCCACACCCCCTTGGCTTTGGTCTGTGCTGGGCCTGGTTTGGGTAATGCCAAAAATGAGCATTGCAGGAAGGAGCATTGGCTCCCAAACCAGGACTGGGATCAGTGCTGGGAGTGCAGCTCCCTCGTGTCAGGGTTTGCTAAATGGAGGGGTGACTGAGCCTTCAGTGCAAGGTGTTTTAATCATCAAATAATTATCCACAGAATTCATACTGTGGCAGATTCTGTAAGAATAGTGGTTTTTCTCATTTGGGGTCAATCCCTGGAGAATTGTGTAGTGAGCACCTGCCAGAGCCAGTGGTGCAGGGCTTGACCTTTGGGCCACTAGCCAGGACGGGGGGTCAGGAATCATTTTTAGCTTCCCCCTCTGCTTGCCCAGCCAGACTGGGCTGTGTGTGGGGGGATGAACGGACCAGCAGGAGGGATGTGGGTCCGGAGTGTCCTTCCTCCCACACAAAGGCCGGACGCGGCTGCCCCTCGGTCCCCATCGCTCACGGAACCAACACGGCCTTTGTGTGTGGAATGGAGCCAGAGCTGCCTGTCCTGAGCAAGGGCTGGGGCTGCAGCAGGGACAGGGGCTGTGAGTCCTGAGCAGGGACAGGGGACAGGAGCAGGGGCTGTGAGTCCTGAGCAGGGACGGGATGGGAGCAGGGGCTGTGAGTCCTGAGCAGGGACAGGGGACGGGAGCAGGGGCTGTGGCACCACCAGCCATACCAGCACCTGACACAGCCCCTCTGGAGCCAGGTGTGCTGCTGCAGTAAGGGAGTAAGTGCAGTGAGCAGCAGGTGCTTAGATGGAAATGGAGAAGGACGTTGTCCAACAGGTACTGGAGTGCTCAGGTTGCCCTTTCCAGCTGCAGGAGGGGAGTGGGGCTGGTCTGTGCACATGAGCCATGTCTGCTGGTCTGGGCAGGGGTGGGTGGGTGATGCTCTGAATCCCCAGCATGGGAAGCTCTGGGTCCTTCTGTTTCACTTAAAAGAAAACACGGAAAACGGCTGTCTTGGGAAAGCAACTCGGGGGGGAAGGGAATTGTTGGTTCCTCCACAAAGGCTTTGTGTTCGGTGCAGGGGCAGAGCTGCAGCTTGTGTAAATTGTTGTGGCTGTGCTGCAGTGTGTGGAGCTCTGCTGCCGACGGCAGCTCGGGGATGGCCCCTGGAGAGAAGGGTCAGCCTGTGGGGCCGGGCTCTCAAAGCACGTGCATCACTTATCTGCTCAGCCACAGCTTCCTTTGGGACTTCTCCCCTCCCTTGGCCGGTGCCGGTGCCGTGTCCTGCTCCAGGTTGTCCCCAGCCTCACAGACCTCAACACCTCTCTGGTGCCCGGGCCCTGACCCAGCAGATGTGCTGGGAGAAGGGAATGTCCATGATGGGACAGCCTGGGCTCTGGGTGCTGCCTGGGGAGCTCCCAGAAGGGTGTTTGCCTGGGGGCAGTTTTTGTACTCCCTCTCTCAGGTTTATAAAGAATTGGCTACAAGTTTCAAATGAGACCGAAGCCGGCAGGATGTTGGTGAGAAACGCTGATCCTTTTTATGAATAACCCACACAGGCTTCCCCTTTCCAGGAGGGAGGAAGCTCCCATCAAAAATTGATAGTCTCTCTGTCAACTGGATTTTAATTCAGCAAGTGGATTTGACTACTGATGTGAAAAAATTGCCTTTGTCACCACACTGATATTTTTTTAATGAGACAGAAATGGTTTGGCACCTTTCCAGCTTATTAAAATCTTTGTGAGTCCACATGCACTGGCACAGTGGGACAAGGAGGGAAAATTACATTAAGTGCATGATTGGCAAAACAAAATCAAGCTCTTTTTTATTTATTTATTTTTAATCTGTTACAAGCCTGTGAATGAATCCTTCTATTATTTATGGGGGAGGATAAAGGGAGCCATCCCTGTGGCTGCAGGAGGCAGACTCTGCTTTCAGTTCAGCTCTTCTTTCCAGACGAGGAAAGTGGACACCTCATGTTACCAGGACAGAGATAGTGAAGGCAGTTGTGTGAAAATGGAGCAGTTCACGTGTTTTGTGGGAGAACAGGGCTTTACCCAGGAGGGAACTGTCTCCACGGGGACAGGGCTCTGTGGGTTCCCTGGGTTACCACAGGGTAAATCTCCACCCTCCCAAGGAGAGGAGACTGCTTGAGCCCTGCACCCCAGGAGTTAAGGCACCCCCGGGTCTCCATGCTGCCCTGGATCAGCTGACGGGGCTGCTCTCCAGTGACAAGGCTTTGCTGCATCCTCACCCACGGAGTGCAGCCTGCACAGAGCACCTCGTCCCAAGGTCGGCCGTGTTGCCAGTGGGGATTTGGCCCTTCTCCAGCTGCTGTTTCCTTCCTCCCTGCCCTCAGTCCAGTGTGGCAGCGTGGAGAGACTGCAGCAAATGTTAATTTAATTTCCTGCTCGGTGTCCTGTCTCGGCGATCTTTGCTGGGGGAGAAGGGGGAGGAGCTGGATCTGCTGACACACTGTCTAAAGCTGAGCAGCTCCTGGGACCCCCCTCCTGCCTCAGTGTGCCCATCAGTACCCCAGATCCCTGCATTTTTGGGTAAGCCAAAGCGATGCTGCAGGTTGAAATTCCCAGGATGAGCCAATGATGCCCAATTCTGCATCCTCTGAGCCCCACACTCCCACCTGCCCTGCCCTGAAGGTGAACATCTGCTCTTCAGGTTATAAAAGCTCCAGTTCCCCCTGTTGTAAGCCCTGGGTGGAACCAAACCTCACATGGGTTTGCTGTGCCAGAAACAGGGACTTGTCCTGGGCTGCAGTTGTGCAGGTTGAATTTCCCCCTGGATTGTGCCTGTGGGTGCAGAACACGGTGGCTTCCAAGGTGCTGGGAGGATGAGCAGCACGATGCCAAGGCAGATGGTGGGGCACGGGGCAACAGGGATCTTCCTCAACAAAGCAGGGGGTGGTGGCAGGATGCTCAGGGAGCCCCTGGGATGAGTCCCCTGAAAGCAGCCTGATGTGCATGGACACCTCACCCCATCCTCACAGGATTTCTACCTGCTGCTTAGAGAGGATTTGGGTTTATCCTCTCCAGCTGCACATCCCGCTATTAATGAGCACTCAGGGTATCATTTGAATTTAAATGACATCACAGATGCAGCTCTACTAATTGCTCATTTGCTTATCCAGAGTTAGTGGTAAATCAGTAAAGGAAACCTGAATCACAGAAAGCTCTTGTGCAGCTCATTAGGATGGGTCTAGGAAAGTGTGTTAACCCCTTCCATGGCAATGCCTCCCTGCTCCATGCATGGCTCCATTTCCATCCTGTTCCCCATCTTGCTGCAGTGATTAGCTGGGGAAGAGGTGCAGATCACCTAGAAATACTGGGATTCGTGGCTGGGACAGAAGTGAAGGACTCAAAAGGAAAATCTCAGCAGCATTGCTGCTCAGAGAGTTGCTCTGCAGAGCCTGGGTGGGTTTGGGCAGCCCCTGTACTGGGCTGGGCTGTGGGGCAGAGGGATGGCTCCAGTACTCATCTGTCCTGGTATTGTGTCTAAACTTTTGGCTCTAAATGGATCTTATCCCTACTTAGTAGGAGCCTGAAGAGAGTCTTAGAGTGATTGTTGCATAGAAACACCACTGGGGTAAAGCAGTGATAATTAAAATTGCAAAATTGAATACCTGGTGGTCTGAAAGACCAGAATTTCAGCCTGAGCAGGTAGAGCATGTGCTGCAGATAACTGGGAAGGTGGGCAGGTTTGAGAAATCTTTGGTCCTGCCCCACAGGATTGTTCTCCCCATCTGCAGGGCACAAGTGGCTTCACTGAGGACTGCAGCTGCTTTTTTAATGGGTGACTCAGGAGGTTTGGGTTCGGTTCCCTGTCCTGCTGTGGGCACTCCAGGGCTCTGGGATGTCATTGCCTTGGCACTGCTGTGCTGCCTCGGGCTGTGAGGTTTAGAGAAGGTGGGGGAGTTTCTGTGCCATGTTTAGAGGGCTGGAGCTCTGTACGTGCTGCTGCAATGCAAATAACTTTATCAAAGAGATTATTTCTAAATCCTGGTAGAACTGAGAAATCTTGGCTTCTTGTCCTGGTCATGTTTCCTTTTCTTTCCTCAGTCCTTTGAAAAAAATCTGGCTCCTTCCACTGTGACTCAGATAGGAGGAAATAAACCTCACATTCATCATGTCCCTGCTTGAGTCAGATCAGCATTTACGCCATTAGTCTGGAGCAGGTTGGCTCCAGGAGGGGTGTTCACTTCGTTCCTTGTGAGGGACGTAATTCATCTCAGCTGTGGACATTGCCCAAAGAACCACCTGGAAAGCTCCAGGGAGCTGGGATGTTTCCTTGGTGGTGCACAGCTTGGTGGGCACAAGGTCCCTTGGTGGAGGTGTGGGGCTGAGCTGGGAGGGCTCGTGTGTCTGCAGGAGTAATTCCACATTCCTGCTTGAGGATCATGCCTGGTGCTCCCTGAGCCCTCATCCATGGGCAGTGCTACCCTGCTCCCATGGCTTTGCCTGTGATTTACAGGCCCCTTTGCAGGGCTCCAATGATCCTGCTGTCCTGATGTGATAAAAAGACAGTTAAAAAGTCACATCAGTGTCTTGCTGCCTGCCAGGCCTTGAGGGGCAAATGCACCCAGGGAGGTAATTTGGGTCCCTCAGTCATTCTGAGAGCTACCTAATCTGCAGAGGGATTTAGTGGGCGCTTGTCTGATGTTGGAGGCTTAGTGCTGGGAGCAGCCAGAGCCTGGGGAAAACAGGGGAGAGGCGGCTGCCCAAACGGCACCACAGCACAAAGGGCTGCTGTGCCGCCGGCAGGAGGGTGTTCTCTCAGCACCACGTTCAGCTCTGAGGCTCAGGGCAGGAGAGCAGGAGGGCAGGGAGGTTTTCCTTACCTGGGGCTGGACATGAGTGACAGGGACTCATCGTCACCTGGGCCTCAAACGAGCTGTTTGCTTTGTTGTCTCCCTCCTCTTGCTGGTGTGAGGTAGCACCACACACCTTCCTCAGCTGCACAGGTTCAGGATCACTCAGGAGCAGAAAGTAGCCCCATACTCTCTTCGAGGGTTTCTGCCATGCCTGAAGCTTTGCTGTGGAGCCAAGAACATGAGCAGTGAGAAGAAAACAGAGTGGGTGGTATTTTTGAAGGTGACAGTCTTGCCATAAATTAGGATGGATTATGAGGTGCCTACACTGATAGAATCAGAATCGCGGAATGGTTTTGGTTGGAAGGGACCTTAAAGCTCACCTTGTTCCACCCCCTGCCGTGGGCAGGGACACCTTCCACCCGACCAGGTTGCTCAGAGCCCCATCCTTGGACAATTCCAGGGATGGGGCAGCCACTGCTCCTCTGGGCAACCTGTGCCAGGCCCTCACCACGCTCAGAGAGAAGAATCTTACCCTAATATTTGGATCAAGCCCAAGTGGGGATAAAGAGATTTGGGTGTTGGATTTGGGTTTTTGCTTTGCTTTTTTCTCTCTGATGTTTCCCTTCACCCCAGAGAGAATATACACCATCTCAGTGTCATTACTGTAATTGGACTGGTCCCCTGCAGATCCGTTTGGGGGATGGAAGCTGGGAGGGGGCTGCTGCTTCCCCTGCCTGTGCACACACAAAGGAACCCCAGGGCACCGAGGCTGCCAGGGCTGCCTTTGCACACCCACCTTCCCCGGGGGGGACAGAACCTGCAGACCATTAAAAATCCACATCAAACAGCGTCTCTTCCATCTGAGCTTCATGACAGAAGCCAGTCCATGGTATTGAAACCCAGCTGGGATCTAATGGACCGAGTTCATTAGGGGCTCCTGGCAACTTCCAGGCTTTTCAGATGATGGAAATTCAGCAGGAAACCTCGGTGGTGGCTTTGATTGCTGCACTTCAGGGTAGTGTGGCTGATTTAACCACTTCTTCGACCACAGCCAGCCAAACCTGGCATTGTTATTTTGGGACAAGCAGGTTGTGCAGTGGTTTTTTTCTTAGAGAAATCACTTTATCAGTCCAGCTGTTTGAATCACCTGGAGACAAACCTTAAAAGAAAACAGCCAATACCTTGATTTATTTACTTTCAGGCAACTTCTATACATAAAGGTGGGGAAATATAGATTTTAATGAGGCACAGGAAACTCCTTTTTATTCCTCGCACCCCCAAAGAACTTTTCAAACCAGATCTGCAATGGGTTTTTGATTTTTCTTGAAGGAACAACTTGTGCATGTGCATCTGCACAGTGCTGCTGTGGGGATGTGGCCAGGGAGGTTTCCCAGCACCCAGACTCACTCCCAGCTCCCTTCACAGCAGCTGAGGCTGCAGCTCTGCCTCTTGGTCCTTTCCAGGTCACTTTTCGCAAAAGGGGGAAGCCAAAATCTTTGTTTCCTGATGCTCACAGCAGAGAACAGGCCGATATCTGGATTTGGAAAATAGGGCAGTGAGAATCCCCGGCGAGGCGAGCAGAGCATGGCAACAGCCTCCTGCTGAAAGGGCAGAGTCAGGCATTCCATTCTCCTGTTGTCTGGGTGGTCCTGAGAGCCAACTTTCCTTTGCCCCTCCTTGGATATCTCCTCCAA
This sequence comes from Xenops minutus, assembly GCA_035221455.1. Taxonomy (NCBI): domain Eukaryota; kingdom Metazoa; phylum Chordata; class Aves; order Passeriformes; family Furnariidae; genus Xenops; species Xenops minutus. The sequence continues at coordinate 5,091,708 of JAWWEE010000058.1, forward strand.
ACACAGGGAGATGACAAGCAGTTTAACCTCCCCAGGGTTTCAGCTGCACTGAAGGAAGTGAGGTGAAAACTCTGCCTGTGCCAGTGTTCCCATGAACCTGCCCCCGCGGTGCCTCCGTGGAGGGGACCCAAGGCAGCAGGGAAACCTGCACACAATGCCTGCTTTGTCCACGTCCCTTCTCCTCGGGCGCCGTGAGATGCTGAGTCCAAACATTTAACCACAAAATGCATTAATTACCATCCAGCTCCCTGGGGTAAGGTCCATATGCCAGTAACCAGGGAAGGGGAAAAAAAAGCATGGAAAGTACATTGATTGTTAAATGACTCCGACTGCAATTACTGCCACTAAAAGTTCTTGATGAACATTTCCTAGAAACATTTAGTTCTCCAGCCTCTGTGCTTGGAGTGGTGTTAACTTGGACCGTGGAAAGGAGGAGTGACCCAGAAATTATGGGATGAGGTCAACTCCCCACATAATGCCATGGAGTGTATCCTCTGCCCCTGTAGTTCTGCCTCAGCCCACAGCAGAGAGCTGTTTTCCGTGGGATGTTTCACCCGTGGCCGGTGCTGCTCCAGTCCCACACGGCGTGTCCTCAGCTGCTCACTCCAGTCCTGAGCCTGCAGCTAATGCTGAAGTTTGGCATCCACCCCGGATGGGAACGAGCTATCCAGGGACAGCTGGAGGGGAATTACAGCAAACTGCAAACAGTCTGACAGCAGCAGAAGTCTGATTTCCCCCGCTCTGCCTGTAAATCTGGCAGGCTCACACGCTCCCAGCAGCTCCAAAACCAAACTCTGCTCAGCACATGGGAAAGAATAACAGAATGGACCAGCCAAGGTGGCAGGTGATGGATGGAGCCAAAATCTTGCTCAGTGCCTGGATGAGAGGAAGGAAACTGGGGCTCCTGGGGTTACTCTGTGAAAGGGGCAGCAGCTCAGCAGAAGATCTGGGACACGTGGTCTGGGCCTGTGGTTGCTGCCCTTCCACGGAAAGTCTCCAGGGGAGGACTTTGCAGCATCCCAGCCCAGGATCCCAAATTAGCACTGGAATGAGAATACTGGTATTTTTAAACCAGGGTGTGTCATTCCTGCCTTTCTTTTAATAGGTGTCTGTGGGCAGGTTCTTCTCATAGCTTCATCCACCATTGCTTTAAAGAACTCTGATGAACCCCGGGCTCAGGACAGGCTCTCACTTCCAGCTGCAGCCAGCACTGGATAGTTCGTGCCTTCCCAAACTTCCTCAGCACCTTTCTTCTCAAAGCACTTTCATTATGCTTAAAAACCCAGATGTTCATGCTGTGGTCCCACTGACCTGTGTGCTGAGCATCTCCAGTGCCTGAAAAAGTCCCCCTGGAAATAAAAGCCCATTTTTGAGTCCCCAGGGTAAATGTGGCAGTGAATTCCACCCGTGGAACAGCAAGGGCCAGGGCAGGAGAATGCCTGCTTTGATATCTTTAACATCTGATGCCTCCAGTTTCAAAAGCACTTGGAAAGTTTGAGATGGAAAATTGCTGCAGAAAGGCCAAAAGTGCTGGAGAAGTGAAACAATAATACGTTGTTTTGCTGCTCTGCCAAATGGAAATGAACCTCCTCAATGCAGCATAAAATAATATCGAGGGAGTGACCCACTGAGCACAGGTGGGGGGCCAGAATTGCTTTGTTCTGACTCCCTGGCTTGGTGCAAATTTAGCTTTGAATAAGTCACTTAACTTTCCTGACTCATTCCTCACCACTGTTAGGGCGGGTGATACTCATTTCCCTATGGATTGTTAGGAGGACTGGTGGTTTAGTCTGTAAAGCTTGGACAAATTAAGTCGAAGTATTATCAAAAGAAAGAAATAAATCTTTCAGAATAATATAAGCAGCAATTACTGAACTAGGAAAGAATCGAGAGCTTTCAGCCTTCAAAACTGTTCTGAGCATTGTTGGAGGTTTCATTTGAATGGGGACTGTGAGGGGTTTGGTAGGTGGCAGCTGGAAACCCAGCAAATGTCATCTAAAAGTAAAATAATTGAAAAGGTATTAAACAAGAGCCGAGGCTGGTGCAGCTGGGTATAAATGAAACAAGCTATTAGCTGCTCTGCAAGGTAACAGCATGGGAGCGCTTTTGTTAGAGGAGAAATGCAGTGGTGGAGAGGGAAAAACAGCCCTGGCAGCTCCTTTGTGGGGCTGGTGAAACATGAAAAGGCCCGGAGTGCCTCACAAACCTCAGATTTGTTGCTCTACACCCACCTTTACGGGCACTGTGGGAGAGCTGCTTCTTTGTGCTGAACCACTGCCTTTTGCCAAGGAGGTGGGTCTGTGCTTTGGGGAGGCTGGTAAAGGATTTAAGTTTTACAAAACCCTGTGATTTTCACACTTTGGTAGAGGAGGAGGGTGAAGCAGAGAGGAAGGCTCAGCCTTCAGCTGAGTGGGGAGTACCTGGCTCAGTGTTCCTTATCCTCGAAAAAGGACTGAGCTCCTGCTTTCCCCACCAGACACAGGATACAACTTTCCCTGCCACGTGCTGCAATGGCCTCACAATAAAAATCCCTTATTAAACCAGCTCCTGAATCCATTGGGGACATTTGGCTCAAATGGTGCAAATTTCTTACTCTGCCATGCAGAAAAGTGAATGGAAAGCCCAAGATTGATGGATGCTTGAATGTTTCTGTGGCACTTCCATTTAAGGGAATTTTTTTTCCCTCCCCTCCATCCCACCCACATTCCAAGGACAGTGGGGATATCCTTTGTGGTACAGCTGCAATGGGCAGTCATGGAGGGAGGCTGCTGGCACGGTCCTGCCGTGCTCCCACATCGCTTTGGTTACGGTGACACACCGGTTCCCACTCTGTCCCGCCCTGTGAATCAGCGAGATTCCTTGGACTCTGTAAAACAAACAGAAAGGAATATTCCACTGGCTCCCAGGGAGCTGACACTGTATAGGAGCTGCAGGGATGGGAAAGAGGGAATGAGGACTTTGGCACAGCGGTGGCTCAGCCCTACCAGCTCCAGAGAGGGGCCGACAGCAGTTTTTCCTGCTCCAGATGAATTCAAGGGCATTCAAAGATGGTATTTGCGTAAAGACATCTGGTTATGCAGAACTGAGGGCAGCAAAGCGCCCTGGAGAGGAGGTGGTTTTGTCATGAGCAGAGAATCCTGTGTTGGTAACCATTGCATGGGAGCCACGGGAGGCTGCAGGGAGGGATCTGGGTAGGAATGAGAATCCTGTGTTGGTAACCATTGCATGGGAGCCACTGGAGGCTGCAGGGAGGGATTTGGGTAGGAATGAGAATCCTGTGTTGGTAACCATTGCATGGGAGCCACTGGTGGCTGCAGGGAGGGATTTGGGTAGGAATGACAATCCTGTGTTGGTAACCATTGCATGGGAGCCACGGGAGGCTGCAGGGAGGGATCTGGGTAGGAATGACAATCCTGTGTTGGTAACCATTGCATGGGAGCCACTGGAGGCTGCAGGGAGGGATTTGGGTAGGAATGACAATCCTGTGTTGGTAACCATTGCATGGGAGCCACTGGAGGCTGCAGGGAGGGGTTTGGGTAGGAATGGCAGGGAGCTGGTGTTAGTGCAGAGGCACCGGAGGGGCAGGGGAGCCGTGGGGAGCCACTGCCAGCACAGACCATCACAAACCACCCGGGACCTGCCAAGGGAAGGGCCCGGAGCGAGGGGGGAAGAAAGGCCGCTCTGTTCCCGCGGCCAGGGAAAATGTGAGCCCAGGCCGAGCTATTTCAGTGGAAAGGCTGGAAAAAGCACAGTTTCGTTTCATTCCAGTCTTTCACTAAGCTCTCCAGGACGTTTTTCTATCCGGCTCCTCATGGCTGACCTCAATAGTGAGGGAAAAGCCAGGCTGGAGACTCTCCTACCTCTTGGCATGGGATTTTCCCCTGGGCCAGGAAAGCGGCTGTTCCTGCTGCTCTGTGTCCGTGAGGGGGGAGCTTCTGCAGTGCTGGACTTTATGGTTTTCCCTGGAGGGGGGGACACAGAGCCCGACCCCGGCCCGCCTGTCCCCTCAGCTCTGCCCCCTCATCTCTGTCCCCTCATCTCTGTCCCCTCAGCTCTGCCCCCTTTGCTGTCCCCTCATCTCTGTCCCCTCATCTCTGTCCCCTCAGCTCTGTCCCCTCAGCTCTGCCCCCTTTGCTGTCCCCTCAGCTCTGCCCCCTCAGCTCTGTCCCCTCAGTGATGTCCCCTCAGTGATGTCCCCTCAGCTCTGCCCCCTCAGTGATGTCCCCTCAGTGATGTCCCCTCGTCTCTGCCCCCTCAGCTCTATCTCCTCAGCTCTGTCCCCTCAGCTCTGTCCCCTTTGCTGTCCCCTCAGCTCTATCTCCTCATCTCTGCCCCCTCAGTGATGTCCCCTCAGCTCTGTCCCCTCAGGGAGGCCCCGCCCCCACGATGACCACACCCAATGTAACCCCGCCCCTTTATCATAACCACGCCCAT
>JAWWEE010000058.1:5096241-5136963 GCA_035221455.1 Xenops minutus
CCCGCGCGGCCCCGGCGGGCTCCGGGCGCGGGGCGGGGCCGGCTCAGTCGCGCGCAGGGCGGGCAGCGGAGCGGACGGCAGCGTGGTGCGGTCGGGCGGGGCGGCTGTCCCGGCTGTGGCAGCGGCGGGCCAGGCGGGCCAGGCGGGGCGGCGGCTGCAGGGGCGGCAGCAGCGGCGATGGCGCTGTCCGTGCCGGTCAACGGGCTGAAGGAGAGCGACAAGGAGCCCGTCATCGAGCTCTTCGTCAAGGTACGGGCAGGGCAGGAGAAGGGGCGGGGGGTCCCGAGGGGCGCCGAGCGCGCGCTCCGGCCGCTGGAGCCGCCCCTTCCCCGCCCGGGGCCCCTCCCGGCTCCTTGGGGCTCCTCCGCTCCCCTCACGGCTCCCTGGGGCTCTCCGAGTCCCTTCACGGCTCCTTGGGGCTCTCCGAGTCCCTTCACGGCTCCTTGGGGCTCTCCCGCTCCCCTCACGGCTCTCCCGCTCCCCTCACGGCTCCTTGGGGCTCTCCGAGTCCCCCCCTGCTCTTTGGGCCGCTCCCGGTCCCCTCACGGCTCTCCCGGTCCCCTCCGAGTCCCCTCACGACTCTTTGGGGCTCTCCCGCTCCCCTCCCGGCTCTCTGGGCCGCTCCCGGTCCCCTCCCGGTCCCCTCGTTGCTCTCCGGCCCCGAACACGCCGATGCCGCCGTGCACAGAGGGCGGTCCCGATCCCCCTCCCTGTCCCGATCCCCCTCCCTGCCCCGATCCCCCTCCCCGTCCCGGTGTGTCCCCTCGCAGGCCGGGGCCGCCCCCCGGGCCCACCGTGGCTGTGGCCGATGGGTCCCGGGCCCGGCCCGCCCCACAAAGCACTCCTGTGTCTTCTACTGCCCGTCCGAGCCAGCACAAGGAGCGTGTGTCGTGCTGCCCTTATCTGGCAGATACACCGTATGGGATCTCCACATGTTTTGCATTCATTTATTGCAGTATGATGCAATATTTTGCATCCTCCGGGGCTCTGGTGATGCGGCTTCTTGCTTTTACTTTGTATCAAAAGTGCGCGGAATAACTGGTGTTAATCTTCTCTTTCTGTGCTTAAACGCCCCTTAACGAAAGGCTCTGTAGAAAAGTATTTAAATTCTTCAGATGAAGTTTCTTTCTATTGCAGTGAGAAAATCGGAGATCTCTTCATCGGAGATCTCGGGAATTGCTTTGTATAAAAGCCACGATGCCAAACATGGAAATTTCCAGCAGACTAGGTAGAGCTTTGAAAATAAGTGATTCAATATAGGTTTTATTTCTTAAATGACACTTTAAAAATGTTGAATTTCCTCCCTTTCATAGTTTTTAATGGCATCAAGAGGCAGTAACGGGACCCAGGGAAAGCAGTGGAGGATTCTAGACCTGATTCTAGTCAGAAGATTTAGGCTCTTAGTGTAGAGGTTGGAATTTACAACTACATCAATTAAGTTACAGATTACTTTGAATTATTTATAGCAGTACTTCTTTAATATAACATGCCAATTTATCTTTCCTAAAGTTCGTTGGCTGATTTCTTCTTATTTTTAAACAACTTAGAGCAGTGATTGATGGCAGAAGGGTTTGGGGGCAGGGGAAATAACCTTTGTGGGTGTGTTTAAAGAGAACATTTCATGCATGAGGAGTGGCATGGAAGAAGCTGTAAAAATAGTTGAGAAAGATGTGCTCATTCTGATTAAATCAGAATTGGACCAATACAGATTGAGACTATATGAAATAGGATAATCAGTGAAATTTTTCTGTCCCTTTCTACTAAAATTTCTTTATTGGCATGGGTTTAAGGAGGCTGAGTTTGGGATTATCAGTGAGTTGTTTCTCCCCCAAGAAAACCTTTTCCCACTGTTTTATGGATGACTGCTGCACGCTGTGTGCTGTCTGCCTTTGGGATGAAGTTCAGGTTACAAAAAGAAGTTATTCTTGTCTGCCTTCATGATCTCCAGGTAAGGGTTATTTCCCTGTTAAATCCTTCAGAGGAAGAGCAACCCCCCAGCCCAGCAGACTAAAGTAGTTGTTTCCCTGGGCGGTGCTGCCTGTCCCACACTTTATTGAGGCTGTTAAGGATTATCAGGACAGTCTTTTTGTAAAGCCAGTGAAAGTCTTACATTTTCTGACTCATTTAGATGGTCACTTCAGAAAATGCAAGCAGAATGTGGTGATTGAATGAAACTAATAGTGTCTGTCTAGAGGAGCATTAGATTTTGCGTCACTTTTTTCTCCTTGTAAATGGGAAGCTCAGTGTCTGTTGCAGTTTTTCACTCGGTTGTGGCTGCAATGGAGAAAAAAAAATCTGAATTTCCTGAGTGTTTCTCACCGTAGCTGATCACTTCTCAAGCAGGATCTGGGATCTTGGTTCTCCCTGGGCACTGTTACTCAGCAAAGCTCTTCAGGTCGAGGTAGTGGAAAGGCCTCTTGACCAAAATCGAGCTCTCTGCCAAACGCCTGCGGCCCAAGGGCGGTAACTGTGTGACCTGAGCACAAAGGATTGTAGCAGCCAGACTAAGATGAAACAAAGGTACGGATTAAAGCTTGAGAAACAAACCTGTGAAGCAGGAGAAACGGTTTGGCTCTGTGCCCAAGACATTGGGTTTGAACCTCATTAAATTGTAATCAGTAACAAAATAGGATGGGCACAGCATGGGGAGGAGCACACACACGGTTGGGTTTCAGTTATGAATAACTATGCAGGGCTGTTTGTCACCAGCAAAGGGATTCTTTCCTCAAAAGACAATGTATCAGTCTGCTGTAACTGGTATTTTCATAGTCTGTGATAACTACGTGCAGAATTAGGGTACTTAGGTAGGAAAATATGTTAGAGTGCTGAAAGGGAGGTGATTGATCTGTTCCTTGGTCTCCCAGTGAGTAGTTGCAGCAGTTTGTCATTACAGAGCCGGTGGGCTGCCTGTGGTCTCTTTTAAACAGACTGTAAATATTTTTCAAGTCTTTTCTCCTGAGAGCTGATTAGGAGAAACTAGTGATGTATCTGATTTCATTTAGTTTCCCTGTATGTCTGCATGTTATATTCATGAGGGAGGCCCACTTCCATTGTCTACCAGGAATATTCTTCTGTGCCCTAGTGCCATTTCAGAGGAGTGAAGGCTGCATTGTAGTGACTGTGCTCGTGGAAACTTGAGCACTGTGAGCTGAGCACAGCTCGTGTAGGTCGCTTGTAATAATAGCTGCAGTTTAGTTGATGGTGTGTGGAATTTTATTGTAAATAAAAAGCGTGGTGGGCTGACTTGGTCAAGTAGAGCAGCTCATCTGTGGAAATCACGGGACAGAGTTACAAAACTACTTGTGCAGCTTCTTGAAGGGACTGTGCAGAGGAGATGGGGATGGAGCTGCTAAAGCCCAGCCCTTGGTGTTCTGGAGGGCAGGCAGGGATTGCATCCTCTTGTAATAGGGACGTGAAGACACACAGGGTCAACGAGTTCAGTGTTACAGGAAAAAACCAACAGGCTCAGCAAACAAGAAATTCACAGTCTGCAGGCATGAGGTGGGTTAGAGTACATGTAGGTAACTGTTGAGGAAGGTACTCTTCTCTCCACTGGGTAACATGTGTATACTTGCAAATTAATTAGACCTTGGAGTTCTGGCAGCTTTCAAATGTCATTGCGAAACTGGGCACCTGTTTTGAAAATCAGATAGTGTAAACTGTTTGTTTACCTGTGAATTGTACACTCAGTAGAAAAACCCAGTGATTTCACATTTCATAAATACCCCACTCTGAAACAGCCCCAGTGATTGCAACAGCAGCTTGTCTACATTTTTGTATATGTGAATTCAACAGGGATTTGGCAGGTGAACTGTTTGTCTTCGGGGCCCTGGGTGTGTTTTGTTCCGTTCCGAGGGGGAGCCGTGGCAGGAAGGGGGGGTGGAGCTGCAGCCCCAGCCCCGGCTGGCCGGGAGCTCAGCACAGCCTGATTTGCCTGCATTCAGGTCTGCCTTTGTCTCTCTGCTCCTTCCCTTACATCAGCTCTGATGTGTCATTCTGCAGGCCTATAGCTGCTGTATGTTGGTTTGTAAGAAACCATCCCATGAGCTTCTTTGTCATCATTTGTTTTCCCTTTTTTCCCCTACTCTACAATTTATAGGCACAGTGATACAAGGAAATAACAGGACTGGAGCCATGCAGCGTTGCTTCTCAGAGAGAGTCTTGGCAGGCTTGTTGCTTGATAATCTTATTAGATAAGTCTCCTCCTTACGTACCAGATGATCCTTTGGAGGGTTTGATGTAATAACCTCAGCACCTGAGAACCTCCTCAGCCTGCCTTTGATATGTATTTGGTATAGACAGCAAAATATCACGGGAGGCCCATTTCTTGTGGCAAACACTGGAGTGTTGTAAAGGAGCCCTTTATAAACTGAGGCATAACCATCTTGTTGTATCCTGTGTTCAGTGGTTATAAATCAGGCCTTTTCCTTCTTTGGCCAGCAAACTGTATTCCTTTAAATTCTGCTTGGGAAAGTTCTCACAGCCACAGACATCCTTGGCTTTTTGATTTGAATCTGATTGCTAATACAGAACCTGGTGCTCTTCGTACATGTTGTTAAAAGTACAGAGATGGTCTCATGTAAGTGTTATTTTTTTTGCTAAACCCTGGTAAGTGAGCTTAAAGCCTCCTAGCAGGGATTTCCAAAGGGGTTACACAGATGAGTTCAGTCAGAAATTGCTCCTGAGCACACTGCAGCAGTAATGGTTGTATTCCCTGGCACCCATCCTCCCCTTTCCAATGATGAACATCTAGACAGCTCTGACTGTCGAGAGAACTGGTGTTTTACTTTGCAGCTGAAACGGGTCTTTAACACTTGATGCACTTTTCCCCCTTTTCCCCTCAAAGGAGTCTGAAAACTGTCTGAGTTGCCAAATTCCAAGTGCTGGCCCTTGGCAGGCTGTGGATCATCCTGGGCTGTACAGTCCTGGGCAGTGGTGCTTGTGAGTCACTCGCTCCGTGGTTCACACAAGTGCTCTATGCCATAGATGCATTCTTGGAACACACTGCTATAAAAGACAAAACTGTCCTCAGTTTTCCCAGCTGGGATTTCTCAGGGTGGTTATTGAGGGCTTGAAGGGGAAGGAAAAGCCTGTGTGTCAGAGCACTTTCTGCAAGACAAACTTCAGGACGTGGATGCTGTGGAAAGTCAGGGGATCTGAGCCTTGTCCTGATGCTTTTGTGTGTCAGTGACTGGGTGTGTGTGGTGAGGAATTCACAAAGCAGGGGAGACCTTCCTGAACACCAGCTTTCTGGTGGAGGTACATGAAGAGAATGAGAATCCTCTTCAAGAGAGTCTTATCTGTGCATAAAGATAGTTGATTGTTGAGAAGTAACATGGAGGTACAAGGAACACTTACATAAACTGGGTTTCACTGGTGGGAAGTGGGTGGGAGGTCTGGTAATCTGGCAGTGGGCAGCACTGTGACAGCATTAGCATCCTAAGAAGTTAGTAATCATTACCCTCCCAGCCTGAAGTGACTCAGTGTCCCTGTCTGGTCCTTCCCTCGTTGTCCTGATCTCATCTTGGACGGAAAGAGCTCTTTATTTGAGGAGTGAGACTGTTGGTTGGCTGGAATAGGGTGAGCAGGGAAGGGGTTGGTTCCGTGGCTGCACTTGGGGATTTTTGAAGACTGAGTTGTCCCTTACAGAAATCTGTGTTTGGGAGAATCTAATTTGGGAATTCCTTGAACTTCTAGCTAAACAGTAAGCTATGTACTGTGGAAAGTGACTTTTGGACTCGAAGGGTTGATTTTTTAGAAGTGTTCATTAGCTAAACAGGACAAGGACAGCCCAGGACTGTTACTTTCTCACCAGTGTGAGCATGTTCAGATTCTCTTTAAATGAGACATTTATGGTGAAGTGACAAACATAAGGCCTACATGCTTTTATAAGAGTGCCTACAGCGATTCCAAGTTCTGGCTGGGCTGGACATACCACTTTAAAATCCACAAAAACTAGTTTTAAGACTGGATAACTGTACTTGTCAGTAATTGGATTTGTTGCCTTTTCTTGGTGGATGTTCTCTTATTCCCTATCACTGAGAATCAACTGAGTGGTGCAATTCTATAAAGCCTTAACTGGACAGTGTGGGATTAAAAAAGGTAGTTTTTGTTTGCCAGTGTAAACACTTAGTTTGTCTAAGACAACAAAATTTAATTAAGGGGGTGGTTGGTTGCAAATTGACAGTCCATGGAAAAATAATTTACATCTCTATTTGTCATCCATCTAATTTGATTTTTATCTTTAAAGTTCTTTGTAAATAACCCATAACAAACAGCTTACTGTCCTAATCAGGTTTGGGTTTTTCCTGCATGTTCTTCAGTGTGGAATAATATGGTTTAACTCTTAAAATAGGTGCTCACTTGTGGTATTAAGAGTTTATTTTAACAGCTACAACACCCAAACCCAAGCTGATTGTCTTCATAGGAGTTTAAATAGAGGTTTGACTCCAGGAGCTTTAAATCCTTTATTTAGAATATTTTGCCCTAGAAAAAGATAATTTTTTTTAAACTTGTTTTGAGTAGTTAAGAGTTTTTTAATTCAGATCAAATGCATTTGTGGCACAATCTGATTTTTAGGGCTATGTTTGTTTATGCTGAAGTGAAAACCAAGCTAAACCCTATTAATTACAAATGTCTTTGTGTGTGAGTTCTCTGTAGGTTCAAACTTATTCCTTGTATTGTTTGCCAGACAAAGGGCAAGGAACTTACACGAGGAAAGGAAATGACTTAGTTCTGAACACTGAATATCCATATTAGGTATAAACTAAATATAGGCGTGTAATCCAGGAGTGAAGTCATATCTGTGTATTTTCATGAGATCAGTCAGGGCTACTGGATCTGCTTCAGGCTTTTTTGGCTCTGGTGAAACATTACTATTTTGGCTGGAGTTTGCTGCTCTGTACTTTGGAGAGCTGCTTTTCTAAAATAAAGCAAATAGGTTTTTAGGTGGTTTTATCTAAAAATAAAGTCAAAGCAAAGCATAAGTGGATTTCTGTAGCCTTTCAGAAGGCTGTATTAGCTGCCCTGGTGAGCTGAGCTGTGCTGGAGCTTCAGGAGGTAAGGCAGTGGCCCAGAGGAGGGAGTGCTGCTCTGGAATGGCAGAACTGGGCCCCCCTCTCCCAGTCCCAGTTCTGGTCTTGGGTAATATTTTTCCTTCCAGAGCTTCTGAAGGTGCTGTTAGCAGGGGAACAGGGTCCAAACTGCAGTGAGTGCTGGGTGATCCTGGAGAATTGGGGCAGTTTCTTTGTTCTCGGTGTGTTCCTCTGAGGACATGGCTGTTTGCAGGCTGGTTTGGAGGCAGCTGTGGTTTGAGCTGTGTGCCTCGTTCTGCCAGCACTCTGAAGCTCCCAGGTGGCAGCTTTGGGGCTGACATTGGGCATGGAATTCCTCTGGGCTCTCCTGCTCCTGGTGGGCTTTGGTCCTAGTCACACTGGTGGCTGGAATGACCTGTGTGGGGCAGCTCTGGGTCGTTCCTCTCTGTTGCTCTGCCCTCCTTGTTGCTCCCCTTGGCTCTCTGAATTAGGTTATAAAATACCACAAACATAGTTCTTTGTTTTTCTGTCCTGCAGGAATGATGCACGTGCAGAGGTTAATTTGAAAAACTCCTCAATGCCAAAGACAGACATTTTATTTGGTCTTCTGAGCCCCAGTGATGATGTTTGCAGCTCTTTCCTGTAACTTTGATGCTTTGTTGTTTGATGGGGGAGATTTGGAAATGGGTCTCTTGGGCTGTAGCCAAAGCACACACTGTACTTCATTAACAAATTTAATAAGTCTGGGGGAAGACAATTGTTGTCATATAAAATGCCCATTTCAGGTTTATATGCTAGATAGCCAAAGGCCAGGCATTTATAAAATAACCCCTTAGTCCTGGATAGTTAATTGTCTGTCTCCAGTTTAGTGCTGGGATATTGCAAGAATGTGTCAAGCTGTTACACAGCACATTTTAGTCAGTGTAGCCCTGCTGATCATATGGAGATTTGTTCCAACATGATCTCTCTGTTAAAGGTCTTGCTGTTGAAGGGCCAGCAGAGATGCCAGGCTTCTGCCATTAGAGAATAATTTAATTTTCCTGGGCCAGGGCAGGAGGTGGCATGTTTGTGTCTGTTCACAATAATGCCAGGGTTTTGTATTCATATCATTAATTTCTTCACTGAAGAAAACGGTGCTTAGTATTTAATGCAGGTTTTGGTTCTGATTCTTTATCTGCTTCTCCCAAAGGATGAACACGGGATAATTTCTGTTCTCCAAAGAACTGGAAGTGCTTAATTAATTTCTGCTGAACTGTGAACTTACTTTAATACATCCTGGAGATCCCACAGCTATACCTAAAAGCTTTGCAGTGAGAACTGGGTAGCAGTGGACAAGATTTGCAGGGAAATGTGCAAGACCAGTCTGGTAATTGTTTTGTTAGGAACAGCATCACAGGGCTAAAAATACCATCATCCCAAAATGGTCAGCTGCTGTTCCAGTCAAATGTCGACACAGTGGTGGCTTATCAGAAAGGTAATAACTCAAGAGGCTGTTTGAGTGGGCTGGTAAACATTCCTGCCCTGCTGGAGTTGCCAGATCTCCAGTGAGTGCAGGAACTTCAGTTACATTTTTGAAGCTTTTTCAGTTTAAAGGAATTTCAGCTGCTGTGGAACATGGATTGAGTACAGATTGCACAGAGGTGATGGAGCTCATGAAGAGACAGGTAACTCAGGCTGGCTTTTCCCAAGGTGGGGTTGATGTCAATCAGCCTGTAGCAGATATGGACTAATTGTCTTGAGCTTTTTGTATTTTAGTGAATTCAGGTATGGACACTGTCCTTATGCCTTTTTTCCCCCATTTTCCCTGTGTTTTTCTTAAAGGACTGACTACTTGAGGCAGCAGTGATGGCTTAAGGTGTTTCATAGAACTGGGCCTGGGAGTGTGTAGTGGTTGTGATTTGGTCTGTCTTGGTACAGTGTTACCAAGCCTTTTAAAAATGTCCTTTTACAAGTCAAATAAAGCAGTTACACTGATCAATGCAGTTCATGTGAAGAAAGACTGAGAGATACAGGTGCTGAAAGCTGAATTTGGAGGTGAGGTCAGCTGTGCAGTTTGGAAATGAATGGACACTTTCCTGAAAGACATTTTCATATTTTTAGATGGCACATAATGCGGGATTTGCTAAGTTTGTCACATTTTTGATGAAAAAAGTTCCCTTTTTTAATAAAGGTATTGGGGAAACACAGTAGAGTTCTGTTCTAATGGCAGTGGGAAAACAAGATCACACAGCACAGAAACCTCTGCCTGTGTGGCTCCTCTTGGGCGAGGGGTGTGCAGTGGGTGCTTTCCAGGCCTTTTTCATTCACCTTCCATGTGCATGTGCTGATAACAGCTCTCACTGGCTAATTATTAAAGCAAGAGGATGTTTGTACCACGTTCATGAAATGTTTATTGCTGGAACACTTGTTGGTGTGTCTGTTGGGAGAAGAACAAACGTGCTGGGAGGAGTTGTGAAGGTTTCTGCTGGGTTTGTGCTGGCCTGGCTGTCCTGTTGAGGTGTTTGGATAGTACAGACCCTGAGATTGGGTTTACTTCCATTACTTTATGCTTATAATACCTTTCTTGAAATTTTCCATTTTACCATGGTTTTTCAGTACTCTGTTTCACCCTTGCCAGGACAGCTGAATTTGAAAGGACAGTCCCATGTAGCAGCACGTGTCAAGTACCTGTACACAACCTTTCCACGTTTCCCCATTGAAATAAACAGTCCTTGCTCCCTGTCAGTGCTGTGAAGACAAGGAAAGCGAGTGGTTTCAGTTCTTGTCTGTCACCACAGTGCCTGCTGCTGTTCCTGGCTCTGGGTTTCCAGGACCAGTAATGAAATGTTTGAGCTGTGTTAAACATGAAGGTCCTTCTGATACGCTGAATCTTTTTCAGGGTGTGGTGTTGGGTTTTTCTCCCTTGTTCTGACTTTCCTGGTTTTGTTTATCGTGGCAGGAAACCTCTTTAAGCTGTCAGCAATATCAGCCTCCTTTGTTATAATGTGCCACTCTGGTGTGCTGAAATGTCCTGTTCATGTTGGCTGTGCCTGGTGGCACAAGGACCCCTCCCAGAAGGACAGGCTTTGCCATGGAGTTTGGGGCAGCAGCTGTGCCCTGTCCTGGGGAGGCAGGAGGGAAGGTGAGCTGACAGGAGGGAGTGTTGGCTTCTCATCCTCGGGTTAAAGCTGGTTGGGCTGGATTTAGTTGGCATCACGTTTGGGGCCTGACTCTCGCTTGCTCCCTGACCTGTTCCTGCTGCAGAAACACAAACCAGGTCCCTCCCCAAACCACAGACCTGCAGGAGGGGGCTTGGCCACTGTTGGGACAGCACTGGCACAGTCCTTCCATGGCTGTCAGTCCTTGCATCTTATCTGGAAGCCCTCAGGAAGCAGCTCCTGTTTGTTCAGCTCGGCAGGACAAAGGGCCGAGCTGAGGCTGCCAGGGTTTGGGCTGAGACTGCCAGACCCTTCTCAGTATTTCATGTGTGGAGCATCAAACCACTCCTTGCTCTATTCTCTATTCCTTTATCTCAGCAGCTTTGAATTGCTGCAGGTTTTTCACTTGAATCACTTGGTTAGTTTACCTGAAACCATTTCCTCTCAAAACAGTAATCCTTATTATTAATTACTCAATTTTTGAATGAGCATTAAACATGCAAGACTGATTGTTATCTGCTGGTTTGAGGCAATGGGTTTGCATCACTCTGGTTTGCTCATGTAGTTTTCTCAGCAGGTTTTATTTTTATTATTGTTAAAACAGATATATTTCAAGGTTTTCAAGTTCAAAATTTGAATTTACCCTCTCATTAATTTTCTTTTTCCCCAAACTGGTCATTAGTTGGAACATTATTCCTCTGAATTTTGCAGAGGGCAGATTTCTTACTCAAGGAAGTGAAGCTTCCTTGGTGGTGTAATCAAATGCTGTGGTAGTTGTCTTGAGTGAACAGTATTCTGTGAGATACTTCTAAAGTGCTTTTGTCCCCTCTTCATCCAAACTTTATTTTTTACCACTTCTGCTATGTCAGTTCTGGGAGAGATTCCCTTGATAGTTTTGGATCAATTAGGAAATGGTCTAGTGTTCTGCCCTTTTATTTTTGTAGGCAGAGACTGGACTGTGTTACATTGCTCACAGCTGCACTTGGACTTTACTGTTGTTTCTGCATTATTTGATCCAGTTTGGGAAACTGGTAGTGGGTGCCGTTTTCCTTGGTGCTCTTTGAAACAATTTTGCAGGCCTTGGTTTGCTCTCCAGGTCTCAGATCTGTACTGCATAATAAGGGCTTTGTGTCCCCTTACGTGTTTCTTTGCTCATCTGTTTTTCCTGTTAGTTTTCATTAAACTGCAGCACCACCTTGGTAAAGTAAATCTGTGCAGGTTCTTGTTAGGAGGAAGGTTAATTTTTGGGCAGCTGCAAAGGCAAACATTTCACAGTTTAAATGTGGTAGGTTTTTTTGTTCCCTTGGCTTGTTTAGCCACTTAAACAGATGTATTTTTACTTGTACTCTCTGGGGTTTTGTTTTTTTGTTTTTTGAAAAGCAATCTCATTTGAATGAAATCACTGCTTCAGGGGAACAGAAAGGGAGGAGGTGGCTTCTGCATGGTCTGGATCAGCTCAGCTCAGACTTCCAGACAGTGGAATAAGTAGATTTTGTCTGGTTTTTTCCCTTTCCAAGTAGCTGGCACTCTTGCATGGGCTGAGCTGCCTGGCATTGGGAGTTGCCAGTATTTTTACTGTGGCTGTGACAAACCAGGGTGAATCTCAGTGAGCAGACTGGTTTGGTTTAGTGCTGTGTAACTCTCATTCTTATTGGAACTTTCTTATTTAAGTTCATTTGAAAAGCAGCTTGGTTTGTCTTTCATAGAACCCTGCAGGGTGAGTGCCATGGTATGTTTTCACTCAGCTCTTGCTGTGCCACATCTTACAATTAATAAGGTCAGTTTTGCCACCTTTTCAGAAGGTTTTTTATTCCAGTTTGTAGAGGGTAACACACAGGTGAAAAATACGATGTTTGCTTGCTGTGGGAGGGCTGGCACTTTCTTCTGTCTGGTCCTAATCCCTACTAGTGAAAACCTGGCAGACAAACATAGATATATGATGAAGTTTTTGAGTATTTGTCCTTCAGTGAGCAGTGGCAGAAATGAAAATTACTTAGCATTATTTAGTAATAAAGATTTTTAGACTGGTTTGAGAAAGAATTTGAAATAAAACCTCAAAGCTGCTCAGTCTAGGATGAGCATAATCTTGTTGTGTTGCCAATAACCTAGGCTGATGTTAGTGTAAAGAAGTCAACATTTAATATTTGCTTTCCTCTGGTGGTGATGAGGATTAGACACTGAAGAGATCCTGGAATATTATGGCCTGAATTAAATGACAAGGCAATGACAAGTTTCTTGCTTCTGGTAATGGGCTCTAGCACAATTGCTATCATTAACCCCCCTGCACGACAAGCTGTGTAGAGTTCCAGAATCTTCTTGCAGCATGTAAAGGTTTGGAGTCTCCTGGCAGCACAGCTCTGTGCTAGGGTAGAAGATCAGTGAGAAGGGAGTGTTGCAGAAAGGTCCCCCCAAGTGGAGACCCTGGGAAGGAGGCCCTGGGTGAGTGAGGGCAGAGCACACGGGGCAGGGACGGAGCATCAAAGACAGGGAGGTGGAAAAGGGGCCTCTCAGGCAAACACACACAGAGCAGGATTCCTGGGCTCCAGAGCACTGGAGCCAAACGTTTCTTGGCATTCTGAGTGCATTCCTTTTCCACTATGTGCTCAGAATAACTTGGGACTTTTTGGAGCAGAAGTGGGACAAACGTTTGACTGGAGACAGAAGAGTCTGTGCTGGGCTCTGCTGTTCAGCTGCAGCTCTGACAGTGCATTGGGTTTTGTTGGTAGCACTGGAGGTTATTGGGCTGTCATCCTTTTTCTCTGACTCAAATAATCCAGAAAGCCTGTCTTGCTTAAACAAAAGCAGATGCTTTTCATTGTTTGTAAATTTTGAAGTTAAACTTACGTTGGGAGAGAAGGAAGGTTTTGGGACAAGTTGGCTCTGCAGCATAAATGCATTTGACCTTTTTTGGTGCTCACTGGCCACTTTGAGCGAGGAGGATGGACCTTAACAGGAGCTGCAGTTCAGTGCTGTGCCTGAATTTCTGAACACTTTCTTGTTCAGTTCTGTGCTTTTAAAGTAGCTTTGCTTTGGGTTCAGTAAAGCTCAGTGGGGTGGGGACATCCAGCCTGTGCTGGTACTGAGTGCAACTCAGGGCTTTGCTTTGAGTAGCGTGGTTGGAGTTGCCATAAAACCTGAAGATTGAGATAATTGCTGAATCAAAGAATTGTTTCTGCTTCAAAATGTGAATTAGCCTGGGCAGTACAAAATGTACAAAATTTTCCTTAGATGGGAAGAAGTGTTGTCTTTTTCAGTCCTTTTCGAAGGTAGATAAGATCTTACACATGGCAAAACAAAACAAAAAGAAGAATATAAATCTTTGATTTACCTGTGGGAAATGTGTGTGCAGTGTAAACACAGTTTGTAACTCTGGTGGGCATTGCTGAAATGCACCCTGCTCTCTGCAGGGCCAGCAGTGTGGTTAAATATTACCACCTCCAGAACACAGCTGGGAGGCACAGAGCAGAGAGAAGGCATGTCCTGAAGTGTCTGGGGAGGTGAATCCACGGAGCTGGACTCCTTTCAACAGCTGCATGCACTGAGCTTGTGCAGGGCAGGGAGCCCAGAGTAACCAAATTAACTGTTTTCTCCTTTTTGTGATGCTTTTAGAATTTTGGCTCCTGAATATGAGGAGTCTCGTGTCAGCTTTTAAGACAGTCCTTAATCTGCTAAACATTTTATACTTTGCTTTCTAAAGATAAAGAAGGGAATTTATGGCAGAAAGACAACTTCCTTTTTCTTTCAAGTCTTCATTAATGGCACTGATAAAGGTTTGAAGAAAAACAGCTCTATATATTCTCTCCACCAAAGTATTGGGAAGGACAGTCAGAGCTGACAGAAGGGACACTTGCAGAAATGAGTCCAGAAGCTGCAGGAACATAAAGGAGTTTGAATCCTTGTGTCTTGGTATTTACTGACACTTATTAAAGAAGACTCAGCCCTATCTGCAAAGGCTCCATGACTTAAAAGTTATCTGAATTTAAGATAGTTTCACTGAAAAACTTATTATTGTCCTGGTCTTTGAAAATCCAATTGCTGCTCTGAACTTGCAAAGTCTTTCTTCATTCTCCCCACTGTAAGGATGAAAGAATTGACCAGGTTTTGAGAGTTGTACTGATTAAAATTACTCTTGGAAGGACTCTAATAATAATAAACAAAATCCATTGAAACTCATCTGATACAAAGTGCATGTCAAGATCTGACGTATGTGGCTGCTTTAAGTACTGAAGCAGTTTTCTCTTCAGAGAATTGGACTCTATAACAAGATTCAAGGTTTCCAGTGCCTAATTCTTGCCCATTGAAAACTAAAATTTTCCGACTCAGCAATGCATGCTTCATTGTCAGAGCAATCATGAGATCCATGCCATCACTTGGTGCCCTGAGGGGCTCCTGCTGCTGTCTAATGGACCTTTGTTGTGGCAGGACAAAGGCTGCTTGAGAAATTGTCTATAAAAAATGGCTTTGGAATATTAGTTAATTGTCAGTGAAGTCTCTATGTACTGACAGTTATGTCTTTGCTCCCAACACCTGCAGCACAATAAAGGTTCTCAGTCCCTGGAGCACTGCACAGGGACACAGCAGTAACTGCAGGGACTGAGCTGTGCCTTGGAGAAGGAGGAGTTAAAAATAACAAAGAGCAAAGAACAATCCTGATGTGGGAAAGTGCCAGCAAAAGGTGTGGCTGCTCAGAGGAAGATGTTGAGCTGCCAAAGGCAGCTGGCTCATCCTCAGTGTGAAAGAGCTTTGCTGACTGGAATAGTGTCTGGGTGCCTTTCCTGAGAGGCTCTCAGAGGACGTGCCAGGTAAGGGGGTTACTTGGCTTCATCAATGTGCAATTTCAGCTGCTGCTTGGTCTGCCTTTAACTGAAGATCCTTCAGTGAGGGTGAGCACGTGGAGATGGCACGGCCCTGCCTCCTAACGAGTTCTGTGTTCTCTTCTGCAGGCTGGCAGTGATGGGGAGAGCATAGGAAACTGCCCCTTTTCCCAGAGGCTCTTCATGATTCTTTGGCTGAAGGGAGTGGTGTTCAGTGTCACAACAGTCGACCTGAAGAGGTAAGAAATACCTGATTTATTGGACAAGTGAGAGTTCAGTGCACTTGGTGTAACAAAGGTTTGTCTGGGCCTTCTAAACTTGCAGGGCTGAGTCTCTGAAACTAAGAAGAAAATCTGTCCTCATAAATACTGAGGAAACCTTGCTGTAAGTGGTGCATTTGTTGGTTATTTAGAAGTGTCTGTAAACAAAAAGAATGGGTCTGATAAATTCTCTTGAATTTATTCTGTGATGCTCCTGGAAAACTTAACAGCTGACATGAATATTATAACTTATGTGTTATAACTGAATATGGAATCTTACTTTACTATCTTCACATAAAGATCCCACAAGTGAAAACTGCTGGGTGGGTATTTTAAATCAACCAGTCTTTGGTCAGATCTCCAGTGATTATTGGATAACTGTCACAAACAATGTGCACCCTACTCCCTTCCTTCAGGACTTTCAGATAAGTTTTCTTATTTTGCAGTAATAATGAAAACAGCATGAAAATATCTGTTCTGGAGGTGAAATGGGTAGGAATAAAATATAGACTGTTCTGCCTTTGTATGGTGTCAGCCTGATTTGTCATGATGCCATGTGTCCCTAAGCAGTAGCTTCTCTGTTTCCAAAGTGAATACTTCAGTGGCTAAGAAAGGGGAGAAGTGAATCCAGGAGCCTTCATTTCCTAAGGCTGGGCATTCTTGTTTTAAAAGTGGCAATGCTAAATTCAGCAGAGGCCTTGTATTTGCTGGAGCTGTGAAGTCCTGTTTCCCCAGGCCTGGTGGGATGCAGGGCTGGTCACTGAGGGCAGAGCCAGGGGGAGCTGCCAGTGCTTCCAAAGCTGCCTCAGGAGCAGAGCCAAGGGGGACACTCACTGCTCTCCTCTGAATGCAGCATACAAGGAAGAAATCACCCTGCTAGGCTTAAGCTCGTGTGATTTTTTTGAAGGAGGTGGTTTGTTTGGATTTTTAAAATCCCTGAAGTTGCTGCTTCAGTGCTGGCAGGGAGTGTTAAAGACTTCCATGTGTGGTGGGGCTGAGGCAGGAGGAGAAAGCAGCTTTTGTCAACTGTGTGTGCATTTGTAGCAGCTCAAAGACCTTTTCTGGCCAATGTGGGATTTCACTGCAAATATTGTTGCTGCCAGCACCATAAACCAAATGGATCACATCTTCCATTTAGCCCTGCCTGTGGTTTGGAGAGACCTCAGGGGCAGAGCTTGTGCTTGTGAACTCTTGGTAATGTTGGACTTCCTTTACATTTAATGATGGTGTTATTTAACTTACTGCAGTCACTGGGGTGGGGAGAGGTTGAGAAGAAGGTGCAAAGATATATTTTAGACTTTGAAAGCATTTTTACTGCTGAACCAGTCAGAGATACCATTAAAATGCCAAATATGCCTGATGAATTGGCTTTATTTGTTTCCCTTTGGCAACTTTGAGTTAATTGGATGGGGGAATGGGATGCAAGAATAACTTTTAGCATATAAATTGGTTGCAGATGTTTAAAGTTGACCTTCCTTACACAAGGAAGGCTTTCTTTCAGGTTTGGGTTTGGGTGGTGGTTTTTTTTTTAATATTGAGGAGGGGAAAACACAAAGTAAGTGCAGAATTAGAAGAACTGCAGAGGAATAGATCAAGTAAACTATCTTTTTGTTGTGCACTGAAGGGATTTTCTAGTAAGGGAAACAAAGGACCACTGAAACCAATTCGGATTTCAATAGATGTTGATAAAACCTAATTCCTTTTAGACTTTAATTAAAGGTTCATAAATACAACTTTAACATTCTGGATTGACCAATACCCAGTTGTAGAGTAGTAGAATGTCAGATCCAGCTAACTGCTCAATAGGAAATGTTTTATACCAGATGGGATTGTTTTCCCTTGTTATCATTAGCAGAATGATAATAGATGTTAGATGTTGCCTCAACACTTCTAATATTGTCACAAGAAACTGCTTGTACAAGCACATTATTCAAGCCAATTATCTTCTCTGCTTTTTGTTCCCACTAAAGACACTTGTTGAAGAGCACAGTAGTAATTGTTTTAAGCATCTGAATTTATTTTCTTAGCCAAAAAAAGAAAAAGGCTTTACTTGCAAACTGTGTCTCTGCCTCCTGACGTCATTTCTGCCCAACAGCAAGGCCAGCTCTGTCTGTTTGTGAGGCTTAAAAGGTCATGATTGGGTACAAAAGTTCACCAGCGAGGAACTTGGGACACAGGAAAAACTGAGCCTGGTTTGACTGACTCTGTGGTGGGTATTTTTCCCCTCCATAATTGCACTGGGCATCACACTGTGCTAACAAAAGAACATTTTGCAGTTCTCAGTTCTACTCTTAGCACACAAAAACATGCACATGGGCAAACGATGTTGGACATCCCACCCTGTCCAAGGAACTGAGCATTTCTTGCCTCTGTTTGGGCAGACAGAGGCTTTATTCTTTCCCTTCTCAGCAGCAGCATTTCAGTGCTCAGAGCTCTGACTTGTTCTGGTGGCCAGAGCAGCACATAAACCATTTGTGGGGCTTATAACAACATCCCAGGCCAGCTTGCCTTCAGCTGAGACTTGAAATCCTATTCTAAACATCCCAGTTGTGTGGTTTTACAGCAATGTTGACAGAAAAAGTTTAAATAATGACGTTAGTAAATACTAAAAGGTGCCTCCAGCCTGAGCAGTGTGAAATACTGCTGTGGAACTGGGGACAGGGGGGTTATTGCTGATTCCTCCCCTCCTTCAGACACTCATTGCAGTACATGTGCCATTTATAAATCACTGCAGCACATCCTGCATTTGGGGGCTGGATTTTGTCTGATCTACAAGAAATGCTTTGCATGCTAATTGTTATTCTGGTTTGTGGCAAAGCCATGAAATGTTTATACCTTAACTCTGGTGTTAAAGAACCTGCCTACTTAATTGGGTAGTGACAGCCAGAGACTTAATTAAGTGGCCCTGCCTCCAAAAGCCCTGCTGGAGTTTGGGGCAGGTACAAGCTATCATGGAATCGTTTGAAGTGGTTATTCAAGGGGTTTTTTTCTTTTTTTTTCCTTTTTGAGCTCTCCAGTTTTATCTCTGAAGTAAGACTTCACTGTAATATTTTAATTGCCTTCTTGTTTGACTGTTAAGGGAATTTGTACTCTCAGCCTTTTAAGGATGTTCTTATGCACTTGTGCTCTAAAGGCTGTGGCTCCTCTGTGGTAAACCAGGATTTTTTTTCTATAGTCTCCTGGCAAGAGAAGCAAACTGGAAGTTAAACCCTGTGTGGTGTTTGGGCCTTGGCTGTGGGATGTTAATCTCTGCTTTCTTTCTCTTGAAAGGTACAGGTGGTCTGGCTGGATTAATAAAATGCTCTGGGGTCCTTGAGATGCACTCTGATTCTTTGGAAAACTTCTTTGGTTAGTTCATTAGACCAGTCTGTTTGTGAACTAAAGTCTTTCCTTTGATAGTAGTGCTGCAAATCCGGTGGTCTTGCCTGTGTTTGTTTTTAAAATAACATTCCTTTTGAGGAATTTTATCTCTCCAACATGAGAAATTGGAAGCAAGCCACCAGGACTTCCTGTAATTGTTGGGAGTTACAAAGCTGTATTTAAATGAAGTGTTAAGCTACTTGGAGCATTAACCAATGACAGACTTCAAATCCTAAAAGTGAGAGAGTGATGGCAACTGTTAGTGAGAAATAACTTCTTTGAAGGTTAAAAAAAAAAAAGTTAAATTCTTGTATTAAGACGACTTCTGTCTCCTGGCTTAAAGCAGCAGGTATGACAATCAGTTTTGTCATTCAGTCCTACCTGTAGTGCCAAGTGAGTACACTCTGGCACTAGAACAGGAGCAGCAGTGGGCAGGACATGAAATTCTGGCAGGGGTTCTTCATTTTGTGAGAAATGGAAACCAGCATTTCTGTGGGATGCACTTGTAAACTGTGCTTAGTTTGCTGAGTCCCAGTGCTCCCCCTGCAAACCCTGCTTTCTGCTGCTGCCCTGCATGGCTGCCTGTGTGGATTTACTGCTCTGGTTTGCCTGTCCAGTGCAGACAGGAGGATTTCCTGAACTGCAGGTCCAGTGTCCAGTACAGGCAGTTCTGGGGCTGGCTCAGCAACGTGGCCACGTCATGCGAGGCCCAAACCCAGTCCAAGGGTTATGGTCCAGTTTGGATTAGTTCAGACAGTCCCAAAGGGGCAGCTTTCTCCTGGCAGCCTTTCTGCTGGGGCAGTGGTGTTTGCTGTTCCTGCTGCAGCAGGAGGGGGGTCAGGCTGCTCTGCCCAGCCTGCCAGACACAGCACTGCAGGCGTGGCTCGGGGGGGCTCTGGGCTGTCAGTGACAGTGGGAGGGCAGGGACTGGGAACTGCAGCCTGTCCTCCAAACCATGGACAGCACCTTGGGGGAGTCCAGCGGTGCCCTCGGAGCTCTTGGCCTGGGCTGGAGTCAGCACCTCCATCAGGGCAGCGTTAAGAGCTGCTGCTGCTGCTGCAGGAGTGCCAAGAGTTCTTCACTGACTCCTCTGTGCACTGTGGGACTAACTAATGCCCGGGTCACTGCCTGGGGAAGTGACTGCAGCTCTTCACACGGTGCTTTGGGGTCTGTAGCTCGTGGGGCATCCACAGCCCCTTGGCTGCAGCCCTGGGTCTCAGTCTGCTGGCAAGGCAGTTGTGAGAGCTGTAGGTGGAGTGTGAGTTGGGCACTCTGGGGGGAGAGAGGAGGGGGGTGTGCCCACCTGGCACACAGGCTGTAAAGAAGTGCCTCTGGTGCTGTTCCTTGCACTGCAGCATCACGGCACAACCAGAGGAGGCAGAGCCAATTGCTTATAGAATAGAGTGGCTTATCTTGATGGGGATTATTGAGAAGGAGCTGGAGAGAACAGCGAGAGGTGTTGCCAAAACTGACTTAAGAGTTAGAAATGTCTGTGTATTTCAGCTTCATGCTGTTTCTCTTGTGTCTACGGGTACTAATGTTGAGAATTCCTCTCCCAGGTGTGCTGCTCTTATTTGTAAATAGTTTTTTCACTGGATGAAAACTTCAAGCATAATTTTAAACATGATGTTTAAGCATCTGTCAGCTTGTCTAGAACAAGATTCCCATGGCACATAATAAATGGTTCACACACACTGCTGTGTCTCAGAGTTCTTGTTTCCAGAGCAGGTCTGTGTGAAGGGGGAGGATTATCACTGAGCACAGATTATGCTATATATAAACTGTTCTGCAGAGCTTGGGAAAGACTGTGTTTGTGTGGGGTGTGTGTATATATGTATTGCTAGTCAACATGGTATCGATTTGAGAATAAACATAGCCAGAGGTAGGAGGAAGCAGTTGGTTTTTAAGTATTTTAAGTTGTTATGAAGTATATTCAAAATGCCAATCAAGTTGTAAACTCACTTTTTTCAAAGAAAACTGGTGATATCTCTTTTGAAGTGTAAGGGTGTGAAAAGCTCAGGCAGTGCTTTGGTGGTTGTAGCAGTGCAATGGGTATCCCCTGCTTACTCTTGCATTGGTTTATATTCCACCCTAGAAAACCAGCAGACCTTCAAAATCTGGCCCCAGGCACTCACCCACCCTTCATCACATTCAATGGGGAAGTGAGAACAGATGTGAATAAGATTGAAGAGTTCCTGGAAGATGTTTTGGCTCCACCCAAGTAAGTGTTAAAATGATAACTTGTCCCCTTAGACAGACACTGTTCCCACAGGGGTGTTCTGCACTCACCATGATGTTCTTCAGCATCACTAAACTGAAGGCATGGAAGGCAGTTTGGAGTTGTTGCTTGTTGTACCTTCGCCTCCCCAGCTCCCTCATCTTCATATTAAAAAATGTTTTCTCTTAAAGAGTTTTTCAAAATTATCCTTTAGTCCTACCATTCTTTCTGCAGTTTCAAACTAAGTGACTTCCTTTTGGTGCTGGGCACAGGCTGTTCTGATGATGTGTCCAAATAATGCAAATGAAGATGAGTCTGCTGTACAAAACTGAGTCCTGCCTTGTAACAAACTGCAGTGGAGATCTGCTGGACTGTGTTCAAGCTTTCTCTAAACTCTTGGCTTTCTTCTCCTCAGCTGGCAGGCAAAGGCAAAATCCAGACACTGCCTTTAACAGACTGAACTGTTTTGTCTTTTTAGAGACTTCACTTTTTTGTTGAAAGCTTTGGAGGCCACAATATTCTGAAACAGCTGATACTAATTTAAATGGAAAAAGGACTCTCCTGATTTCTTTCTTTTTGTACAGGGAATAGACAAGTGTATTTAATTAGTTATCTGCTTGATCCCTACATAATGTATAATATTTTTAAAAAGGGCCATTTTGTACTAGTTAATATAAATGATGAGCATCATTGTGCTCAGTGTGCTGTAGATCTACTCCTTTCTGCTTTCCAGGTACCTAAAACTTTCACCAAAGCATCCAGAATCTAACACTGCTGGGATGGATATATTTGCCAAATTTTCTGCATTTATCAAGAACTCTAGACCAGAAGCTAATGAAGGTGGGTAACCTGGGGGCAGTGCCTGGGTACACATGGGTTTATTGGCTTGTGATTTTCAGACAGCTTTGCTGTGAAGTGTCTCACTGATGGATTTAGCTGCATTTAGTTCATGGACACTTGAGAGAGTCTCATGAATTAAATCTGTGGTTTAAAGTTATGTCAGAGATAAAGATTTCAACATCAGAAAGAGAACATAGCTAGCGTTCAGTCAGAATGCAGTAGGGTGTGCAAGGTTTGTAAATATGCCTGGTATTGGATATTTACAGCCACTCGAAACTCTTAAATGAAGTGTAAATATTTTAACATCCAGAAGCCAATTTCATGCAGAGTTTGTGCTCCAGTTTCTGTGCATCTGTTGCACTTGATGATTTGCCCTCTGTAGGGCTGAGGGCTCCCAGTCAGAGTTCTGAGCTAAGCTTAGTTTCTGTTGCTTTCCTCAGAGGATTAAGACCTTTGTGTGTGGAGGGAAAACAGTAGATGGAACATGAGAGATCAATAAGTGGTGAAGAGTTCACAGTTGGACTTTTAAATAGTTTTCATCTTCACTGTGCGTTGAGGGAGAACCAAAGCCAGGGACTCAGGAGGCCTTTCTGCTGTATTTCAAACAGGGAGATGCAGAGTATTTGTAAGGAGCTGAGCACTAAGTTAGGATTTTGTGGGGTGTGCTGCCCTCTGCTGCTGCGTTCCAGAAACCTCCTGCATGGCTGGGTTTGGTCGTGGCTGTTTGCTGAGCATGTGACATGAAACAGATTACGTTTAAATGTATATAAACCCTAGCATAGCTTAATTCTAATTAGTTTAAGCCAGTTAGGCACAGTCTTAAGAAACTGACATAAGCCACTTTTAAAACCAAAAATAAACCCTTGTGGGCAGTCTTAGAGTATTTTAAACTAGTTCAAACTCCTGTATTAGCCAGCCTTTCAATAACCTGCATGTGTGGGACATGTCAAGGGATTCTGGTCCAGTTGCAGTGGTACAGGTGACCACAGAGCCATCCCAGCAGTGCTGTTGCCACTACAGCTTCTCAGGGGTTACAAATCCTTCCCTACCTGGGCTGCTCTGGGTGGCACAGCAATGGGGGGTTTCTTCCTCAGATCTGTTACTACTATCGATATCATAAAAGAGAATTTGTTGTGAAATGTGTGTGCTGTGGGTTGGCTTTTTGTTCTTCAAGCTGTTCCCTCCTGTGCAGCCTTAGAGCGTGGCCTCTTGAAAACCCTCCAGAAGCTGGACGAGTACCTGAACTCTCCTCTCCCCGACGAGATCGACGAGAACAGCCTGGAGGACGTGGCCGTGTCCACGCGCAAGTTCCTGGATGGCAACGAGATGACACTGGCAGACTGCAACCTGCTGCCCAAGCTGCACATTGTCAAGGTAAAGCCTTGGATGTCACCTGGAAATGAAGGACAGAATGCTTGTGGCTTGAGACGTTCCAGAGCCAGCTAATTTCAGCTGTGTGTAGGCTCTGGTGTAAGTTTAGCTACAGTGCTAACAGTGCGTGGAATTGGGTGAGATTTGGGTAATTCACAAGGGCTCTGGGGCTCGAGAAGTTGAATCAGTGGAGGTGTGAGCCTGCAGGCAGGTTGGGCAGCAGAGGATTAAACCCAAACCCCTTTTACTGCACTGACCCACACGGTCACAGGCAGTTGCTGTGCCCAAGTCAGCCAGGTAGAAGAAGAGAGGTGAAGGTGAGGTGAGCAGTTTGTGGTTGAAGTGGATGTCTGCTCACTTCTGTAGAGAAAACTGCCCTGTCAGCAACCAAGTAAATGACACAATGTGAAATAAAAGGGCTGTATAAGAACAAAAGGTTGGAAGTCTTGGAAGAGGTGGCCTGGGATAACCCCAGGAGTGCAGATGTGTGTGTGTAGCCGTGGTTTGGTTTCTCTGCCTGTCTCCAGTGATCTGTGTCAGTTTGTACTGCAGATGGAGCCACAGGTTCAGTTTCTGCCTGGCTGCAGAAGTGTTTCCTTGGCGAGGACAGATCCAGACAGAGCTGCCTGGGCAGGCAGATCCCTGAGGAACAGCTTCTGCTGGGGTCAGCAATGAGTGTCCCACCTGGAAGGATAACCTCCCAACACAGTGACCAGGAATGGAAAAGGGGTTTAAGTTGAAGGCTGCAAATTCATAATCTAATTCTTTTGTTTTAGGTGGTGGCCAAAAAGTACCGCAACTTTGAGATTCCCAAGGAGATGACAGGGATTTGGAGATACCTGACGAATGCTTACAGCAGGGATGAGTTCACCAACACCTGTCCTGGAGACAAAGAAATTGAAATAGCTTACAGTGATGTAGCCAAGAGACTCACCAAGTAATCAGCACTTGCAAAAGGATGACTTCCTGCATATTCCATAACAATGCTTCTAACAGACTGCTCCTTTCATATAAGATAGCAATTTTTTTGCATGAACTTGCAGTTATTCAAAGTTACGGTGGATAGACCAGGTACAGTCATTACCTAAAGTTTGCAGAGTTAATTATAGGCTGATTTTTCCTTACCTCCTTTGGATATCATTAATGCAGTTGTGTCCATGTTGCACGGGGGAACTGTGGGTTCTTCAGTGTGAAGGGTTGTCTTGCCCCTGTGGCTTTCTCTGTAAACAGTTGGTCCCTGCCCATGGCTTGGTTTAGGACCCTGTCTCGCTGTATGGTACAAGGAATATTTATGTATTTTGGAATTTATTGCTTTTCCAGAAGATCTGTACACAGTTGTCATACCTGTGACACGTTCAACTGTACCTGCTTGTCTATCCTATTTACATAGAGAAGGGAACTTATTATCCAAAAGAGCCATTTGCAGAATATTTGGTAATGTTTTCTTTTATTAAAAAAAAAAAGTCTCTTGGATTTGAAGTCACAGTAGTGGTTGAGAATGGACTCAATGGATTTGAATGACCTCAGCATCAGAGAAGTTTGAATTTAGGCTTGAGTGCTCTATAGCAGGAAGTTCAAAGCTCAGATTGGTTTTTAGTTGTGTCTTCAAGAGCTCGATGAGTTAGAACACCTACATTTGTGCTGAATTCTGAATTGCAGCAAACCAATACTTGTCAGGATGCCCTTGACCACCAGGAAACAGCAGAATTGGAAGCTGCCATCTGTTCACCTTAAATATTGCAAGTGGTTTCTTTTTGGTAGTTAAGAACCTTTGTGTTGTATAGGTCTTTTTGGTGATATTTAGGTAAAGCCCCTGTTCTGTCACAAACCAAGTCCATGTAAACCGTAGTGTCCTAGCTGGTAGCTGATGAATAGCAGTGCAATGATTAGTGTTGCAAAATGACCTGAGAGCCATGAAATGGGAATCTTTGGGGAACTTTTTTATGCTCTTTCTTTCCTGAAGAAAGCTAAAGTGACCTTTAAAGAGAACATTTGCCTTAAATTATAGTATGTGTTTCTTTTTTTTTCCTGAGAGGAAATCTGTTGATTGCTTTTGTAAAGAAATGGTGTGTGGAATCCAGTTCTTTCCATTGAATTTATCCCAGTTGCTTGTCTGTGCACCTGGACTGCAATTTTGCATGATCATAATCATTGCACTACTATATGTAATCTTTTTACAGCAACACTGAGGAATAGCACTACAATTTTTTTAAAAGCAATTTTCAAATATTTCTAAGCCAGGGAATCGTTTTCTTGTTTAAAATTAATGATTTTGAGGCATGAAGTGAACTGCTAGGTTATTTTTTAAAGACCATCATAAACAACTCCAAAGAATGCTAGACTTATATGCCTATTTTTTTGTAAAGATACTTTTGTATTTAACTGATTTTAGAAGCTGGAAAGTGCTATTCCTGCTAGGTTGTTCTTGGAGTATTTAACATTCTGCAATAACGTGGAAATGCTCACATAAACACTTTTATACACTAATTTTTTGGTAAGCACTGGCTTTCTGAAAACCAACCTGACTTTTATAAGCATCCTAATTTTGCTACTTTATATACCCATGGAATTAGTTTGACATAGAAGAGGTAGAGGACCAGATCCATACTTGTATACATGGCTTGTGGTGCCTTGTCTTGCCTTCCTAGAGCTAGAATTCCAATATAAAGGCAGTTAGTAATCCTGTTACTTGTCTTTCAAAGGCAACTGTTTTAGATACACTTGGTCCCTGTTCTGATTTATTACAGAGCTGTTTAGGCACAGAAAGAAAATGCTGCAGAGTGACCTGGTTAGGAAAACCTTAACTGTAGCCTTTTAATAATTACTGTATTCTAATGTCACGTTCTCCTCCTGAATAAAGTTTCTCAGCCATAATAATTTTCTGTAGGGGCTCAGTCTTTGCTACAACGTGACATTTAGAAAAAGGAATGACTTTTACATTTAGGTAACAACATTTTTAGTGACATACAGGGTAAAAAAAGCCCCAACCCTGCCCTCAATGGTTTGGTGCTCTTTGCCATCCTATAGTTCACCTTTAAAAATGAAAATCTAGGAAGCAATGTGATTGTGGGCATGTCTTTGAGCTCATAACTCTCCTTTAAAAAATAGATCAGATGGCCCCTGGAAGTTGTCCCAGGCTGTAGGAGTGGAGCTGTAGGAGTCCTTTCAGAAGCAGAGGAGCCATGGTGTGCACACTGGTGCCCTGGGGCTGTGGGCACTGCACACTTGGAGGCACTTTCGGGGCTGCAAGTCCCCAGATCCTGGAACACCAGCTCCTTGTCCTTTAGGGATAATGTATTCTCTCTGCTTTGTAGGCCATCTCCAAACCACTGTCACTCGTTCTGCTCAGTATTTTAATGATTGTGAGCTTGTAAACCAGGTTGAAGCTCTTGCTGTAACTAATGCATTTCTTATCTCGGCACAGCCTTTCCCTTCGAGGTGGAATCCCAGGGAGCACTGAGTTGGGAGGGCTGGTGGCTGTCCTGGGTGAAAGCCCTTGCTGTCTGTCAGGCTTCCTGCTGCACAGTTCTGGTGTGGCAGAGGCTGCCCAGCCCCTCCTGCCTTTGGCAGAGAGCAGGAGTGTCCTGGAGAGGAGCAGCTCTCCCTCCATAGGTGATCCCTGCAGAGCGCTGGGGAAAGGCTCAGCGTCTGCTGTGGGCAGAGCACTTTCATCTGGCCCCAGTCACCAGCTCCACATTAATTAAAAAAGCCCTTTCATAACTATGTAAATTCTTGACTTCTGTCAACTTGTTTACAATCTGATCTTTAAATGCATTTTTAATTTCATCAAACAGCAATTAATCTACCCCCTGTTTAAATTTAAAATGCTGCTTCAAGCCCCTTCTACAATTTAAAAACAGCAGTTACCCTTTCAAGTTGGCATTCCAGTTTGCAAGTTGGTTGCATGTATTAGCATGCTGAATAACTTACTTTATTCTCCAGCTGAAATATGCTTAAATTCGCAATAAAACAGGTGACTTGTGTATTTCCTGAACATAAAGGGAAAATCCATCATCTGCGCCCTGTTTTTGTGTGGGAGAACAGATTATCCTATATATGCATGCTTAGGCTTTTTTCCCCTTAACAAAGCTTTCCTTCTGGAAGGGCTCCCTTCTGTGGAAGAGCTGCCTGTTGAACAAGAGGCACATGGACTTCTGGAAGAATCCCCTGCACTCCAGAGCTGCCCTGGCCACCTCTTCCCTCTGCTCCGTGGGGATGTCCCGCACGCACTCCCGGCCTTGGAGCTGCTCTTCCATTTGCATTTTCCCATAAAAGTGCTGGGTTTTCCACAGTGGGCATGTCTGAACCCATTGAGAGCTGCGTGGAGTTCCATGATAAGAAGAGAGATGTAATCAAATTTTTATGCTAAAGTAGCAAATTAGCATTTGGTATCAAAGGAGCAGAGACATGAATAACCTGCAGATGCTGGAGCCAAACCCACTGATGCCTATCTCGGCACAGAACAAAACGTGGCGAAGCACAGTCGACTTTGTTGTGCTCTTTGCCACTCACAACCATCTGAACGTGGCCAATTAATGTTTGCAGGAGAAGGCTTTATCCCCAGAGAAAAGGATTTCATCTGCCTCAGAACCTGTGCCACCAGCTCTGACGTTCTGCTTCTGGAGGAGGTGGGAGCAGAATTAGGATCTTGAGACTCCCGAGCCAGGACATCGAGGATCAGAGTGTTGTTTGCAGAAATACTTGAAGAGTTGATACAATTTATTGTAGTTTGCTTATGTCTTTCACTCTCTGGAACATCTCTTACAGATATACCAGTATACTGCTGGCAGCTATTGTTAAATAAAATTATATTTTCACTACCAAGCAGATTTTTCTCTTCTTTCTGAAGACTGCATGTGTAATCTGTGACTGCAGCGTGGTGCTAAACTGCACAACACGACTTTGTAGTAATTATAATTCCATTTTCGACCCTCAGGATTGTGGGGTTTTTCAGTGGTGGTGTTATTTCTGGCATTATGACTTGCTGTTGTGCCCCTTAAAGGTAGAACTTTCTTAAAATTTAGAATGAGTTGAGAGGTGATGGCTCCTAAGGAAATGATGAAAAGTGTGATTTTATTCAGATTTAAGTAGAAACTCCTCAGAACAAATCCTGGTAGCCTGTTTATCTTTGGAATACAGGTTTTCAGAGTTACCCTGTGGAACTTGATTAAAAAGACATCAAAATTCTCATGTTTGGTTCAACTTGTTTCCACTCAGATAACCCATGAAATGGCCTTTCCATGAGTTGAGACTGAATTGATCCCATCTACAGAATTCATGGATTTCTTCTGAGTTTCAGGCATGTTTCTTGACTGTATTTTATTTTCAAATGTCTCAACCAGCCCTGGCAAACCCCCAGGGGTTTCAGACCTTGGTTTAATTGAGGGTGTCAATTAGGCCCTGGGTCTGCAGAGCAGAGACCCAGCCACTCTGGAAGTTTCCTTCCAACCTTCCCAATCATTATCACATGAATCTCCTGTCTGTCTGAAGTGTGTTGTGTTTGAGGTGTAGCTGGGCTCTGATTCTTGTTTTTGAAAGGAAATTTGTGGAATCCAGCAGACATTCCTGGAGCCTGTAATCTGGGATGCCATCACCTGACTTTGAGCTTGTGCAGGAAGGCAGCAGACTGCTGGTGGGAGCAGCAAATCCAGCAATTAAAGCCTCGGTAGGATTATATACTCGTGTCACTGTGTGTGTCCCTGGAACTGGATGATCCTGAAGGTCCATTCCAGCCCAAACCACGATTCCATGCTTTTGCTGACTCAGGTTTGAGGTCAGAGGTGGTTTTGCAGTGGGATTTTCAGTTGCCTTGTCTGAGTTTGGTGTCACAGGTCCACGAGAGGTGACAGGGTGGGCAGAGGGGGATGTGGTGTTGAGCTGGGAAGAGGGTGCCTGTCACACGTGGCACAGTCAGGAGTCCTGGGATGCACTGGATGTGTTGTGGATGATCAGGATTTGATGCAATTGCTTTTGACTGGTTAATAACCTTTGAATTTTTTGCTAGATTTTGTTTTTATGACACCCCAGGTGACTAAGGTTCCTTCTGGACATCCTAGCAAGAAACCAGCTGGACTTTGGCTCCAGGGAAGGCTGTGGAGCCCAGTGCCAGACAGTTCTGTGTAGCTGCTGATGGGAGCAATGCAAAGACTGAGAGCCAGAGCAGAGCTGGTGAGCCTGAATGTTTCCTACGTGTCTCTGACCACTGTGTTCTCACTGTGCCCAGGGACAGCTCTGATCCACATAATCCTGAACTGGGCTCCAGTCCAGGACTCAGAGCTCTGGCTTCCCTCTCTAAACATGTTGCCACATTCCCATGGAAAACCAGTCTGGAGATTTGTAATGGACTCCAGTGGTTCAGGCCCTGGACCACCTGAGCTGGGATTAGTGGTAGTTGTGGGAGAGCTGCTGTTGGTTCCCCTTGTTCTGAGAACTGCAGTGACTGAAATGTTGTGCCACCTCCCTCCTCCCAAAGGAGAAGGCTTTAGTTAGACCCCAGGTATGTTTAAGTGATCCATTTTCTTCCTGTTTGTCCTCTCTCTGAGTCTAAGTCAGTGTGGACTGTGCTGTCAGTCCCTGGTGCTAAAGCAGGGCAGATCTGGTGGTGGGGAGCAGCTGGTTCACCCCCAGATGTTTCCAATGGCACCATGTTTGGAACTGCTGGTTTAGATACTTATTTAGATGCTCATCAACTTAATGTTGTTTCACCAAGAAGTTCCTAGAAATAATCCAGCACATTAGTTACATGTTTTACAGAGATCATTCCAAAACATGAGCAATGCCCTGATTTATCTTCAATCCTTCAGCAATTAGTTCACTTTATCAGAGCTCCAGTTTTCTTATTGCAGAGGCTAAAACACAGTATTTGCTAAAAGCTTCAGTTGTGTTAATTGTACTGTGTAAATTCCAGAAATAATTTTCTAATTGTTCCCCCAACTTGTTTTTCTTGTAAACAGCAGCAAAACACAGCAGCTAAAAGGTTGAGGAGACTCTGGAAGTATCTCTGAGAGTGGCACTCCCTGGCACAGGAATGAACCAATTTGTCAGAGGGTAGTGGAGATTTTTATGAAAGGAAGAAGAAACCTGGACAAAGCTTTGTGTTCAGTGGGATGGAAAAGGAACTCATTCAAGGTGGTTGCCTGAGGGCTCTTGGACACAATGAAAGCTGAATATGAGCTGAATGTCTGAATGGTTTTGCTGTCTCAAAGTCTTCAGGAGAAAGGGTGGATGCAGTGACTCATTGATCAAGAACATGTTTAACTGTAGTCGTTCCCAAACTCCTCTCAATGGATCACAGGAGGCCAAGGAGAGCCTTTGATAGACTTACAGGGTGAATGGTCCATGAGGAGTAACTGACTTGTTAATCACAAACATTTAGGAACTGCTGCTTTGCTTCACTGAATGCACTCAGCAAAGCAAGATTCCCTGGAACTGCTGCGTGGTTCACTCCCAGGTGCTTGGGGGGGTCTCCTGAAGGCCGTAGGCAGAGGGGTGAGAATGAAAACAGTTTCATCTCCAGTGTAAGCAAATGCAGCAGCTCTGGCAATAACAAAGTGTTTTAGGCTGGGTTAGTATTTTCCAAGACTTCCAGAAGTGGTGGTGGTTGAGCAACTTGGGGTCGTGATGGCTGTGTTCAAAATGAACCAGAGGTGGGGGAGCAAAATTACTCAAGTGTGGTGAGGTAATTTTTGAAAAGTCTGAAGGTGACATCCAGAGCCTGGCTTGTCCCTGAGGATGAGCAGCCCTTGTTCCTGCAGAGCCTCCTGCACTTGGCCTGGCTGAGTTTGGGATGAGCTCTCAAAGCTGCTGCTGCTGGACGGTTTCCAGAGCTGGAAAAAGAGAACTCATGATTCTTTGACTCAAGAGAAGAACTGCTGTGTTCTTACCATGGACAGAGAGATGAAAACAGTTGCTAAACAAAGATCAAACATGTGAACTTTATAAATAAACAAACAAAGCTGATGCTAAGGGACGTCTCAACTGCTTTGCCTGCGGCAAAGGGCTTGGCAGGACCTAGGAGAATGACTTTGTCAGTTTGCACATGGAATTCTTATTTTAAGGAGTCTGATTGAAGTGATACTGCTCCTCTTCGGGAGCCTGAGGCGGCGCTGGTTAAAATACCCTTCTTGTCCACGCGTTGGTTGAGGAGAAATCACTGACGGTGCTGAGCTCGGGGTGTAGAACATGGCAACATTTTAAATGATGTGTGATTAAAAAAGCTGATTGTGAGAAGCTTCTGTGAGCAGTAAAACACTTAAAGGCAGCAGGTTTGATAGCGTGCCAAGGAGGGAGCTTAGTCAACTGCGAGCGGCGCCTGCCCGGCCGAGCGCGGCAGCGCAGGGGTTTCTTTGATCTGATGGGCCTTTCAAGCCTCCTGTTCCAGGCCTTGCCATCGGGAAGAAGGGACTGTGGGTCGTGGAAGTGGGATTGCTCAGAGGGAGAGCAGAGCCCAGGAGCAGATAGAAGAAAAGACCCTAAAAATAGCAGCTATTAAGTGTACAGAGGGACCCGAGCTGGGAACAGGGAGCTCGTCATCGTCCCCAGGGCAGTGGTCACAGCCCCAAGGCTGCCAGAGCTCAGGAAGTGTTTGGCCAACACTCTCAGGCACAGGGTGTGACTCTGGGGTGTCTGTGCAGGGTGAAGGGTTGGACTGGATGGTCCTTGTGGGTCCCTTCCAACTCAACACCTTCTGTGATTCCATGACCCACCCGGCATTCAGACTGGGCAGTCTGACCTCTGCATTCCCACTTGGATCTCCCATCCTTGCCAGCTTCTCCCGGCTCTCCCTTGGTTCCATGCCCTCTGTGGTGCCCTTCTCCAGATGTGGAGCACAGCTGCAGCAGGTCCTGTTGTTGTGCAGAGCAGCTCCAGCCTCCTGCAGGCAGTGCCCAGTAGCTCCGAGCTGCCTCCTCCCAGCTGCTCCTGCTGTGCCAGCTCTCCCAGGAGGACTCAAAGCCCTGGATGCTCCTGCAGTTGTTGTGGCATTCCTGGAGAAAGAGACCCCGGTTGTCTTCCTGAACAATTTCCTGCCTGAGGCTTGAGCCTCATTAGAGACCTTGCTGCTTTGCTTTGCCTCAGAGCAGCAGAGCTGGGTGCTGTGCAGAGCCATGCTGTGCTGCTGCTCTGGAGCTGCAGCTGTTGGAGGTTGTTTTGGGGGCAGTTCTTGTTGGGAAGAGTCTGATCTGGACAATCGTTCCCTCGAGTTGACTCTACAGACCTCAAATTCGTTTCTTGTCTGTGTGAGGCAAACTGTTTCCATTTGTAGTGAAAATGTAGGGTAAATTATTCCCCTTTTCTTAACTTTTTTATTTTGTAAATCTCAATTTCAGAAATTCATAGGAATTATTTCCTTTGAAAGATTTTGGTAGTATTTTCCATCTGTGGCTGCCACTAAGGAAACTTAGAAGTATCACGGGCAATCATCTCCCACTGAGGTCTAAATGAAGACCCTTTGGGGGGCAGAGCTTGGCCCAGGAACCTGCTCTGGCAGCAGAACTGGGGCCTAAACACACCCGTGTGGCTCCAGCCAAGGCACAGCAGGGCTGCAGCTCAGCAGCTCTTGGGGTGAACGGGGGAGCTGAGGCTGCTGCCCTGGAGGGGGTGCTTGAGGACAAGGGCAGGTGCCCTGAAGGAAACTGCCTTTTATTGGCTGTGCTGGTCACAGTGACTCCAGTTTATCAGCTTTGTTGGCTACTGGGAATGAAGTTCCATCAGCATCACAAAGCTGTGTGAATATTCAGCCCATTCTGTGGCTTGTAGCTGAGTTTTTTCATTTAATCTGGGTGGGTTGATCTGTATCCCTGGACTCCTGCTGTGGATGTGTTTGAAACACAACTGAACAATGGAGCTTGTGCTGTTCTTTCTGTCCTTCAGGGCACTTGGACAACTTCAACTGCTCTTTGCCTGCCAGGTGGCATCACCTGTGACACGGGAGCACCATGCAAGGACAGAGGGTAGGACAATGCAGGGAGTTCTTACAGCTCCTGCTTGTATGGGGGGCTTTAAGGTGTGGGCAGGCATGTGCTGCTTCAGCTCCTTCTGAGCTTTAATTTCCTCAGGCAGTACTTCTTATAGGGACTGGGAGTTCCTGCAGTTTGTGTTTTGTTGGGTTTTAAGGCAGTGGTTGGCTCTTCATCTTCTGCCCCCACTTGCCCAGGAATCAGATCCACAACAGCATGGGGAGCAAACCCACTGCAGGCTAGGTGGGTTTGAAGGTTCACTGAGACATTTCTTAAAGGAGCTTTAATTTCTGAGCTTTTTGTGGACTTGGAGCCAGAATCAGCACACAAGGAGTGTAAAATAATGCTGCTGTGACCTTTGGGTGAATTATTCTCTGTTAGGCTCCTTGAAGAGGGAAATTTCGCTCACTTGCAGGCAGCTCACAGGGTGGAGATTGTCCCTGGGTCCCTCTGGGCACCCGAGTGTGACAGACCAGCTCAGTCTGAGATCCTTTTATACCAGTGTGTAGTGAAAGATGTACATGAGCAAACTTTCTCACAGTGTGGCTTGCCCACAGGGCAACATGATCCAGACATTGGTGCCCAAATCCCTTCTCAGGCTCCCTCTCCAGCCCACACTTCCCTTATGCCCAGTTACTCTTTGCAGCAGAACTCGCTCAGCTATCCTGTGAAACTTCTGCTCCAGACTGGATCTGTAGTGGCCCCTGCACTGCTCTGAGCCAGCTGGCCTTTCATTTTCTTTGGGAGTGAAGCATTTGGACAGGGCTGGGCTCAGGAGGAAGGCACTGCTGTGTAAGGTGCTGCAGGGGAGGAGGAACTTGCTGGGGGCTCCTGAGGGCAGGTCCTGCCCATGAGCCTGGGGAGCTGAGCTGCAGGTGCTTGACTCTGGGTCCAAATGGTTAAGCCTGTGCTTAAGAAGGGAGAGGCTCCTGAGAGTGCTGGATGGTTGTAAGAAAAGGATCCCGGGTATCCTAACGCGACTCGGTGTATTGGGAGCCTTTGAAGTTCTCCTGCCATCCCTCCCGGACCAGCATCTTTCATCCTCCGCCAGCGCTTCCCCAGCTGGGCCCATTAAAGGGAAACTACAGAAGCCATAAATCCTGGCTGGTGCTTCTCCAGTGGGGAGGTTGCACAATGAGCCTGGGCTGCTGCACCAGATAAGAGCAGGCCTTGAAACCGAGGCAAGTCGGGACGGGCTCGCAGGAATAGCTGAGCTGCACAGCTTCGTTGGGGGTCCCTCCGGGCTGCAGCTCTGGGGCGCAGGAGCCGCCTCAGGTGCCCTCGAGTGAGTCACCCAGAGCGTGTCTGGGGCACGGATCCCCAGCTCTGACCTGGCCCAGGGGGCAAGGCTGTGCTGGGTGTGGGTGTGGGTGAAACCACCCCGCTCAGCGCTGGCCAGCCATGGCTGTGCTGCCTCCCAGGACTGATCTTCTCACCCCCGTGGGGAGCCGATGCTGCTGCAGTGCACTGGGGACACGTGTCAGAGCCCCCTTGGCAGAAGGGCCAGGAAGGAGTCCGGGAGTGCAGACTGCAGGGCTGGCCACACTGTCTGGTTGGAACAGGCAATGAAAGGCAAGGGCTCTTTGTGTCTTCACGGTGCAGGAGTAGCCGGAAGGCTCCCGGCTTTATCAGCAGTGTTGGTTCAACAGAGGGGAAAAACACAGCCTGAATTGCCAAACAGCAGAGAGGAGCAATTCCTGGGAATGTTTCCTTGGCTGAATGAGAACGTTGTTAGTGGGCAAACTGGAATCACTGTTGGACTCATAATTTTATTTACACCCTTGCTGTGATGCTGCTCTCTGCCCAGCCTGGGGAGCAATTCTGTACAGAGTTCACTTGGGAATAGACACTCAGCTCTGCACAAGGTGCTGCTGCATCAAACTGGCTGCCAGGCTTTTCACGGGAGGCTTTTCCTCGTGTCTCCACAGCACCAGCCCAGCGTGTGTCCCCTTTGTAGCAGCAGGCCAGGGAGAAGTGACCCACGTGAGAGGGCTGGTCATTGTGGCACAATGCTCAGAGAAGGTCTTGAGTGTCCATGTCAGAGGCTCTGTTTTCCCACTGCTTGTTCCTGCACTCCCCACCTGCAGTGGCTTTGGGAGGGAGCAAACCTGCCCCTTGGAACACTGGCTGTTGTGCTGTGGATGCAGCTGCTGCAAAGCCCTTTGGAGGTGGCTTTACCTCTTGGTAGAGCAATGTTGGCTGGGCAGCTGGGGGGGAACCTGTCAGTGCTGGAACACAGGACTCAGCGAGGCCCCAGGGCTGGGCCAGAGGGAGAGCAGTGGGGTGGGTGAGGGACATGGAGCAGCTCCTGCCACGTCTGGCCAATGTCCTCAAATAAACGTCTCAGCCCTGCAGACCACTTGCTCAGCCCTGCCACTGTCATTGGCTTGGCTCACCCTGCCCCAGGCTCTGACCAACCCTCCTTTTGATTTCCTTGCTCTGAGTCCCAGTGGCACCACCAACTCAAACTGCCCCGGTGTGGGGACTTCCCCCTTCCCATCACATGCCGTGCCTGGGGAGCCGGGGCTGCTGCTGTGTGAGCAGGGCAAGGCAGAGCCTCTGCAGGGCTGGGCAGTTTGGCACTCCCACCCAGACAAACCCCAGGCTTTGAGGGGGCAGTTGCTGTGTCTAGGAATTCAGATCAGCAGCTCTCGGTGGAAACCTCAGGCAGGCAGGAGGCTCCGGAGCTGCTGTTGCCCTCCAGGGATGACTTGGCTCTGCCAGGGTGTTCACTTTCCTCGCTCAGACTTTCTTGGAAAAGGAGCCTCAGCATCAGCTACACTGATGAGGTGTTTTCCTCTTTTTGAGCTGGAAACCAAATGCTCAGGGTTTGCTGCCCTACTCTGAACTGGATATAGGATAAGCATTTCCAGGCACTGTGTTAGTGCAGAGGTGTGAACAGTCCTTGCCTGTTGTCACCTATCGGAGCAGATGACATGGATTTTGGGGAATGAGGATTCCTGTGTCTGCTCCTGGCCCTGAAGCTCAATTCTCTGTGTCCAAGGAGCTCCTCAGGGCGTGGAAAGCCCTGTTAGACCAACAGCCTCATTCACTGTGACTCTTCCCTTTCTGTAGCATCCACGTCTCTTACAGCCCCTTAATTTCTGGAACAAGGGAAGGCGGCAGGAGGGGAGATGCCCCGGGAGAAGCCCCGGGTGTCTCAGGAAGGCGGAGGGGGACACACGAGCCCAAGGAGGACACACACCCACACGCAGGAGGCAGTGCCAGGGGCCGCAGGTGCCCGTGGGCTGCTCTGCTCGACGGGGCGGGCGCTGCTCCTGTCATGATGCCGCCGGCCGGGCGAGGTCGGGCTCGGCTCGGGGAATGTCCCGGCACAGCCCGGCGGCTCCAGCGCCTCCCGCAGCATCCCACGGCGTTCTGTCCCCGCGGCACCGAGGGTGCGGGGCACGCCGGAGGGGGAAGAGCGCAGGAAGCGCCAGTGCTCCGTTCTGAGCCCACTGAACGGCCTGGGTGCGCTCGGCGTGACTCGGACACAGGTCTGTCCCCAGCACATCCCTGGTGCACTGCCCTGTGTCCCGCTGGGGCAGCAGTCCTGGAGGACCCCGTGGAGCTCAGGGCTGGGGGATGCCTCTCCCCACACCCTGCCGATGGCACAAGCACCTCCTCTCATGTCATTTAAGACCAGCTCTGTCCCACAAGGCATTTCCTTGGTCCATCCCTAATGGATCCACACTGAGGAGCCGAAGGATGGTTGGATCCTTGGGAGGTTCCTCCAGCTCTGTGCTGTCTGTGCAGTGCCCAGTGCTAATTAGAGCTGAGTTCAGGCTCCTGAAGTGACCTTTGCTGCTGGACTCCTGTCCTGCCCAGGGGATGTGGCTTTTATGCCACTCGAGTTACTAATGGCAGTGACTGTGGTCGTCGTGGGAAGTGGGGTCACTGTGGCTCTGACACAAAGGTCCCCATTGCAGGAGAGGCTTAGGTCCAACAGAGAAGAAAACCCCCTCTCACTCCTTCAGCATTTCTTTCCTAATGTTGAATTAGCCCTGCCTAAGGTGATACAGGGTTATCTGACATGGTGGGTTTGGAAAAGCCAAGGACAGGGAGTCTGTCAGACCTGTCTTGGAATCTGCCCAGCAATGGATGTTGATGGTGCTCTCCAGGGCCATTTCCTGGGGATATGAGCTCGGTTTAGGACACTGGGAAGGTCCTTGCCTTGCTGTCCCCTCTGGCTGCTGATCCCTTTGCTCTGCCCCCAGCAATGATTTGGGATATCAGGTTTTCCTCTTGGGCATGGTGACATTCAGGAGTTTCCCTGGAGCTGAGCACTTTGGGTGTTATTAAAGCAATAATGCTTCCCTTTTCCCACCTGATCAAGCAAGGAGAGCCCACACAACCTGGAGTGTTGGGAACCCAGCAGATGCTCCCAGGCTGGGTAACTCTCCTCACTGCTGCCCACGCTCCAGCACAGACTGCCCAGAAGGTGGATTCCTGTTCCACATGAGCCCATAGTCTTTGCTATTAGCAGGTTTCTGTGGATGCCACAGAAAGCATATTATTAAGCAGATGAAAGGCCAAGGAATGAGTTTGCTGTGCTTGTGCATGCCCACGGGCTGAGCTTTCTGCCCCTCCCCAGCTCTTCTACCATACCCATCCTGCATCAAAGTCGCTCTGAGGAGCCAGGGAGCTCCCAAGCACGGCCTGGGATGGAGTGAGGGAGTGAAACCACAGGGTGTTTGGCTGCCTGGGAAGTGCCCAGCTGATGCCAGGCTGAGCCAAGTGACAGGCTCATCTTCTGCTTCCTGCAGCCTCTTGTTCTCCCAAAGGAAAGGGCAGCTCCCTCCAGGAGACTCCTGCGCCTGCCCCGTTCCTTTGCTGACCTGGCATTCTTCCTTCCTTGTGTTACAGAGATTAATCACCCCAGCTGGAGTTGGTGGGACTGGGCAAGGTGGGACATTCCTCTGTTGACTTTGTTGCTTTGGATTGGGGAATTCTGGGGATTTTAGGCCCACCCAGACCACTTGAGGTCAAACTTTGTGAGCTTGGCTGCTCCTTGTCTTGGCATAAAGGGAAATGAGCCCCTACACTCACAAGGCAAGGATCTCCATGAGGGGAACTGCTGTCCAGGGCGAGGAAGCCAAAGGTGCAGATCCAGGCTGGATGTCAGGGAAAATCCACAGTTGCTGGGGAAGTGCCCCCAGTGGGGGTGAAGGACGTGGTAAAGCACTCAGACAGTTGGTCTGTGTAAACACCAGAATGCCCTGGGCGAGGGAACAGGTTTGGTGACTCCCTGGGCTCCAGCCCTGGCTCTCTGGGCTGTGTGTGCTCACCCTGCCTTGTGAGTGCCCTGTCCCCCCAAACACACACCTGGGACTGGGACAGAACTGCAGAACTTCACATACATATTCCTTTTGTTGCGTTTTGTCATCTATTTCTAGTCTTGTTGAGCACTGCAAAACAGCTCCTGGCCATGAGAAGGATTATACAAATGAAGCTGTTGTAGGACTGTAATTTCAGAGGTTTGTGGGGTTTTTTTTTTTACTATTAGATTTTTTCTTTCCCCTTTACTAAAAAAACCTCCTTTTGTGCACTTTGGACCAAGCTTGTCGTATTTCTTAGAGTCTCCAGTGACTCCTTCATGCTACAGACTTTCTGGAGTCCTCCTTGTTAGGCCCAGGACTACATGATTCATTGTGTGCTGGAGATTTAATACTGCACGTAAAACAGGCCTAGTTCAAATTTGTTTTCTTTCCCCCTCCCCTATTTTTTTTTCTTTTCTTGGCTTCTCACTTACATCCTGGAATATTTTTTTTTCATGAGATATAAAATAAATACATTCCCAAATATGTCCAGTAGGAAATGATCTGCTTAGATTTTTCAGCTGCTGTTTTAAGGCCTTTGAAACAATCTGATGCTGTTCAGCTTTCCCAAGGGATGGATGTGTGTTGGGAAGACACACTCCCATCTCTCCTGGAGCTCTGAGGACCCACATGGCTCCATGAACAGCTCAGCCTCTGCTGCATTTGGAGTTGTGTATTCCTCACTGAAGACTTTTGGCATTGCTGTGCCAATGGTGAGATGCAGATTTTTAATGCCAAAAGGGACCTTTGTGGTTATCCAACCTGCTGAAGCCCATCCTTTCAGGTCACCAGCCCTGTGGTGACTTGTCCCATCCTGGTATTGATCAGCAGGTGTTCACTGGGTCTGATGTCACCTCTGTGCTCAGCAACCAGCTCAAGAGTGGTGGCTGGGACTGGCATTTTCCGGGGCCAAAGCCCTCTGAGGGGCAGCAAAGTGAGGGCCTGAACC
Organism: Xenops minutus; assembly: GCA_035221455.1. NCBI lineage: Eukaryota > Metazoa > Chordata > Aves > Passeriformes > Furnariidae > Xenops > Xenops minutus. The sequence continues at coordinate 5,135,499 of JAWWEE010000058.1, forward strand.
TGGGAAGAATTAGCTGAACCCTTTAATTACAGGTTGCCTTAAGCCAGCCTGTAGTGAGGTGCCTCTGTCCTTCCCAAGCTCTTCTTCATCTGCATTTCTTAAAGACATGGTAATGAATTCCAGTCCCTCTTAGCCATGACCTGAGAATTGGTTTTTTAAAGGAGCCCAAGGCTGGGTTTCCTGGCGTTTGGTCCTGGTAATGAGCTCTTAGAGCACCTCTTGGCCTTTCCCAAAGCACTTGAGGAGTCTGACTTCTCCAAGGACCTCAGCACCCCAGCAGCAGGGTCAGCCTTTGCTGCCCATTCCAAAGATGCAGCATCTCTGCAGGAAGGTGGTCCTGCTCCCTGTGCTGCCTGCAGTGTCACCTGCAGCACGTGGGGACACTCGGGCACTTCTTGCAGGCCAGGAAGTCTTCTTGGTTCCCAGTGTTCTCGCATTGCAGCTGAACCTCAGGATGCAAATCCCATGACTCTTCTCATTCACATGTTGATTGGGGCCCATGGCTGAGCTGTTCTCTCTGGGCTCCAGTGACCTGAGCAGCTCCTGTGTGTATGTGTGAAGTTCACAGGGCCAGGCAGCATTCCTGGTCCTGTGCTTTGTGTGAACACCTCAGGGGCCCAGTGCAGTTTCTGACTGCCACCATTTCTCTGCTCCTCCTGGGGAACTGCCTGGAAAGGTGGGATAATCCTATGGAGTTTGTTGGCTGATGTGTGCTGGGCCAGGCTCAGCTTGGACACAAGGGCTGTGTGAGCCAGCCTGCAGCCGGATCATGGGAGGTGCTGCCCTTGGTCCCACGTCAGGCACCATCCTGGCAGACTCACCTAGCTGGCACCCAAACCCACCTTTGCCAAGTGGATGTTTTTTGGGAGCTCTGCTCCCAGCTTTCTTATTCCAGGTGATCCAAACAAGGCCTTTGCAGAACCTCAGCCTCAGAGAAGCAGGGTTTCCATCCCTCTCTGAAGGACTTTTAGCCACCCTGTGTGGTCCCTGACACCCTCACAACACTGGGAGCCCCAGCTCCTGGTCCCGTGCTAGGCTATGGACAATGAGAGAAAGGGGTTCCTGCCCCCAGTGCCACCCAAACCTGCAAAACCTGGGGAAGGGAAGGTGCTGAGTGGGGACGTGCTTTGTACCTGTAGTTTCAGTTCCATTTCTTTTCCCTCGAGCCAAAGCTCGAGGTACAAGGAAAAAATGCTCTCAAGGGTGTGTGACCACCCTTTGGCCAGTCAAGAGGTCACCTCCAAGACTGGTCCTTGTGCAGGTGCATCCACCGTGTCCCCATGAGCCTCTCCCCTGGGGCTGCTGCTCCTGCTGCCTGGGGCTGCTGCTGCCACCGTGCCCACCATGCCCACCATGCCCATCATCCCCCTCATCCCCATCACCCCACCATGCCCACCATGCCCATCATGCTCCTCATCCCCATCACCCCACCATGCCCACCATCCCCATCACCCCATCATGCCCA